>BSBN01001618.1:0-243306 GCA_027924645.1 Cunninghamia lanceolata | reverse complement strand
ACTCTCTCTCAACAACAACAACGGAGGAGGTTGCCGATACCAAATGTTATGCTGATGGCACAAGGCCATCGGTGAGAGAACCCTTTCGGCGAGGCAATTCCAAAGCATTGCCGACGATATATGTTATACCGATGGCATTTTTCTTTCACACAATGCATACTTTGTTGTAAAGTATTAGCGCTCGCATCAAATATATATTTTTCCCAAACATTTAGATGGACTAACTCTGTAAAATAACCCCTTGGGCCTACCATTTTGATAAGTGCACCTGTATTTTCCTGTCAAATAGACAATTGTGAGATACAGGGTGGAACCCAGACAAAATTCCCTTTAACCTGAAATCCACTAAGCATGCATACTTCAAATTTTAACCGAATGCCTACAAGGAAAAAAAAAACAATTGACTATGTATCATGCAAAACCTGATATTACATTTTACCTAAATGATCATAACTTGCAAAATATGATGAATTTTAAGATGGTTAAAAAAGAAACCCTAGCTCATTTTTCACAAGGAATCCAACCACATCATGCACTGGTACTAAAATATGTAATTTTCTCTATTTTTGACGAAGGTTTGCAAACTTTGACTCTTTTTCCCTTACCACCAAGCAAAACACACAAAAGCAAAAGCGAAAAAAGCAAAGCAACAGCCGGGGTCCTCATTTTGCTAAGGAGCAAAATGGGGCGTGTTGTGAACATCACAACACATATAAAGAGTATTGAATTAGTATTTTGAGGTGAAAAGCTAGGTTTCCCATTCTAATGCCTTGCAAAAGATGATCCTAGGAGGTAGATCGGGAATACGTCCTCATGGGTCCAAAGGGTTGGGACAAGAAGATGAAGTCATGTGTGTTGGTAACAAGGGGGTAAGGAATTCGTTTCACCTTTTAGAGACTCTTAACTCTAAGACAACCTCTTTGTATAACAAAGATCTGAGCGGAGATAGGGTTGGTGGGAGGTGAAGGATTAGGATGGGAAGGGTGGATAGTGGGGATAGAGGATAATTTGTTAAGATTGGGATGTAGAAGGTGTTCAACATCAAAGGATTTCATAAATCTTTTAATACATGTGGTCAACTTAACATGGCATTAACCATTGGAGGACAAAGGCGAAGGATGTTACATTTATGACTAGGGCAATCTCAAATGAGGGAACCTTCTCGGTAGTAGTAGTAGGAGCAGCAGTAGTAGTAGCAGTAGCAGCAGTAGTAGTAGCAGCAGCAATAGCAGCAGCAGCAGCAAGAGTAGCAGTAGCAATAGCAGTAGCAGTAGCAGTAGCATGCATTTGATTTGTTGATCAAACTTGAATCAAGGAAGGTTTTGGTAATATCCATTCAATATGGACCTAGAGTTATAACTAGAGACTTGCCCACTTGTTACAATTTTGTTTACACCAAATGAGTATGCCTAGCTATGAGGCAATGCCATTAAGAAATGGGTAGAATGGTTGGCTCAAGAATGGTAGTTCTATCCACATAAGGTATTTCAAGTTGGAGATTCCTTCTAGGTGTGAGTGAAGGCTCAAGACATAGAGATAATGAGTTTTCTTGCTTGAATGATCTAGGAAACTTACTAAAGGGCAACACAAGCATGGTTAGGATCTAGAAATGTGCATAAGATATACCTCCTTCCCACCTCCCTAATGATTATATTGGACAACCCTTTCAGTTTGTGTAAGTCCACTTAAAGATATCATGTTCAATAGGTACCACTTTGAGGAAGAAGAGAATTATGGATCTTTCTTTGTAGTGGCAAAAAATAACTTTAACAATGTCATCTATGCATTTGAAAGAGATTACTTAACCTCTTGTAGAGCTGCATAGATGAGTGTATCTATCAAAGGTTGAGACTAAGGGTTTGGAGTTCTAGATGTCTTGTTAGTGTCTATCATCATGCTTAGTCCAAGGGCTAGAAGGAATTCATATGTAAGAAATGTTTTAGATAGTATGACTCATCAAAGATGTGAACTTTAGATGCAAAGGAGATGGCTCGGTGCTAAAATGTGGGTTAGGGTTAGAGAAAATATAGGTGATGGTGGGATATCTAATGCTTCTTAGTCAAACAAAGGTACCAGGGCTCAAGTTGATTATAGTGCTAGGTGGTGAAGGTGCATCATTTCAAGAGAATTGTCCATGTGACTAGTGTCCTAAGAATCTTCATATTCAACAAATCCACATTCCCTTATCTTCTTTTTCATTGCAAATGCTCTAGGGTTAAGATAGTGGTGAATGCTAGTTAGGTTGGTTGTCCAAACAGTCTACATGTCCTTAGAATGCATCATTTTGTAACATTGAATACTTTCAAACAAAGAACCGTAAAGTTTGTCATTTTCACCTTCAAATTACAAAGCATATTTTATCTTTTCATTTTTTTAATTATGTCTTTAGCTTGTAGGCACTTTCATTGACCCAACAATATTATAGAATTTGAATCATATACGTAACTAGACAAATTTATCACTTACTTAATCGCTGGTCCAATTTAACTAAGAAACCTGAGTCACATGATAAATCCACTTCCATCTAAAATATTCTTGATCCATTTACTTCCCCTTTCGTATAACTATATTCAACTCCACTACTACCTACAAAGCGGAGTTGGTAATCGAAAGTCGATATTGAGTCCCTACAAAGAAAGTTGGTAATCGAACATTCTATACTGAATTTAATAACTTTGAGGGCCGGACAAGATTCCTTTGACAAACCTATACAAATCAAAGTGGACGATAGATACAAGATGACCTTTTCAAACTTACATGCAAAAAGTCAAGATAAAGCACTTTCAGCGTAATGTGCGGCGGTAAGACAGTGGGTGGAGGAGACAAGACAACGCTCAAAGTAAACGACCGTTCCATTGCGTTCAGCGTAACGTGCGGCCATAATACCGAGGGTGAAATAGGCAAGATAGTGTCCACACTAAATGGTGTTCCGTTGCGTTCAGTGTTAATGTATAGCCGTAATACAGTGGGTAAATGAGATAAGATAATCCTCAAAGTATACAGCTGTTCCCTTGCGTCCCGGACGTTGTCGTGTGAGCTGTTTATAATTTTATTGCTAAACCAAAAATATCAATTGAATTCAAGAGGAATCATAGTTTCTTTATAAGTATTAAATCTTGGCACCTTAATGAAAGAAAGGAATCATAGTTTCTTTTCCATCTAAAACAAAAGAAACAATAAATCCATCTTAAATAAAAGAAATAATAATCCTACCTAAAGAAGAAGAACAATAGTTACATTTGGCAAATGATATCTAACAAAATTTTTATCATTAAAAGAATATTGTGTGCTTATTAATAATGTTATATCTAAGGGACAAGATTCTCAAATTAGTAATGACATGCAAGAATACAATACACCTCTTCATCACCACCCTCATATCCACCATCATGTATAACACAAATGTGCTATTGTTGCTACTAGATGTACAAAATGTTCTATGAAGTGATTTTTGGATGCAATACTAATACAAGATGATTTACATCATCTTACCTATTTGAAAACCAACTTATTGTAATGTGACATGTGTTCAATGGAGGCTAGGTAAGAAAACTTAAGTACTTGTAGTTAACAAACAAAAAGGTCTACAATATTGATAAGTTCATGCATTTTAAACTTACCTACATAATATGTAATATATTATAATATCCTACCATAATGAAATAAACCATCGTACTTTGGATGTATTGTTTTCATTACATGCGCTTTGGTCAAAAGAAATCTATTCTTTTTCAATTGATTTAATATAACATACTTGTCAATTCTTTTGTTCTTATGTATAAACCATTTACTCAATTCCATTCCAACACATTATTAGAAACAACTAACATTGAGAGAGAGAGGAGAGAGGAGAGAGAGAGGAGAGAGAGAGAGAGGAGAGAGAGAGAGAGAGGAGAGAGAGAGAAGAGAGAGAGAGAGAGAGAGAAGAGAGAGAGAGAGAGAGAGAGAGAGAGAGAGAGAGAGAGAGAAGAGAGAGAGAGAGAGAGAGAGAGAGAGAGAGAGAGAAAAGGAACATAGAGAGGGGGAGAGAGAGAGAGGGGGGAAAGAGAAAAAATAAGAGAGAGAGGAGAAGTGTAACAACCTAGTTCTAATAATTAGAAAAATATAATGAAATTTTTAACTCAATAAATAATTATCAAAAGCATACCACAATATTTTTTTTTTGAAATAAATATAAATATATAATGAACTATTTTATCCATATTGGCAATGAAAGATAACATCATCGATTTTTATTTCCTTGAAAAAAATCATTACATTAAAAAGGATTCAACATAAACCATACATCTAATTACAAATTAGACATTAAATGATTACATATAAGTTGATACATTATAATTTCAAAATCATAGCAATACAATCTATGATCACATATTTCTTCGAGTTGAAGCTTCATGTGGAATTCTATAAACCTACATGGATGGAAATAATCATCTAGGCAATTTCCCTCCAACCATAGATGAATGGTCTCCCGTACATGTTCCTAGTAGAAGTGGCCCTATACTTCATGAGGGCAACAAATAAAGGCACTTGCAAGAGAATCATGATCATCAAAGAACCAAGTGTATAATGTACTAACACAGTTACAAAAGGCTACCAACCAAATATCATACAACCCTACAATTTGGCATATTTTATGTGTCATACAACCCTAGATACAATTTGGCATATTATATGTCAATTTGTGATTCATAGGATTAATGGATTTGAGTCTTCATTAGGATGTGGCTTGTTTGTATAGGATTGATGTATTTGAGTCTTCATTAGGATCATCCACTATTTCTCATACATATTATGAGCAACCTTTGGCACAAATAGTTTGGGCACATGAATTATAGATATCTTCAACAAATGAGCACACAAAATTTGGTGATTTGTCTACCTAAGAACTCTTGTTCAAATGGAATTTGTCAAGGGTTGTGTTCTTGGAAAACATCATAGGGATCCTTTTCTGAAGGGTATAACCACACGTGCTTTGGCACTCCTGGAGTTGGTGCATAGTGACCTTATGTCATTGCCAACTCCTGCATTTTCAGGGGCTAAGTATGTGCTCACCTTTATTGATGACTTCTCTTGGTGCACATGGGTGTATTGTTTGAAGTACAAGGATGAGGTTCTTCAATTTTTCATTACTTTCCTCACAATTGTGGAGAAGAAATTAGGGCATTCCCTTTAGAAGATTAACATAGATAATGTGAGATAATATGTCAATCAGGCATTTCATGACTTTTGTCATGCTCAATGTATTCTTCATCAACACATAGTGCCATACACTCCTCAGTAGAATGGTGTGGTTGAGTAGAAGAATAGGAGCTTATGGGAGATGGCCAATTGTATGCTTCAGTCTCGATCCATGGCTCCAAAATTTTGGGTGGGGGTTGTCAATTGTGCCAACTACATTCAGAACTGTATGCCTCACAAGACAGTGCAAAATATGACTCCAGAGGAGGCTTGGTCTCATGATAAGTACATGTCACCTTATTGATGACTTCTGTTGCTGCACATCGGTGTATTTTTAAAGTACAAGGATGAGGTTCTTCAATTTTCATTACTTTCCTTACATTTGTGGAGAAACAATTAGGGCATTCCCTTCAGAATATTAACACAGGTAATGGGAGATAATATGTCAATCAGGCATTTTAGGACTTTTGTCATGCTCAAGGTATTCTTCATTAGCACACAGTGCCATACACTCCTCAGTAGAATGGTGTGGTTGAGTAGAAGAATAGGAGCTTATGGGAGATGGCCAATTGTATGCTTAGTCTTGATCCATGGCTCCAAATTTTGGGTGGAGGTTGTCAATTGTGCCAACTACATCTAGAATTGTATGCCTCACAAGGCAGTGCAAAATATAACTCTAGAGGAGGCTTGGTCTCATGTCAAGCCCAAGGTCTCCTCCTACAGAGTATTTGGTAGTGATGCATGAACATTCATTCTAGATGGTAGGTGCAAAGCAATAGAGAAGAAAAGTCAATGGTTCATTCTTTTTGGCTATTGTGAGGATGTGAAGGGTTATCGTTTGTTTGATCATATGCTCATTTTGATGAGTCTTTCACTCCTAAAGATACTCTATCATAGGCCTCTTCCTCTCTTCTTCCTAGTTCTTCTTCAAAGGATTTTTTCTTCCTATAGATGATGATGTTCCTAATTATGGTGATCCCATAGCTACATGCTACACTTTTTCCCAAACTTCAGGTATCAGTTTTTTTGAGTCATGTAGTTTCTATTGATGCTCAAAAGTTTTCAGATGCTTTAGGTGTTCTGGAATGGGAAATTACTATGATCGAGGATTATTTTTCTTTAATGAAAAATCATACTTGGGATTTAGTTCCTCTTCCTAAGGGAAGAAAGTTGGTTCAATGCAAGTGGGTGTATCGTACTATGTTTGTAGTTGATGGTTATATTAATAAGTATAAGGCTCATCTTGTGGTGTAGGGCTTTTCTCAGGTTGATGGTTTTGACTATTTTGAGACTTTTGCTCTTGTAGCCGAGATGAATTCCATTCACCCTTGTACTTTCTATTGCTGCATCTCACGGTTGGTCAGTGTATCAGATGGATGTGAAGAGTTCTTTCTACATAGTGATCTTAAGGAAGAGATCTACATGGAGCGGCCACCAAGATTTGTGCAGAACCATTCACTTTTTTGCAGGCTATGGTGTTCATTATATGGTCTCAAACAAGCTCCTCAAGCTTGGTATGGGAAGATGGATAGTTTTCTTTTTGCTTTTGGATTAACTAGATGTCACTCTAATCATATAGTTTATATTCAAAGATATGGGGGGATCTACTCATTCTTGTTCTTTATGTGGATGACTTGATTCTCACAAGGATTCCTCTAACCATGATTAAGGATACTCTGAGAGATTTGATGGAGCATTCTGATATGATTGACCTTGGTCTATTGCATTACTTCCTTTGTATTCATATTCATAAGTCTCCTATCAGTATTTCTATCTTTTAGCAGAAGTATACTCTTGATTTGCTTCAAAGATTTGGGATGGCCAAATGAAAGCTAGCCCTTGCTCTTTGCAGTCAGGTGTTGTGTTGTCTACCACTTTCACTACTTCATCAATTGATGCTACCTTGTATCGATATTTGGTTGGCAGCCTTTTGTACTTGACACATATAATATGATGCAATATTTCATACAACCCTAGGTATTTGGCAGCCTAATTTGATATAATATGCAAATTGCCAAATTGTTATATCATACAACCACATATAACACAATTTGGCATTCACTACACATCAACAGCTACTAAGATTGTGGGCTTCACCGACTAAGATTTGTTGGTATGTTAATGATCAGAAGTCTACTTTTGGATTTGCTTTTTGTCTTGGTTTTGATCCAGTTGCTTAGTCTTATAAGAAGCAAATTGCTATTGCATTATCATCAACTAAGGCTAAATATCGAGAAATAGTCTTGCTAGTCAGGAGGTTCATTAGCTTCGATAGTTGATGGTTGAGTTTGGCTTTCTTGGTCATCATCCCACTACTCTTTGGTGTGACAATCAGAGTGCCATTCATAATTCTCACAACCCAATGGAGTATAAATACACTAAGCATATTGAGATCCACATGCACTTCATTTGGTAGCTCTTTCAAGATGGCGTTCTTAGTTTAGAGTATTTGCCTATTAAGCAACAGGTTGTAGACATCTTCACTAAACCTTTGGCATCTCCTCATTATCTTTTGTTGCAATTGATGTTAGGGTTCAAGGAAGTTGTCCTTTGGGGGTCTTAAGGAGTCCTTGCTTTCACTTTTTGCTTTTTAGCATTTTCTATTTTTCTCTCTTTTGGAGAGTAGTTTTCTCCCACAAGGTTATTCTCCTTTTCTCTAGTTGTGAGAGATTGCATTATAGTTGTACATGGGTACCTAACATGGGCCTTGTTTCTGGACCCATTTTACATCTCATATTGCATAATGATCTCCCTAAGTTGCACTTAAGGGGGTTTATTAGTGTAGTGCCCCTCCATTCTCACCTTGGATATGCAGATGTTTTGGCTAAGGAGCATGAAGATGAAGTTAGTATGTTTATCGATAATCCTTGTTGCGACATTGATAATTCATATGCTCTATCATTGTTTTACATTCAGGTGATTATGATGTTGATCTTTCTATGATTTTCATATGTTAGAATTGATTTTTATGTGACTAATTCTGTATTATAGGATGATCTAATTATGGTGTGGAGTTAAAAGAGACAATGTCGTACCACTCATTCATGAGCATCCGATGATGTTGCGATTCTCTTTCACCCTGTGATTGTTTTATGCTTATGATACTCGTGCATAGACCGTGTTGTGTGCTATAGGTTGTAGATACCAGGCATTGAATCCACTTGAATTGACAGGTCTGAGCATGCCTTAAACCCAATGGAAACTATTGAACAGAGCTAACATGGGGTCCCCTAGTTAGCCATCATCCTTGAAAAGGATGAGTATCTAGTTTTGCACTCAGTCAGTGTTGTTTGTATGGGCATAATGGTCAGTCACTGTCATTGTGGTCATGCTTTCAATTGTGCATTATTTCAGGTATTGTTCAATGTTTGGGTTATTTAGTTTGGAATTGTTTGATTGTTGTTTTGGTTAATTATTGCATTAAAATTATATTATTAGTTATGTAGGCATTTTTGATAAATCAATAAATATAAATGCCTATATGAGAATTTGAGTTTATGAAAATAATTAATAATAAATGTTAATGCCAGTTAAAGATAAATAAATAAATATAATTTAATATTGTGGCAATAAAATAGATAATATTTGTGAGTTGTCATATATATAGAAAATACTAAAATAGATAAAAACAGAAAGGAATCTTGTCTAGTTGTAAATGAAATAAATAGCATGTCGTAGAGAGTATAAAGGCAGAATTTATTGCCTTTTGGGGGAAATCTTAGAAATATTTGTCTCTCTTAAGTAAGAGACTGATTATAGAAAAGAGGAAGGTAGTAGGGAATCTTGGAAAATCTTTATGTTCTGGAAAAAGGAATGGGGGTTGGGAACATTTTTCAATATATGCGAGGGGTTGTAGTCTCTATATGGGGATGCATACTCCGTAGGCTTTTGTTGGAATTCTAAAAGGAGAAAAGATGGAATTGAGGAAAAAGATTCTGAGAGAGAAAAGAAAGGACATTCTTTCTTTCCAGAGAAAAATAAAACCGAGGGGGCTCTAGAGAACACTCAGAAAATATGTATTAATCCCCATTTGATATAGTATGTTTTATGCAAAATGATAATGGCCTTATGACTGGAGGAAGGTGAAGGCTCTTCTTGCAGTATATGCATTGCATCTGGAGGCAACGAATACATCACTCAACTAGCTATGATCCTAGACCAAATGCACTGAAGTCAATAGTACTGATATTGCAATTGAGCTTTCATGTCAAACATATAGAGGTACGCCCTACATGAGAGGTGTGTTCTTATACAAACTTTTTTTATGCACAATGAGTTCATCATTTTGTTAGTAGTCATTAACCACTCTTGTCTATATGCTAGAAATTGTTGTGCATTGTTCGTGTGGTTATCTCCTCGTAGATTCTTCTTCTAACGATTGCATAAATCCTACATCTCTTTTTCCTTATCTATTACACCTCTAATTTTTGTATTTCCAATGATCTAGACACTTCCTAAAATCATTCATCATGTGGCTCTTCTCTAGCGGCTCTTTTGTACACCATGATTTTACTCTTATTGTTTGTGTTTTTCCTTTATCCTCTAAGTGTTAGATATAAATTGTTGCAAGTAGTTTGAAATACTTGCGCTCTTAATTTACCTTCTGCCTATGAATCTTTTCTTCCTTAATCTTTTTCTTCATGCAGTTCATGCTAAACCAAATATTTATCCTTATGTCTTGTTGAGGTTTATTTCTATATGCATATTGAATTCCTCTTTTGTGTAAGTAAAAGATAATCTACGCCAAAACTATTCATCTACTTGTGCCATACAAATCTTGCAAATCAAGGAAACATTTATCCCTGGGCATGAGAACTTTATTTGCTTATGCAAACTACTCTTTAGAAAGATTCTAGAATTTAATCTCTGTCTTGGATTCTTTATTTTAGGCATTAAGAGTTATGACTGATATTGATTGGTGTAAATTGCCTCAATTGGCATTTGTGTTGATTTTAGAAGATAAGAATGTTTTTATTAGTTGCTATTGTTAGCCACGGTGTTGGAAATGTTTTGTTTCTAGAGCAATCTCCCAATGAATCCATGCATTATAAGGTTTAATCTGTAGCTTTTAATCCTAGCTGAATGGCTAAGGTTATGAGTTATCCTCCTACTTGTTTTTTTCCTAAAAAGAATTGATCTCGATTATAAATGTATACTATTGTGTGTGTGTATGTGTGTGTGTATATATAGAGAGAGAGAGTATGCTAGAGGTATCTTTATCATGTAACGCCCCTTGATTGTGCTTCCACATTTCACCTACATGACTAACAGGGTCGTTGTAACTTTTGCTTCTGACAAAACCCCTCTATCTGTTATGCTTTAATAGATGTCCATACCATGTTCTTAAGCTATGCGTACAATGCTGGAAGGATGTCGGCAATGGATTGTAGGTCTAGTTTGAACCTGCTAATTACATTTTTCTTTCAAACAGTTCCCCAATCTTAATCTAACTTAATGTACCAAAACGGAGTACCTTTAGTGCTCTCTCAGAAAGTAGTAGGAACCCCATATTACAGATTATGAAATCTGCAAACTGTATAGTCTAGGTTATATCATATATTTTCTTCCCTACATGGTAAATAATATTCAATCCCACCACCACCACCACCACTAAGATCATGAAAAACCTATAGAGGAAGTGCAAGTCAGTATTCTATCCTTTTTGCATATTAATATTATTTAACTGCAATTAATTTCTTGGAAATCAAACGTATTCAAACAAATACTTTGTTAATGCTTTTGTAAGCATGTCACAGCCTTTAAGTGAATCACTTAGTCATCATTTAAGTTCCTCTTAAAATAGAAATTAAGGTATGCACATTCAATTTTCTTTTAAAGTGTTTAAAAGTAGAACATAAACCATTAAGAGTACTATTTAGATTTCCTCTATCTTTTAGGAATTAAAATCTTCTAAATATAGAAAGATTAATCTTAGTATTATCTATAAAATTCAATTTTTATTTAGTTGTGAAGATTGCACTAGAGTTAAAGGGAATGCAATTTGTTAGATAAAACTTGTTTAGTAATTGTTTTTTTAATATAGTAGTTTTACTTCTTATGTATGATAATATATTTTATAAGAAATGTTTTTGGAGTAGTTATAGACTATTGAAGATTAGGTTATTTGAAAATATGTTTTATTTATTTACTAATTAGTTTCTATTCTAGTATTAAAAGATTATGTTCTATTCCTACTAATTGTATGAACATGGGCATTAGTGTTAAGGCATAGTGTTATCTTCAATAATATAAGTTGTATTTTAGTCAATCATTCCTTGTCTAGATATAATCTAATTGTTAGGTGTGAGATTATAGAGGTACTTACCTCCCTTACCCTATCAATCACACTTACTATTCTAATATTTAAAAAAAAATTCTTTTTTTTTTAACTAATTGATAATTACCCATTTATAGGTTATTATTATCTTATCTTGGTAAGATGTTATCTCTCGTGATAAAGGAAGTAACAATAAGCTATGCTAAGTTAAGTATTGCTTTGTGTACTAATAAAATGGTTTTGTATCCTAGTTTAGTAGTAGTAGTATTATTAGTTTTGTTTTGTTGAAATGACTTATTTTGTTGATTAGCCATAGTTGTGAAAAGTATCACATTTGTATCTTCGTTTGATAATCTAGGTCAGGCTTTAATACTCTTGAGTTTTTATGAATGATAGAGTGTTCTATATATATATATATATATATATATATATATATATATATATATATATATATATATATATATATATATAAATATATATATATATATATATATATATATATTATATATATATATTGGTCATAAAATTGAACCTAATCAAGTAGTAATGACTTAAATTAATGATTGTGCATAGTTATGAAATTTGGGTGAGTAATTGGAGGTTAGGTTTGATATGATATAAAATGTTTAGCAGTTAACTCATATGCTTTCTAAAGATTTAAATGGATGTTTTGTTTTAACTCCTTTATGTTTTTTCTTATACAATCATTTTGAATAGAAATTGCAAGTTATCTAGATTATTAATGAGATCTACATCAGTGTAGAAAGTGGTTTAGTTTAATAATGGATAGTATCTTTTTGACTAAATTTTCTGTTATAGAATAATTGGTAAACCTTCAAAGTTATTTGAGCTAGTATTAAAATGTTAGAATATTATTGTTCTACATTGTTGGGATAGAGTTACCTTATGTTGTTAGATGATTAATCATGTTTGAATTAATAAGAACCATAATTAGTGCATCAGATCATATGTTGTATTTGTGTTTTGTAAATTGAAGTATTGATGAGAGATATTAGTTTATGATGTGCATTAGTAAATGAATGTGATGTGAAACCATTATGTTTTTAATGATGTCAAGTGTTGTGTCATTTGGGGAAGTTGTTTCCAGAGGCCTAAGAGGGTGTGATTGGGTGGGGGTTGGCTATGTGTGCATCATGTGAGTTAAATGAAATGCATTCTTGAAATATTGTCTCGTATTCATATTGGTATGATACATGTGCAAGATTGTTTCTGCCTTACTCAGTGTACTTATTCATGTGGTTATGATGGCTAAGTAGGATGGATAATTCCTTGCTCTGTATTATGTGTTTGTGATAAATGTGCAAGATGGGTAATGCCTTGCTTTGGATAGGGGTTTTCTAGATGCAGATACGGGAGTGGCTTTCAATGTTGGGGTCGAGGCCCAAAGTGGCTAGCTAGGATAACCCATTAAAATTTGGTAACCAAGTGATAACCTAATTAATGAATTAAGGGGTTGGGTAATTAATCACATTAATCAAGATAAAGTATGCCTCACTCATGGTTTAAGTGCTTGTTTAGGCTTGAGATGAGATGAGAAGACCTGGAATGTTAAGATCAACTTCCTTGTCCTCATGAAAGGTATGTTGGTTCCGCATGAGTTTTGTATGGGGGTCGGGGGGTCGGGAGAGGATGTCAGGACAACCCAAGATGGGGGCCAAGGCCCTAGGAAGACCTACTAGGACAACCCATGACAAGCTATGTGATGACACTCTTCCCTATTGTAGTCTAGCACTTCCTAGTTGTATTTTCTCCTTCGCTCATGTGAGTGCCTCTGGAAGTATAGTTTAAATGTGTTAGTGATATTTAAGTTGCTTGTGATGTCTATGTTGGCCAATGTTGTATTTGAGTCATGTTTAATCCTTGCACCTGTTAGCCTATTGTCTTCCTAATTGTTTTCTTAGTGGGACCTTATTCTTATCTCCGGAGCATGGGGGTGGACCTTAGGGTTCCACATGGTTGAGTGGTTGTGCTTTTATTTCCATTGGTTTTCCCTTGCTATTGTTCATGTGCGAGAAGGATGTACCTGGTGTGCCAGATTTTAGATCTTGTTCTACCTTGATAAGATAGATAATTATGTTCATGTTCTAGTCTTGTATGTTAGATGATTCATTTACTATTATCTTGATGTATGTACTCCAATGTAATCAGGAAAGTGATATTGTAACAATGTAATTGTGTACTCTCTTGTAAAGGAAATTGTATATGTACTTGTGATATTTTATACAAAATCTTGAGGATTACTTAACTGATGTCATTTTTATGAAAGAAATGTATGTGTTGATACATTTGATGCATTTTGATTTAGAATGAACCATGGTTGTTAGTTAGATCATGTTAGTATTTAGTAATGCAGGCATGTAATCCCTAGAGGTTAAAGCTTAACTTAGATGTTATAATTAAACATGATTTACATTTCATTGTGATTTCCTCTGTTAAAAAAAAATTTCCCTATTGTTCTGCATGGTTGAGCTTTTCTATAGGGTTTTGTGGTGGGGCGTTACATTTGGTATCAGAGCCAAGTTGCAACACTAGGATCTTTAGATTGTTGTTGTCACTCTAAGTTAAGTGTTTTTCTCCTGGTGGTGAGTTAGTAATAGTACCTCTCACCTATGTGCCTTAGTATGATGTTAGAAGGTTGATAAATTTTAGACTTGTTCTTTGATTTCGGAAGAAATAAATTCTTTATGCCTTGTTTTACTTATGTGTCTACTATATGTTCTCTCTCTTTCTTTTCTGGAAATGTAATGTTATACTTGACAATATGTCTTTCCTGAATGTTAGTGCTTGTTGATTTGTTGAGGCCTTGAATTCCTCTTGTGGTCTCTAGTGCTTTAGAAGAAAGAAACATGGTTACTGTTAGTGCATGTAATTAAGAGTATTGTGTTTTCCCCTCGAGTGATGTGAATGCCCTGTACCCATTATGTGTAGGGTGTTGTAAAAGGGTAGTGGTATTTTGTGTTCTCTGGTGTGGTGAAGTAATCATACTTGGGGGGTTATGTTTAGCTATGGGTGTAGAAGCACCATACTATTTTTATATTAATTGCATTGTTTTGTATATATGTGTACGTATTGGAATGATTTAATCACTCAGTGGCATCATACATCGTGAGTCATGTGGTTATGTAGTGTTGTCATGTGTGGGGTATCTTTACATGGTTGCTTGATAATCTAATATCTATTTCCTAGTTTGCCATGACCTCATGTGGAAGTTTTGTTGTGGTTTATAAAAGTTATCATTGTGTATGCCTGTGTAAGAACCGTGTGCAGGAGATCAAATTAGAGTTTATGTTGGACCCATGAGACCATGAATGTGATATTGTAAGTCAATTAGAATTTTAAATTATTCTTGTGTGTGACATCATACATTCCCTCTGTAAGTATCTTTTTGCATAAGGAAGTAATTACATATGTTCATAGTTTGGTAAAAAGAAATTGTACTGCATGAATGATAGAAAATTTTTGTACATAGTAGCAACTGTATTACCTTAAATCCATGTATAAAAGTTGCTTAGATAAAAGGATGTAGATAACCTAATTGTCTGTGTGTTTGGTGTGCATTCTCTAACGCATTCTAGACCTTGTGTCCTTGAGTGTTGTGTAGCGAATACTCCCTTTTTGTGGCTAAAATTTTAGTCACACTGTGATGTGAATTTATTTGTAATTTTGTTGTTCGAAATTTTTTGATAGTTGTTTTATGTGTAGTTTTTGGGATAACAGTGAATTTTCTTTGAAGTCTCTTATGATAGGAGTGGTCACCAAAACTCTTTTCTTTATACTTGAATTATTGTTGAAAATTGCTGGCATTTTGTATCTTAAGATTGAATTTGATTATTTCCCCACTTGGGTTTGCATTTTTTTTTTAAATTTCTATGGTGGCTATTCTGAATGTTGTTTCTTTTAGCCCCGTTTCATGTTAAGTGTTGATTCTATCATGTTCATTTTGAGCCTCTGATAGTATGTACAAGGGAGGACTCCACGGAGAATTGTACTTTGCATGCTTGGTAATTAGTTGGAACCATAGTGGAAATAAGAGATGAAATGTATTTTATTTCATTATTAATATGTGAATGCAATTCCCTAAATTGTTGAAATTCTCAAAATATGTGTGATTGCTTATAAGTAGATCACATGATATGCTTTATAGGTAAGGAATTGATGTCCTTCTTGTCTTTATTGGATGATTGTGATTATCTTATGAACAATTGCTTAATATGGATGTGTATGTTGGTAATAGAAAATTACAATACTAATATGTTATGTTTCCACCCTAGTCTGTGACTTCCAAGAGTAAGTCAAATTTTAGGGGGGGGAGGATATAGTGCCCCTCCATTCTCACCTTTGATATGCAGATGTTTTGGCTAAGGAGCATGAAGATGAAGTTAGTATGTTTATCAATAATCCTTGTTGCGACACTAATAATTCATATGCTCTGACATTGTTTTACATTCAGGTGATTATGATGTTGATCTTACTATGATTGTAATATGTTAGAATTGATTTTTATGTGACTAATTTTGTATTATAGGATGATTTGATTATGGTGTGGAGTGAAAAGAGATAATTTCATACCACTCATTTGTGAGCATCCGACGATATTGCGATTCTCTTTCACCACGTGACTATTTTATGTTTATGATACTCATGCATAGACCATGTCGTGTACTGTAGGTTGCAAGTACCAGGCATCAACTCCACTTGAATTGATAGGTCTGAGCGTGCCTTAAACCCAATAGAAATTTTTGAAAAGAGATAACATGGGGTCCCCTAGTTAGCCATCATCCTTGAAAAAGGATAATTATCCAATTTTGCACCCAGTCAGTGTTGTTTGTATGGGCATAATGGTCAGTCACTATCATTGTGGTCATGCTTTCGATTGTACATTGTGTTAGGTATTGTTCAGTGTTTGGGTTATTTAGTTTGGCATTTTTTGATTACTGTTTTGGTTAATTGTTGCATTAAAATAATATTATTAGTTATGAAAGCATTTTTGATAAATAAATAAATATAAATGCCTAGATGAGAATTTGAGTTTATGGAATAATTAATAATAAATATTAATGCCAGCTAAAGATAAATAAATAAATATAATTTAATATTGTGGCAATAAAATAGATAATATTTCTGAGTTTTCATATATATAGAAAATACTAAAATAGATAAAAACATAAAGGAAACTAGTGTCTAGTTGTAAATGAAATAAATAGCATGTTGTAGAGAGTATTAAGGTAGAATTTATTGCCTTTTGGGGGAAATCCTAGAAATATTTGTTTCTCTTAAGTAAGAGACTAATTATAGAAAAGAGGGAGGAAGTGGTAAATCTTGAAAAATCTTTATCTTCTGGTAGAAGGAATGGGGTAAGGAAACATTTTTCAATATATGTGAGGGGTTGTAGTCTCTGTATGGGGATACATACTCCATAGGCTTCTGTTGGAAATTGTAAAAGGAGGAAAGATGGAATTGAGGAAAAAGATTCAAAGAGAAAAAGAAAGGACATTCTTTCTTTCCAGAGAAAAAGAAAACTAAGGGACCTCTCTAGAGAACACTCAGAAAATAAGCATTAATCCCCATTTGATATAGTATGATTTAAGTAAAATAATGTACTTATGATTGGAGGAAGGTGAAGGCTCTTCTTGCGGTATATGCATTGCATCTAGAGGCAACAAATACATCACTCAGCTGGCTATAATCTTGGACTAGATGCACAGAAGTCAATAGTACTGATATTGCAACTGAGATTTTATGTCGAACATATAGGGTTACACCCTACATGAAAGGTATGTTCTTATACAAACTTTTTTTATGCACAATGAGTTCACCATTTTGTTAGTAGTCATTGACCACTCTCGTTTGTATGCTAGAAATTGGTGTGTTGTTCATGTGATTGTCTCCTCATAGATTCTTCTTCTAACGATTGCATAAATCCTACATCTCTTTTTCCTTATCTATTACAACTGTAATTTTTGTATTTCCAATGATCTAGACACTTCCTAAAATCATTCATCATGTAGGTCTACTCTAGCAGCTCTTTTGTGCACCATGATTTTACTCTTACTATTTGTGTTTATTCTTTATTCTCCAAGTGTTAGATATAAATTGTTGCGAGTAGTTTGAAATACTTGCACTCTTAATTTACCTTCTGCCTAGGAATCTTTTCTTCCTGAATCCTTTTCTTCATGTAGTTCATGCTAATGAAATATTTATCCTTACATCTTGTTGAGGTTTATTTCTATATGCATATTGAATTCCTCTTTTGTGTAAGTAAAAGATAATCTATGCCAAGACTATTCATCTACCTGTGCCATACAGATCTTGTAAATCAAGGAAAAATCTATCCCTAGGCATTAGAACTTTATTTGCTTATGCAAACTAATCTTTAGAAAGATTCTAGAATTTAATCTCTGCCTTGGATTCTTTATTTTATGCGATAAGAGTCATGACTGATGTTGATTGGTGTAAATTGCCTCAACTAGCCTTGGTGTTGTTTTTAGAAGATAAGAATGTTTTAATTAGTTGCTATTTTTAGCTATGGTGTTGGAAATGTTTTGTTTCTAGAGCAATCTACCAATGAATCCATGCATTATAAGATTTAATCTGTAGCTTTTAATCCTTGCCGAATGGCTAAGGTTATGAGTTATCCTCCTACTTGTTCTTTTCCTAAAAATAATTGATCTCGATTAGAAATATATATATATATATATATATAGAGAGAGAGAGAGAGAGAGAGTACGCTAGAGATATCTTTATCATGTAATGTCCCTTGATTGTGCTTCACCAGTTCACCTACATGACTAGTAGGGCCATTGCTACTTCTGCTTCTGACAAAACCCCTCTATCCTTTATGCTTTAATAGATGTCCATACCATATTTTTAAGCTGCATGCATAATGCTGGGAGGATGCTGGCAAAGGATTGCAAGTCTAGTTTAAACCTGCTAATTGCATTTTACTTTGAAACAGTTCCCTAATCTTATCATAACTTAATCTACCAAAATGAAGTACCTTTAGAGCTTTCTCATAAAGTAGTAGGAACCCCATATTGTAGATTATGAAATGTGCAGACTGTATAGTCTAGGTTATATCGTACATTTTCTTCCCTACATGGTAAATAATATTCAATCCCACCATCACCACCACTAAGATCATGAAAAACCTATAGAGGAAGTGCAAGTCAGTATTCTATGCTTTTTGCATATTAATAGTATTTAACTGCAACTAATTTCTTGGAAATCATAAGTATTCAAACAAATGCTTTGTTAATGCTTTTGCAATCATGTTGCAACCTTTAAGTGAATCACTTAGTCATCATTTAAGTTCCTCTTAAAATAGAAATTAAGTTATCCACATTCGATTTTCTTTTAAAGTGTTTAAAAGTAGAACATAAACCATTAAGAGTACTATTTAGATTTCCTCTATCATTTAGGAATTAAAATCTTCTAAATATAGAAAGATTAATCTTAGTATTATCTATAAAATTCAATTTTTATTTAGTTGTGAAGATTGCACCAGAGTTAAAGGGAATGTAATTTGTTAGATCAAACTTGTTTAGTAATTTTTTTTTAAATATAGTAGTTTTACTTCTTAGGTATGATAATATATTTTATATGGAATGATTTAGGAGTAGTTATAGACTATTGAATATTAGGTTATTTGAAAATATGGTTAATTTATTTATTAATTAGTTTATGTTCTAGTATTAAAAGACTATGCTCTGGTCCTAATAATTGTATGAACATGGGCATTAGTGTTAAGATGCAGTGTTATCTTCAATAATATAGAGTTGTATTTTAGTCAATCATTCCTTGTCTAGATATAATCTAATTGTTAGGTGTGAGATTATAGAGGTACTTACCTCCCTTACCCTATCATTCACACTTACTATTCTAATATTTAATAAAAAGTCTTTTTTAAAACTAATTGATAATTACCCATTTATATGTCATTATTATCTTATCTTGGTAAGATGTTATCTCTCATGATAAAGGAAGTAAGGATAATCTATGCTAAGTTAATTATTGCTTTGTGTACTAATAAAATGATTTTGTATCCTAGTTTAGTAGTAGTAGTATTAGTTTTGTTTTGTTGAAATGACTTATTTTTTTGATTAGCCATAGTTGTGAAAAGTATCACATTTGTATCTTTGTTTGATAATCTAGGTCAGGCTTTAATACTCTTGAGTTTTTATGAATGATAGAGTGTTATATATATAGATTGCTTCCACCACACCTTAAGGAACTGGGTGGTCATAAAATTGAACCTAATCTTAGTAATGACTTGAATTAATGATTGTGCATAGTTATGAAATTTGGGTGAGTAATTAGAGGTTAGGTTTGATATGATATAAAATGTTTAGCAATTAACTCATATTCTTTCTAAAGATTTAAATGGATGTTTTATTTTAACTCCTTTATGTTCCTTTATGTTTCGCTTATACAGTTATTTTGAATAGAAATTGCAAGTTGTCTAGATTATTAATGAGATCTACATCAGTGCAGAACGTGTTTAGTTTAATAATGGATAGTATCTTTTTGACTAAATTTTCTGTTATAGAATAATTGGTAAACCTTCAAAGTTATTTGAGGTAGTATTAAAATATTAGAATATTATTATTCTGCATTGTCGGGATAGAGTTACCTTATGTTGTTAGATGATTGAATATGATTGGGTTAATAAGACCAGTTATTAGTGCATCAGATCATATGTTGTATTTGTGGTTTTGTAAATTGAAGTTTTGATGAGGGATCTTAGTTTATGATGTGCATTTGTAAATGAATATGATGTGAAACCATTGTTTTTTAAGGATGTCAAGTGTTGTGTCATTTGGGGAAGTTGTTTTCAGAGGCCTAGGAGGGCGTGATTGGGTGGGGGTTGGCTATGTGTGCATCATGTGAGTTAAATGAAATGAATTCTTGAAATATTCTCTCCTATTCATGTTGGTATGAACTAGTATCTATTTTTCACTTTCCAACCAATCCAATCTTAAATTTTCTCACTCCTTAAATATTTATCCTCTAGGGTCTAATGTTTTCACTTATTTTTTTTATCCCTACACAACTTTTATTTACACTTTGTGCTACTATAACATTCTATGTTTTGCTCTATGGAAAAGATAATAAAAAATTCCCACCTTGATTCCTTATAATCTCCTCTTGTTGTGTATGTTAGGGTTAGACGACAAAAGATATCACTTAAATGCAAATAAATATTAAATAGAGGAATGAAAATACATAGAAATAATAACAGCGAGAGAAAATTTTTAACGTGGTTCACCCAAACACGAGCTACATCCACTAACAAAGAGTCTAATATTATTATCTAGTAAATCAAAACCAATTACAACCAATAATTCTTGCAACTCAATACCGCTACAAATGCTACAATACAATATAAATGGAAACCCTAACCCTTAGCCATTTTTATCACGACTTATGTCAGTTACAAAATAGGATTTTTTTATGTCGGCCAATGCCCCTGGACCCCGCAAGGGGTGCTACCCCTTAATGGGGTGAAACCACACCGATAAAAGTGACCTCCAAGTCTGATTAGGCTTCGTATAACAACATAATACTCCTCTTCTCTTGAGAATGTTTAACTCTCCTATTTATCATTTGAATTTTATCATCTAGAATGAAATCAATCTTCATGCTCTCAATTTTACTATTCACAACTATCAAATCTAATTTCTTTCCTTTCAATTCTTCATACCTCCATTTTTTCTTATCTTCACACATACTCTCTTAAATCTATACTTAAATCTCACCATGTCCTAGCATCACACTAATTACCTCTCACATTCCCACATCATGGAATTAATTAAATAAATCATATTTATTCAATCAATTCAACTAATCTCTACCCATCATCAATTAATTAAATACAATAGAGCATTTAATTAATAAAGCTAACCTTCTTCCACTAGTTAATTAAATAAAGTAAGTTTATTTAATTAATTAAACCTTACACATTTCTCCACCACTTCATTTAAAAACAAATAAAGTCCATCTCCACTAAAATCTAAAATTCAAACTAATCTCAAATCCCCACCCTCCATTCCATTTCTCCATCTTTTAGTCCCTAATCTCAGCCTAAAAGCATTTTCAATCCTATCCATCCACTTGAATCAATCATTGTCCTCCATCATTAGATTCCCTTGGAAGCTAATCAATCTTAACTGTCTATTTTAATCAAAACTCAACCATCTATCTCGCATCAATACATTTATAAATAAACCCTCATCCTCAACTAAATCATGGATCCAATACTCATAGGTGCATGTTGTTGAAATATCAAGAGAAACCACACTTCTCTCAATGATAACAATCTTAAGAACATCTGACATGTCTTTAACCAAAAATACAATTCTCCTATATCATAACCCACTAAAAAGTAATGAATTCTCAAAGATAATGCATAAGATAATTCTAAATGAGTAATAATAGAAACACAACCCTAATGGTTCAATAACTCTATTATAGTTTATAGATCATTCCCACCCAATAGGGAGGATTTTGGCCCCAAAAGGCATAGGGACTCACCAAGTGACGGACTCCTTTCTCAAAAACCTCTTTGAGACTCAACTTAACCTCTTTTAATAATAAGACCAAGTCAATCCTACTTGTTCTTCATACCAATATGGACCAAGACTCATTGATCTATTGATTGTCTAAATCAAAACATCATGAAAATTAAAAGCAAATCTATTTGCACAAATTTTGGAAGGCTTTAGTTGAACCTTGTGGTCATTACCTCATAAGAATATGATCTCTTTTGCTTAACAAGAAACATATGACTTTGAAACATCTATTGTCCTTCATATTGCTGATCTTTTTGAGAATGAAGCCCTTGCATCCAATGTTGTCCACCCAATAACAAAAGAAAATATTGCCTACTAATATTGATTAGATTCATGCATCTTGAAGTACTAGACGAAGTGACCTTGGACTTCCTAACATAGGAGTGTAAAATGAATTCTTTTGTATTCAAAGTTGAACCTACATTGATTATTTATCCTAACATAAACATCTCTCTCATAGATATATGGAATCCCAATTATAACATCACAAATATTTAATGAAATCACATCCATCATGACCACATATTTAAACTATGTTAAATCCAAAATATAACTTATATTACGTATTCACATTTATTTTAACTCTTTTTACAACCCTAAAAACATATAGATATGGATGATCTACAATCTTTAAACCAAAACCACCAACTTCTGGGTAAGTGTAAGAAGATGGGGGGCCAAAAAGAGGTCTTAAGTGGCCACGTTTTTTTTGAAATCAGGAAATACTAACCTTGTATGAGAAATTGAGCATAGTTACACTCAAATTTTGAAGATGCAACCAAAACAATAATCGCAGTCCTCCGTGTCTACTTTCTAAACTACTCATTTTTTAAAAAATGGTATAGATTAAGGGGTTCAATACAAGGAGCCACACAAATTGGTGTTGTTTCTGTCAAAAAAACATAACATAGCGTGTTTTGTGGCTCCCTCAAAATGTTAACATTTTTTTGGTATTTTTAAAATTGCTTTAGTGAGAAATTAGCTAATAGCATGTAGTTTATGCCTGATTTTTCTGATAATTGTTTAATGAATATTTGATTTTTTACTAATTTTCAAAGTGGGCACATCCTAAAAAATAGAATTTTGGTCATGCTACCCCTGTAAATTTTGAAAATTAATTGAATTTTTTTTTTTAATATGTGTAGAATAGAGTCTAGTTTATAAAAACATAATTTATTTGAAATTTCAATGAATGGTTAATTTATAATGACAAAAGACTAAACAGTGGTTTTTGATAAAAAACAGACACACAAAGAAAAGAAATTAAAGATGAAAGGATTAACATTGTCAAAATGTGAAAAAACTTACATCATTAAATGGCTAAGAGAAAGCCTAAAATTACCCGGGTGTTCAATTTGTTCAACCTTGAAACACGTGCAAATCTGAGGGTTAGCATGAACAAAATTATGTGAAATCTTGTAGAATTTGCCAAAACATGTCTGTGGATGTTGGGAAGATACTCCAAGCCTTTCGGTTGGAAATCTAAAGCAAATCCCAAGACTAAGGCTTGGGATTCTCAAAGCACAACATAACGCGAGCACATTATAATGCGTTAGCATTATGTTGTGCTTTTTTCCCTTTTTGCATGTTTGTCGGTGTTTGCCCAATTCGACATAATGCGAGCGCATTATAACACGCTCACATTATGTCTTCCTTTGAATGATATATGTTCAAGTTTCATAAGTATGTTTGATGGATGTATATATGTATATATGTATGCTTGTAGGTATGTATGTACATGTATGCATGCTTGTAGGTATGTATATATGTATACATGTTTGTATGTATGTATGTATGTCTATATGTATGTATGTATGTATGTATATATGTAAGGGTTTTGGGTTTACGGTATATAAGGACCTGAGCCTGTATAGTTTTTAGGGTTGAGGGATTAGGGCTTAAGTAACAGGTAGAGGGTAGAGGGTTGAGGGTTAATATTTAGGTTGTTGAGTGTATATGATTAAGTGTGTAAGGCATGGGGATTAGGTTTTAGGATATTGGTTTTAGGGTTTACGATATGGATTGAGGGTATATAAGGCATAGTGTGAATTGGGTTGAGACCACGTATGGTTTAGGTTTAATTTGAGTATAGGGTTGAGGCATAATATTCAGGATATAGGGTATAAGGGTGAGGTTATATGGTATAGGGATGAGGGTTTGTGGGTGTAGGCTTCAAGGTTTAAGGTATAGGATTGAGGATTGAGGGATTAGGGCTTAAGTATATGGTTGAGGGTATAGGGTTGAGGGTTTAGGGATAGGTTTTAGGGTTTAAGGTTTAAGGGTTGAGGGATAGGGTTTAGGGATAAGTGATTAGGGTTTAAGGTATAGTGTCTTGGGTTGAGGGGTAAGTGATTAGGGTTGAGGTTTGAGGGATTAGGGTTTAAGGTATAGTGCTGAGGGTTGAAGATTTAGGGATAGGGTTTAGAGTTGAGGGATTAGGGATTAGGGTTTAAGGTATAGTGTTGAGGGTTGAGGGTTTAGGGATAGGGTTTAGGGTTGACGGATTAGGGTTTAGGATTGACAGATTAGGGTTTAATGTTGAGAGTTGAGGGTTGAGGGTTGAGGGCTGAGGGTTTAGGGATAGAGTTGATGGTCAAGGGATTAGGGTTAAAGTAGAGTGTTGAGGGTAGAGGGATTAGGGATAAGGTTTAGGGTTGAAGGTTTAAGGATTGAGAGTTGAGGCTTTAGGGCTGAGGGTAGATGATTTAATATTTATAATTATTTACTAGTTAAATACCCTGACAGTAGATGATGTAGTGTAATATGCAGGTGGAGAACCACTAAAAACTGCATCAACGCTATGACCCTAAAATTTTATTAAAATCATCAAACTAAAATAGTTAATCTTGCATTTCAAAAATAAAATTTAATAAATTAAATTCAATGAACTCGCTAAGATTTACCTAAGTATCAAGCTTGAAATTCTCACTCAGGAGGGCATCTATCATCACCATTTGTTTAGCTGCAGATGTAGCCTACGCACCTGCATCTTGACTATCCATGGGGTCATAACCACATGCTGACCCACAAGCCCAGCAAGTATGGTGTGGAACCCTACTAGAACTCTCCCCTGGCCTATCTTGTGCTAACTCCCAACCTCTACCCTGGAACTCCCACATATCAAAATAATTTGGCACTTTATTTTTGACAAACTCGTAGTAGAGTTTTCTCAAAAAATATTGTGGAACCTCATTATTATTGCATGGAGGATGGTCAAAACCCATCCACCACCTCTATGCAAAATTGTCCCTTATCACTTGGTTGTTGCACCAATGGATAGGGAACCTCTTGCATGTAAGGGGTAGAGGTTGATTTGTTCGTGGGTTTGTGAAAATAGAACACAAGTCCATTTTTGTAATTTGTTCATTTTTAACTTGTTCATATGACAACTTGTCTACATAATACTCTCTAAATTCTCTCCTCTTTTCTATCCAACTAGTGATTTGCTTACTAATTGAATCTACATTTGATAACATAGATTCAAGGGATTGCAAAAGCATGGATGTATGCAAGGTTGAAGTTATAGGTTCTTTCAATCTTGTAATTATGTCCTCAATTTGTTTTTTATTATTTTCAATTTGCCCCATTATATTCTCTTGTGTTCCAGGGGCATATTGAGGAATAAATGGAAGTGTTTGTGGTTGGGGTTCTTCTTCAGCATATATTTGTTGTTCAAGTGATGGAGGATTTTGTCCATTTTCAAGAGGAGGAGGTGCATTATCAACTCCTGTAAATTAAACAAATTTACATCAAAAACTATTTTAACCTACCTATTTAGCAACAAATTCACACAAGAAAGCAAATATAACTTACTTCTTCAATTTCCACAACGTCATGGTAGTATTTTGACAATGAATTGACAAGAAATAGATGACACAATGGGTTTCTATAACGTGAGCGCATTTATCTTCTCTCCAAACCCTGGGTTTTCTTGCCAAATTGTGTGAAATAATGAAATCAAAGACTATTTTTTTAATACAACAGAAAAAAACATGCTCATGTTATAACACGAGCATGTTATGGTTTGGTGTTGAACTCGGAAACACCAAGCCATAATGTGAGCATGTTTTAATGTGCTCGCATTATGTCTAAAACATTTTTTTAAAAAGTTGGCCACTTTTTGGCGCCCCAAATTTTTGCACCCACCCTTCTAGAAAATAATATTTACTTGAAAACACAAATCAAACACAACATTCATTTTCTTACCTCTTAAATTTTGATATAAAATAATTAAAGTCAAATCCTTTTCATCCTGAAAGCCACCACCCAATATTGTTATTTATGTAAAGCAATTTATAAATCCTTATAATTCTCAACAACCCCAAAACACGTCTAATTGTTAAACTGATATGAAATGAACAAATCCCAAATCTAAAATAGGACAAATTGTAGATATTTGAATACACCAAAAGACAAGGGAAAAATTTTAAGTGTTAATTGAAGATAGCATTTGATAGGTACTAATGACTTTCCTTCTCACCAATTTACTCACTCTCCTCGTAAGGCATACATATGTAAGAATAAATGGATAATGTATAAATGTTTGGTCCTTTCAATCCTTCATGGTAAATGACTTTCCTTCTCACCAATTTACTTACTCTCCTCGTAAGGTATAAATGTAGGAATTAAATCCCTTTGTGTGGTTCATACTAAGTGATATACTGGACCTATTTTACCTTCTCCTAACCTTTCCTATTGGTGCACATTTCCACACACATAGCACAAACACTCAAACACACCAAGTTAGCACCACAAACACTTATCCTTTCATGTTTTAGCTCTAGACGCTATGTAGTACTGGAGAAGAGAGATATCACCATATGGATCAAACCATTAACTCTATATGATATGTAAAGCCTTCTCATACACTCTATTCTTTAATTTAAGCTTCTTCTTTCTAGCACAAGCCATCAAACACTGATGTTAGCATCCCTTACATAGTCTGATTACCCTGTCTTGATGTAGAACATTGAAAAACATGCTTGTGGTACTCCACAACACTTAAAATCTAAATTAAGAATATATACTAACCATCTGAGCTTATCTTTCAAACAAAAAATCCATACAACAAGATGTGATGAAATGTGGTGGCTTTGTATTCTACCTTTGATAAATTTATATAACAATATTACTTATTCTTACTCAGCTTACTTTGGAAAATAGTGCGGTAACTTTTATGATCTAAAATTTGGATCATGCATACCTCTTATCTATTTCTATCCATCCTCCAAACTACAAGGTCATATCTTCAAGTGTAGAGAAATTCAGAACATTCTTTTGTACTACAACAACCCTATATCACCACTATCTTCACTCTGCTATCTCTAAAAAGCCCTGCGGTAACTTTTATGCCCTAAAACTAGGATCATGCATTCTTCATAGTTGTCTCTATCTAACCTCCAAACCACAAGGCCATATCTTCATCTACAGTGAAATGCAGTACAATCTTCTAAGCTCCTACAGTACAAATCCCTATGCCTTTGACAATTTGAAACCTTATATATGTTCCTTCATATCTCATGCAATACTTTTCATCAAGAGGCAATGAATGCAACATTCACAAAACCATAGACAACAATTGTAACTCTTTTCATCAAAAAATAAGCCACAACTTCTTCATGTTGGCATATCTTTCAACCTGACAACTTTCACCTGTCCATGAAATTTAGAAGATAAGGTACAACTATGTATAGATGATATTGATCCAACATCATGTTCATGTATTTCATCACCATCACAACACCTCTGATCATCACTCATTTGACTGCTCATCTGATCATCACTCCTTTGACAACATATACACATCACTATGCTTTCCACATCATAGCACCTCTGATCATTACTTCTTTGACATCAATGACAACATATGTAACAAATAAGCAGGGCTTTCCAAAAATTTGGTGTTTTTGGTAACCACAACAACTAAGTCTTGCAAATGTAGGATGTGCAGTATGCACGCAAATGATTTTAATAAGTAAACACCAGAGGGATTTAGAAAATTTTACTTTAAATGAAGATGCCTAAGTGTCAAATGAAGCTAGATTGCTTAACAATTTTAAATAGAAGATGAATGCATGAATGTTATTGCTTTCTAATTTAAACAAATATGATACATATGATGAGTTATAGCAACTTAAAATTAGATAAATAGCAATCCTTCATCATAACAAAGGTATGAAAATAAGATTTCTAGTATAACAACTAAATGGAAGCCTAGCTAGGGTCTTACTATCAAACCCTAGATCTTAAATGCTTTGATGCAAGAATGCTTTTTCTTTGTAATTTGAACACAAATTTATGAAATGCTACAACAATGCAAAATCAAATTTGACCACTAACTATTGTAAGAAAAATTTGGAACAAGAGTTTAATCCAAACATTTATACATTATCCGCCCTATCTCAAATAAGAAACATCTAACTTAGACCTAATATAAGAAAATTTCTTTTGATTCATAGTAGCAATCTCAATTCATAATAAAAGTCTTTATTTTTACAATCTTATGTCTTTAAGTACAAGTTCTTATATCAATAAGATAACAAGATAGTTGAACATGTGTATAAGAAATATCTATCTACCTATGCATCTCATGTGTGTGTATGTAAAAGAAAGTATATATTATAATACAATCCTAAATAAAAACATTTTTGCCCTGTAAATTCCAAGTCATCATTATTATCTAGCATGACAATTACGAATGCTCAAAGTTTGACCCTTAACCTATGGTAATTTACAATATTATTGAATGTAAGAAGGATATAACCAAATTTTGTTTACTCTTAAGTAAGCACAAATTCCATATCATATTCCTCAACATAGGTGACTATGTTATAACTAGAAACAATAGACCGATGTTCTACCCCTATCATGGTTTAAATTGAGGGTTTTTTAACTAATTAAATTCACAAGGATTGTTGACCCAAAAATCTATTTCATAGGGTATCTTAAGATCTTATGGTTATAAAAAATAACATAAAATAACAATCATAATATCTTTGATATAGGGTATGTCATTTCAAAAGCAAGGTAAGAGGTAAGATATATAGTAGTTCACAATCATGACTAGTACAGCTTTGAAAAAGAAACATTATTATCATCCTCATTCACATATAACATGCCCAAAGGACATGATCCAAGTGAGCTCATTAATAATGGATTACCCTCGAGATACTTTACATGTATGTGTGTGTGTGCATGCATGCCTGCATATATATATATATATATAGAGAGAGAGAGAGAGAGAGAGACAGAGACAGAGACAGAGAGAGATCCCCAAAGTTGGTTGTAGAAGAATTTCTTCTCAACCAAACCCAAACTAGGTATTACTGAAGAATCAAAATTCATTCTTGAAATAAGACAATCATATGTATGCATGTATTACTAAAGAATCAAAACCCATTGTTGAGATAAGACAATCATGTGTGTGTATGTGTATGTATGTATGTTCCTAAAATGATTTCTCCTAGTTCCCATTAATGAATTAATTGTACAATGAATTTCTTTGAATACCAAGACATACCAACATGTTGCAAAAACATATACCAAGTCAATTACCAACTACTTGTGAAAAAGAGAAAGAGTCAACAATTTAAATTTGAAAACATTAAATTTGAGGTCAATACCAAACCCCTGGGATCAATCCTGAGCACTATGAGATTGACCTTGGTCAAGGAACTATAGAACTCATGGTGTTTTCAAAGTTTACATGTGCGTAAGCATGGGCACAATAAATGATTAATAATGGTGAATATATAGAAATGTATGTAACTAGGGTTGGAATAAAATAAATATGGGGATAAATGCTAACACATGTAAAATAAAACTAAATAGGTATTGTTAAAAAATGAGCCAAGCTTACTAAAAAGTGTGCCATGTCTCAATATGTAATTATATTAAATCATTCCATCAAAGTGAGCCCAAAACCAAATAAAATGACTATGCAAATTTTATCAATACAACACAATATCTTATTAAAATTTAAGACTACAAAAACAAGAAAAGTATATAATATATTGATATTTAAATATATAAAAACATTCCACTGTATGATATCATATCCTTTTAAATTTATAAACCTAAGGCCACTTACATTATATAAAATATAATTAGATTTTTAGGACTTGAATGCCAATTTTTTTATAACTTATCATGTTTATTTATTAAAAACAGTTAATAAGATCTTTGAGAGCCATTCAACTACATCTATCTGTATATAAATTTGTTAAAAATGGGAATTATGCCCAAAAAAAAAATCTTTTTTGCAATGTCCAATACGTTATAGCAAGTGTACATATGCATTAAAGAAGAATGAGCAGGATAACCCGTAAAGCCAATGACCTGATCATCAGTATAGAATGTAGATCTATCGTAAGGAGCAAGCACAAGGCCCTTTGCTAAGCGCAGAGGTAGGTCCGGGTTAGAAATAAACCCTTCCTTGCATTCCACGGTTCCTTGCGCTGTAAACCACGGCTCTGTGACGTGTAAGTAAGCCAAATGGAGCCGGTTCAGCTGCTCCACCATATACAGGCCCAGAGCATAAGGAACCGAATCAGTGGCGCCCAAATGATCCATTATGGGAGGTATTCTTACTCCCGTTCGCTCTTCCCTGATATCTTTCGTTACGCTGTTTACTACCTTGAGCAGGAACTAGCAGCAGTTTTCAATGCTCCCGCCATACTGGTCATTACGGTCGTTTATGTCACATCGTGAATTGTGATCTATTTATACGGAACTGCCCAACAACATCGTGAACTGTGAACTATTTATACGAAACTGTGATGCACGGTACTGCAGGTATGGCAGGAGGGCCGTAGGATGGCATGCATCATAGCCATCCTGATGGCTGGATATGTAAAAATAGTCCCAAGATAATAACAAACAGAACAACAATAGAAAAATAGAGAGGAAATAGGGCAAATAGAGTTGAATAACTCAGAAATATATATTCATCTAACTTGCATTACATCCAAATGCCGTATACAGCAGCTCTCTCTAATCACATATATATAGCTATAGAAGCTTTGAAGCCTGGAAGCTTCTGGCATTCTAGATGTCTCTAAAATCCTAGAATGTTCTTTTCTAGAATAGCTGGAAGTTTCTACCCTTCTAGATAACCTGGAATGTTCTTTTCTAAAACAGCTTTATGGAAAACTTCTAGAAACATCTTATCATTCTCTAGACAATCTTAACTATTCCTAACATCCCCCCTTAAGATTGGCTAGAATAATAAAAAGAAAATACAAAGGAGAGGGGAACATTATACTACTATCCCCCCTTAATGTTCACCTTTAACATACCAAGCATTCATCTTAATCTTAAGAATTTGGCTTCAGTCATACTCTTAGTGAATATATCAGCTACTTGTTCTTCACTTGGACAAAATTGAAGATTGACAATAGATGCCTGAACAAGATCCCGAATGTAGTGAACATCAATCTCAATATGCTTTGTTTTAGCATGAAAGACTGGATTGTTGGCAACTTGTATGGTACTTTGATTGTCACAATACACAGTACTAGCTGAACTTTGTAGAAAACCAATTTCAAATAGGAGATTCCGAATCCAAACTACTTCTTTGCTTGCTTCTTTTGCTGCTCTATATTCTACTTCACATGAAGATAATGATGTAGTTGTTTGTTTCTTGCTACTCCATGTAATAGGGCCTAATCCAAGATTGAAAACATAACCACCAGTAGATTTTTGATCATCTATATCACCTCCCCAATATGAATCAGTAAATCCAACCAAAGAAATTGAATACTTATAGCCATAGTAGATTCTAAAGTGTATGGTTCCATGGATGTATCGTAAAATTCTCTTAGCAGCTAGCCAATGACTTTGTTTAGGTGCCTGCATAAATCTAGATACAAGATTGACTGCAAAACAAATATCTGGTCTAGTACGAGTTAGATAAACCAAGCTACCAACAAGCTGTCTATATAAAGTGGCATCTACACTCTTGGAAGTACATTCTTTAGTAAGCTTGATTCCAGATTGAAACGGGGTAGATGCTGGCTTGCATTCAAGCATGTTAAACTTTTCTAAAAGGTCCAAAGCATATTTTGATTGTGAGATGAACAATCCATCATGTAATCGACAAACTTGTAAGCCAAGAAAATAGTTTAGTTCACCCAAATCACTCATATGAAATGTCCTCTTAAGATCTGATTTTAAATCATTGATTAACCCAATATTCGGTCCAGCAATGAGTAAATCATCTACATAAACTGCAACAAGAAGAATATCATCTTGAACTTTCTTCACATAAAGATTTGGATCTGACTTACATCTCTTAAATCCATGAAGCTGAAAATACGTGTCAATCTTCTCATTCCATGCTCATGCCGCTTGTTTAAGACCATAAAGTGACTTCTTTAATTTGCAAATAAGATTAGGATGTTGCTGATCTACAAAACCTAGTGGTTGATCCATATATATTTCTTCATATAAATCTCCATTTAAGAAAGCATTTTTGACATCCATTTGATGAATATGCCACCCAAGACTTGCAGCCAAAGAAAGAATAATTCTAACTGTATTCATCTTAATGACAGGAGCAAATGTTTCTTCATAATCAACACCCTCTTTTTGATTGAACCCCTTAGCAACCAATCTAGCCTTGAATTTTTCTACAGCACCATCTGATTTAAATTTTGTTTTATAAACCCATTTTCAACCATTGACATTCTTACCTTTGGGCCGGGGCACAAGTTCCCAAGTTTTATTCTCTAACAATGCATCATATTCCTCTTTCATGGCTTTCTCCCACTCTTTCCTTCCTCTAGCTTGCTCATATGAGATTGGGTCATTTACTTGTAAGACTTTGGCCATGAAAGCACTACCATTCCTTCCTTGGATCTTGGAGCCTTGTCTATATATTTCTTCAACACTCCTTGTCTTGTCTAGCTGAAATGACATCTTCTTCATCATCACTACCTGCAGAAAATGACTGAGTACAGGCATTAATAGTTTCATTTTCAATGGTATTATCGTCATCAGTAGTGCTCACCTCATCCTTATCAATATTGGCTTCATTTCTTTCTAAAATATCTAAAAATTCAAAAATATTTGCTATTGTAGAGTGAGAGGAAGTGGTTGTAAGTTGTGAAAGCTCATCAAATTTTACATCTCTACTAACAAAGACCTTTCTTGTTGTCAAATCATATAACCTATAAGCCTTTGATTCTTCACTATAACCCACAAACAAACACTTATGACTCTTTGGTTCTAACTTTTTCCTCTTTTCATCAAGAACATGTGTCCAAGGAATACACCCAAATACTTTAAAATACCCAATGTGAGGCTTTCTACCACTCCATGCTTCTTCAGGGGTGATATTTGGGAGGGCTTTAGTGGGAATTCTATTCACAATATATGTAGCACAAGAAACAGCCAAACCCCAAAATTTGTTATGCAAACTTTTAAAATGCAACATACAATGGGCCATTTCTAAAAGAGTTCTATTCATTCGTTCAGCCACCCCATTTTGTTGAGGAGTATAAGGAACTGTTCTTTGCACCTTGATACCATAATTTTCACAAAATGACTCAAAAGCATAATTGCAATATTCACCCCCATTATCCATCCTTAAACACTTAATTCTTTTTCCACTTTGATTTTCAACTAATGCCTTAAACTTTTGAAAAACTTCAAATACTTCACTTTTCCTTTCAAGAAAATAAACCCATACTCTCCTGCTGTAATCATCAATAAAAGTTAGAAGGTACCTGGCACCTGAAAGTGAAGGATATCCTGGTTCACATAGATCACTATGAATGAGCTGCAACAGATAATTAGCTCTCCATGCTTTCCCTAAATCAAAAGGATCTCGATGATGTTTTCCTAACACACATCCTTCACACACACCTTCAGATGCTGAAATTTTTGTCAATCCACTAACCATATCTTGTAATTTTCGATAATTTATATGTCCAAGTCTAGGATGCCAAAGTTTTGACATATAATCAGCCTGAGCAATAAAAACATGAGAGAGTGTGTATTCATCATCAACAAACCCCAAAAATTTAAATAGACTCTCTTTATGATCAACTCTACCAATAGCAATTATATTGTTTGGGTCTTTTCTATCTCTAACAATAAATTGATCAGCGGTGACAACAAACACATATCCAGATTGAACAATTTTATATACTGAAATAAGATTCACCCCTAATCCTTCAACCAGCAAAACATTTTTCAAAGACCCATTCGTTACATTAACAGTGCCTGTTCCTAAAACTGGAAGTCTCATTTTATTGCCAATAGTAATTTCTTGATCTGAATTCTTCCCTTCATAAAAATCAATAAACAAAGATCTATCCCCAGTCATGTGATATGATGCCCCTAAATCTAAAATCCATTCTTTATTAGAATTTGAAGCAAAGTATCCCCCCTTAACAGTACTTTCAGGTCTAACAATTACCTCCTTATTTGGTCCCTCTGCCTTTTTAGAGAGATGGCTACGAAGCTATGCCTATCCTTCTTGCCATCCTTGAACCTTTCTTGCTTGGGCTTGTACTGCTGCCTTTCATTGTCCCTCTTCTTCAAACAAAATTTCTCCATGTGATTTTCACCTCCACAATACCTGCAAATAATCTATTTCCTTCCAACTTGCTTTTCTACAGAATCATTTCTAGAAAAATGGTTAGAACCGTCATTTCAAAATTTATAATTTCCTTTCCAATTCTTCTTTCCATCATATCTAGAAAATTTACTCTTGGCTGCATATGCATGATTCTTCTTAATATGCCCTTCTTTAATAAGCTGAACCTCTTCATCTAGTACAGACTTACAAAATTGATCAAAAGTTTGCTGGGGGGCATTGGGTGTTAGTTGGAGAACCATTTTCCTTGATTCCTTAAATACCTTGTATGGCTGGGGAAGCTTACTTTCAACCATTGCAATCAACTAAAAATCTTTTTTTGCATATTCAGCACCTATTTTCTTCATCTGAGCATTTAAAAATATAACTTCATTAAAGTAATCAGACATTTTTTCAAAATCAAAAGGATCTAAATTCACCAATTTTTTTTCTATGCTAAACATGCTAGCAATATCTGCACCTTTATAATCTTTTTCTAAACTCTCCCATAGCTCTATTGGATTATCAATATCAACAAATCTTCTATTGAGATTGGGGCTTAAAGCTTTACTAATAATACCTCTAGCTTGTTCCAACTTGCTTTTCCATAGCTCCTTTTCTTTTTCACTTTGGGGTTCTCCAATTTCCTTGTTCACTATCCTCCATAGAGCCTTTTCCCTCAAAGCATTCTTGACTGCAATCTTCCAATCTGCAAAACCACTTCTATCAAATATTGGCAATACTTCATTTGTTGAGCCCATGTTAGCCAAAAAATCAGTCTTCAAACAAATATTATTCTATGCAAACAAATCACTCCAACATTATATTTCCAATTGAACATCTAGCTGAATCTCTAGCTGAACCTGAAAAAAAAAATCTAGCTGAACCTAGCTCTGATACCATGTAAAAATAGTCCCAAGATAATAACAAACAGAACAACAATAGCAAAACAGAGAGGAAATAGGGAAAACAGAGTTGAATAACTCAAAAATATATATTCATCTAACTTGCATTACATCCAAATGCCATATACAGCAGCTCTCTCTAATCACATATATATAGCTACAGAAGCTTTGAAGCCTAGAAGCTTCTGACATTATAGATGTCTCTAAAATCCTAGAATGTTCTTTTCTAGAACAGCTGGAAGTTTCTACCCTTCTAGATAACTTGGAATGTTCTTTTCTAAAATAGCTTTATGGAAAACTTCTAGAAACATCTTATCATTCTCTAGACAATCTTAACTATTCCTAATAGGATAGACACTGCCCCCCATGCTCAAAGTAAACGGCAGGCACGTTGAGACTGCTTCCTTTTTGGATTTCTTCCATGCACTTTCCCTACACGAATCAAGCCCACTTGTTCTACATTACGTGTTTGCTCCCTTCTTGTATCTTTATTAATACGTACTGGCATTGCCTGTCTCATGCATATCAAGAACCCGTCTTCGAAGCCCGTTTTAATCACTTCACTTTGTTTCTATCAACTTCAATTTATAGCAATGTATCAGTCTTTGCCTTTAGATCATTTCATCATCAAGCCCATTTTTATCATTTTTCTTGTTTGTTTCTTTGAATTTCACTTTATCTTAATGACATCCACTTCTACATAATCCCGGGTTATCTAATCATAAACTATTTATGATGATTTTTACTTGCCCATGTCAAATTTTAAGCCTAGCTCTGACTTTATCTCTCTAAATATGCTCTATCATGGGTTTTGGTTATTTATATTCTTAAATTGTTCAATGTTTTAATGTCTTTCCAGAGGGTGGTGAAGAATGTCATGAATTGTGTAATAAAGGAAATGAAGAAGGTGCCATTAGAGTTTGCCAAACATCCGGTGGGTTTGGATGAAGTTGTACAAGACTTTAACATGACTGCACTCCCATCTACTGGACAAATGCAAATTGTGGGAATATGGGGCATGGGTGGGGCTGGCAAAACCACCCTTGCAAAGGAAATCTATAACAAGAAATGCTTGACCATTGATAGGTCAAGTTTCTTTTCAATCTTCGTGAAGTTGCATGGAAAGAGCTACTGCATGAGAAACAAATAAAGCTTCTGGAGGACATTGACCTCAAAGTTAAAGGTGTAGCATTGGACAATGCAGCTAGAGCCAAAGAGATTCTAAAAAGCCATTTGAGATCAATTTCTGTGCTTATCGTTATAGATGATGTGGATCATACAGATCAACTAGATGCTCTATTGCCAGCAAGGGAGAGCCTTGGCCATGGAAGTCTGATTATTGTTACTACACGTGAGATACATGTTCTTAAAGCATGGAACATCTCCGCTATTTACAAAATGAGAGCACTGAATGCCACTCATGCTGAGCAGCTTTTCTGTTGGCATGAATTTTTACAACCCTTTCCATTGTTGGGATTTGAGGAACTTGTCAAAAGGTTCATACATGCTTGCCATGGTCTACCTTTATCTCTTAGGGGGTCAGCTCTATGGAAAGTCTAGCAAGAATTATTGGCTGGCTCAATTAGAGAAATTGTCCAGAATATTACCAGATGACATCAAATTGAGGCTCAAAATAAGTTACGATGCTCTAGATAAAGAGGAGAAGGAGATGTTCCTGGATATAGCATGTTTCTTCATTGGATGGAGAAGCAGTTGGGCTGTTGCAGTATGTGATGGATCAGAGTGGAATGGTCTGCACGATTGGCAAAGGCTCATGAATAAATGTCTTGTTGAATTAGATGAGAGAAATCTCATTAAAATGCATGATAATTTGAGAGATTTGGGAAGAGAAATTGCAAATCAACAGTCGCCTTATCGTCTTTGGTTTCGAGGGCAGATTATCGATTTTCAGCCTCAAACAGGTGAAGTTGGTGATTTCTCTCATGGCTTCATTAATCATTACATAGGAACCTCCTCCTCCTTAAGCCCGCATTGTTTTTAAGATTTTTATAAAATTCGTGTCTTCTTCTATTCAGGAAGGAATACGAATCCGAGGAATAGCAAATGCAATAGGTGACTCTTGTTACTCCTCGCAAGGGAAGATCATCCTAAATACAACCCAAGGACCTCGTGATCTCAAGCCCTGCTCGCTTGGATTAAAGATTTTAGTTTGTACGAGACATTTTTTTAATCAAGAAAATGAAGAGCTGTTAAAAGACCTGGTCTGGCTTTGCGGTTACAAATTTCAGCACAGCATTATTCCGTCATGGTTTTTAATAAAAAATTTAAGAGTTTTATAGCTTTTTGACAGTGGGAGCTTAGAGGACTTGTGGAACGCTGAAATAGATGTAAGTACTTTGTTTTATCTATCTACGAATTGTGTTTTGTCTTTATCTATGTTAATTAAATCGAAGTTGGCTGCAGCCTCCTTGCAGTTAAGAGAGCTGATTATCAAGAACTACAGTGTTTTCCGGGGATTTCCAGAATCAATAGGATGGCTGACGCACTTGAAGGAGGTAAGGGTAATCACCAAATCATCTAAAATGAGGAGCCTCCTAAAAAAAAAATTGTCTTCTCCAATCTCTAGAGCTCCTGAAATTACACTGGTGTAGAAATCTATCATCTCTCCCCAGCGATTTTGGCAAGTTGACCCGGCTGAAGCGTCTAGATTTATCGTATTGTCCTCAGCTGAGCATGTTGCCGGATTCATTTATGCAGCTGACACTTCTACAATATCTCAATTTAGAGGGGTGTGGGGAGCTCACCTTCAAGTCAGAGAATATAGACATTCTGGAGCATAAGACAAAGTTGGAGTATTTGAATCTAAATGGGTGCAGAAAAGTAGAAGAGTTGCCCCTCCCAAATGGGGCCTCTTTAACAGAGCTCTATTTAAACGGCACCAGGTTGAGGGAACTGCTAGCTAATATCGGTCATCTAAGGAAGTTGCCAATGCTGGACATAAGCAGTGAGTTGTTGAGAACCTTACTGACTTCTGTCGGTAATTTCTCTTCATTAACTGCACTTAAAATATCTTCTTGCCCCAACTTGGAATCTTTGCCAACATCGCTTTGGTATTTGTTTTCCTTAACTGAACTTGAAATTGCATCTTGTGTAAACTTGCATTCTTTACCGGACTCTCTGGGGCGTCTTGATCTCTCTGGGCTGGCGTGCAGGATCAGGAAAATAAAAATAACATCGACGAATGTGTCCAAGATTTCAATTTCTAAAGAGTGTTGTCCGTGCCTTGTGAGTCTCACTCTTGGATATAATCATCTTTTAAGGGAGGTCGAGATCCTGCCAAGAACAATGGAGACCATAAAAATAGAGCACTGTAAAGTCTTAGAGAATATCAAAGGTATTTCTCACCTTGAAAAACTTCAGGCTATGACGATATGTTACTGTCCAACGTTGGGCGGGCTGCCAAGTTTTGCTAAATTAGTTTCCTTAAAAGAATTTGAATTGAAAAAATCCCCCCAAGTGAAGAAACTAGAAGGTTTAGAAGGGTTGGGATCATTAGAGAAAATTGAAATAATTGACTGGAGAATTAGGAGCATTAAACAATAAATGGTAGAAAACAAAATAAGAATAGAGATTCAGTAAACACAACACAACGCAAATTTATAGTAGTTCATCATAAAGGCTACATCCACTCTCAAGCAGGGCAATATTATTATTCACTATCTCTCAATACATTACAATATATAGCAACATGCTTTATATAAGCAAACACTATAGAATGCGAAGAGCCAAGAGTCATTGGAGAGAAAAACCAAGTGACTGTTGGGTTTCACAGTCAACAATCTCCCACTTGAAACCCAACAGCAGCTGCTGCGAACAACCATATCCCCTACATTTCCAATCCTATCATCATTTTTAAAACCCCACAAGCCTATCCCTTGGCCTACCTCTCTCAGTAGTACCAGCAAATTGTTTATCAAGACACTGTACAAACTTGGTTTGTGACTCCATGGCATTATAGTCCCTAAACGTGGCAAAAGACCCTTCTTCATCTTCATTATGCAATGCCTTGATCAAGTTGTCCAGCCGTGGGCTAGAACAAGTGCCCACCAAACCATTCAATGAAGAAGAAAAATCAACACCACCATCAAACAATGCCTTCATCTCCTTAAACTCGGCATAATTAACCATCCCATCGCCATCCATATCAACCTGGCGAGTCATAATTTGGCAATTTGCAGTCATCTGTACTTCTTGCAAACCAAGAGAATACATAACAGACTGTAGCTCCTCCACAGTTATCAAGGCATCGCCATTCCCATTAAAAACAACAAAAGTCTCTGCCAAATTTGGATCCAAATTTGGATCAACACCAAAATCAAAGCCTGTTCCACCTGCAATTCCAACTGCAACAACTCCTCCAAGCACAAAACACAAAAATATACAGCAAATAAAGAAAAATAAAATCATAGATTCAAATAACACAACAATTCTAGCAATTCTACTGAATTCACCACCAATTTGACATCAATTTTCTTAGATTTAGCTGCTCCATCTTTCATATTGGTCGACATATTTTCAGATGCACAAGTTTCACTACCAGGACCATTACAAACTGATTCCAAACTTTCACTCTGATCACCATTACAAATGGTCTCAAATTTATTTACCTTAAAATTTTCACTCTCATCACCATTAATTTCATCTGCCCCAAGTTATTTGGCTTCAACCTACTCACCATCATCTAACTAATCCCCAAAACTTTCACTATTAAACATACTAACAAAATCATTAATAACAGAATCAGTTTCAGCATCTAATTGATCCAAAAACCTTTGCTTAGCAGTCCATATTTCACACAATGACAAATCTGAAGTAGGATAAACAACTCCCACTTTAGCATGACTCTTTATTACATACATGGTGCCTAATTTGCTACCCCTTGTGATTACCAAGGCCCCCCTTTTAACTTTGCATCTATTTGATTCAAAACTAATCTCACAACCTAGAGAACCCAATTGTCCAGCCAAGATTACATTTTGTTTGAGCTAGGGAACATATCTAACATCATGTAACAACCAACTATATTCATTTTTTAGTTTTAATGAAATATCCCCTTGGCCAACAACATCACAAGATTCATTGTTACCAAGAAAAACCTTACCGAAGTCACCAATTAGCAGATTTTCAAAATACTCCTTGAACATAGTGACATGAAACGATGAACCTAAATCAAGCACCCAAACATTAGATGAAATTTCTTCTTCAGTTAAAATAAGAACACCTGCATCTTCTTGGTATGCTACATTGGCTTCAACTTCCTTTCGCTGTTCTATAGTTTTCTTGTAAGACTAGCAATTCCTTTTTATGTGACCTTGCTTGCCACAAAACCAACAAACACCATCTTTGCCTTTAGATTTTGATCTTCCTTGCGACTTTCCAGGCTCAGTTGGATTATTCTCTCTTTCTTTTGATCTTCCTTTGTCTTCTACATTCAAAGCATTACCCGATGTTGAGGTCTCACCCATGCTCTTCCTACGCATTTCTTCACTCAAAATTATTCTAACAACATCATCAAATTTTAATGTATTTGAACCAAAAAATAGAATTCCTAACAACCATAACCAAGCTATCCCAGCTTTCTGGCAAAGAGGACAAAAGTAAAAGAGTCTGAACTTCTTCATCAAAACTTATTTTTATCGAAGCTAATTGATAGGTAACTGTATTAAAATTATTTAGATGTTAAATTACAGAACTACCTTCAGCCATTTTCATATTAAACAACTACCTTATTAAAAATGCCTTATTTGATGCTGAGGGATTCTCATACAACTTGTCCAAATTGATCATTAACTCCATAGATGTGGTTGCTTTAGATATGTTAAATGCTACAGATGGAGATAAGGACAATTGAATCACTCCCAATGCTTTTCTATCCAAAACATTCCAATCTTCATATGGCATATTAGTTGGTTTCTTTGCCTTACCATGTAATGGTCTCCACAAATCTTTTTGGTATAGATAATCATCCATCTACATCTTCCACAATGGATAATTATGGCCATTAAACTTTTTGATCCTTCCTTCTTCAATCGACATTGCTCCCACTCAAACTCAAACCTCTCCTGCCAAACAATTGGGCACAACTAGATCTGATACCAATTATTAAACAATAAATGGTAGAAAACAAAATAAAAATAGAGATTCATAAAACACAAAACAATAGAAATTTATAGTGGTTCATCATAAAGGCTACGTCCACTCTCAAACAGGGCAATATTATTATTCACTATCTCTCAAGACATTACAATACATAGGAACATGCTTTATATAAGCAAACACTACAGAATGCGAAGAGACAAGAGTCATTGGAGGGAAAAACCAAGTGACTATTGGGTTTCACATTCAACAAGGAGGGCTTTCAAGTCTTTTAGAATTAACTTCTTTAAAGGCACTTGATTTGCAAAATTGCCCCAAATTGGAGAAGACGGAAGGTTCCGAACGTTTGAGATCATTGGAGAAGCTGAATATAATTGCCTTTCCAGGATTACATGCACTTCCAATGTCTTTGGAAGAATTATCTTCTCCAAAATAATTTGAGATTGGGTATTGGTAGAAAAATAGCAATATCACCTATGGGTGCCATGGTAATCTCTTAAAATCTTTTCAATGGGCCCAACAATATCATGTAGATGTGATGAAGGTAAATGAATTGAGATCTCTAATATTGGTAGCAAATTAGCATGTCACCTATGGCTGCCACAATAATCTCTTCATATTTATAGTAAAAATGTATCATATTAAAGATCCTTTCAATGGGTCCAATAATATCATGTAGAGGTGATGATGGTCAATAGGATTGAGATCTTTGGTATTGGTATCAAACTAGCAATCTCTTCATATTTGTAGATATGAAATTTTATTAAAAAAATTTCTGGTCAGCCTAACAATATCGTAGAGATGATTATCCTAAATCATAGAGAGTGTCTTACTATGTGATGGGCATTCACAATAAAGATAAAATAAATTGTCATTTAATTTTAACTTTCAATCACTCAATACATTTAGACATGAAAGTACAATGTAATTAAGTTATAATATTAAATAACTATGTTTAAAAATAATATTTTATTTTAAATAAGTTAAATTCTTATGTATAGTCTTATATTAAGTATAATTTTTTTTATGTCAATAATTCATTTACTTATAAGAAGTCACAAAATTTAATGATATGAGTGAATATAGATTTAAATTATCCAATAAACATTTATAAGTATATATATATAAAGAATAGTTATAAATGTACGGATATGGATTTCCTTGTTATTTGTTGAGACATACTATTATTTTTTTCCATGATATTTCACTTGTATAACAACATCAAATGCGTATGATCTAAAAAATAGATCTAAGTAGTCAATGTGTTTCTACATGCTTGATAGTTGGTCAAGGGATATGATAAACAAATCATCATCAAATTAGATCAAAAGGATTATGGAAATGCTTGAGGTTGGTCAAGGATAGAATAAGACATCTCTACGAAGCCTCCATTAAAAGTTGCATATTCCAAAATGATCCATAAAAGAGAGTTTGGTGAGTTCAGTATTTTTTGTGTGTGTCAAACACATTCACCTCAATAAACACACAAAGTACTATAATGAGCATTTACTTTTCCCATTGAGTAGTTGTTCACCCTAATGAAATCATCAACAAGCAACAAAACATAGCAAAAAATGAACAAACTCATTCTAATACAAGAAATGAGTGGAATTCAAAAGATTTTAGTGTCTAATTTTCTTGAAAGGAGGAAAAATTGTGCAATACACTTCCTACACTAATCTATGAGAACAGATATGTGTAAAAATTAAACTAATCATATAGTTACAAGGAAATAAGCATAAAGGAATAACCATAACACAATGACTTACATGGGAAAACCTTTCAAGAGAAAAACCCTAGACTCCAAAGAAACTCAATTTTTAAATACTCAATAAAAAAATTGATTGAAGAGAATCGGATAATGGATTAAACGGTCTTTGTTCTTGCTTGATCTGAAATGGTGTCCGTATAGGATTATTAATTGTAGGTGCTTGTGATTGAAAATTATTTGAATGTTTCCCATTTATCTTGATGAAACATTTGTTGTTCCTCTTAAAGTTTTTTTATATGTTCCAACTATGGATTGACCAACTTGAGCCGATGAGTTTTGACTCTCATACTAACTAGACGAAAGCTGGTAATCATGAAGGGATGTGCATAAATGTTGAAAAGAGTTGTACTTCATCAAGAGGATTTAATCATGAGTGCTAGGTTGTACATTCGTAATGAATACCTTCTGAACATTCTCATATATAATTAGATATTGTATCTGTGTGAAAAGAGCTTGATATTGATTGATGAATTTAGTTAACTTTTCTTTCTGACCTTGTTTACAATTAACTAATTCAGTCAATGAGACCAAGTGTCTGATATTTTCCTAGAAATGTTAACAAGAATTGATCAACAAGCTGTGAGAAAGAATGTATTGAATTCGGCTCGGTAATGACCAAAACCATTCCAAAGTAGTATCTTTGAGAGATTGCAGAAATAGTTTTGCTAGAAAAACCTTATCAAGGAAGAAATCACTACATATAGCTGTGAAAGCTACCACATGAGTATTAGGATCATCTTTACCACTGTACTTTTCAAAGTGGGGAGTCTCAAACTTATCGTACATTTGAGCTCTTAGGATTGTAAAAGACAAAGGATTGGGAGCATGGTATGTTGGTATATTAGGTTGAGAGGAAGCATTAGTCAAATTTGTCACCTTTTGTTGCAAGGAAGTCATACTTTGCAAGAGTTGGTTTAAGATGGCATCATTAGGTGATGTGGTTTGTGGGCTAGAAGCAAAGGTATTTGAAACTGCAATCATGAAATTTAGAGGTGATTGAGTGTGAGTGGTAATGAAAGATGGTTGAGAGCAATTGTAAGTGAAAGGTGGTTGAAAATAGGTGGCATGGAGAGGTGGTTCAGAATAGTTATTCATGGGAAAAGACACCTTAGGTGCTAGATTTTGATAATTGAATCCCATAGATTTGTAATTCTATGAATTAATGTTATTAGATGTTCCCATGCTAGTGGTAGCGTTACTACAAGCTTGTGCTTTAGTAGTGAGAATTGATGATGTGAAAGTAGATATTCTAGTAGTCAGTATAGGTGTCAATACCTCTGTATGAATCGATGATGACACATTATTAATGATATTCACATAGTTAGCCACTGACATAATGTTGTTACTCACTATATGGTCTATCCCATGAAGTATTTTAGCACGGCCTTGTCCCTCTTTTAATAAGCCTCTTAGATTATGAACAACAAGTACGAATTCAAGTAGCCTTTCATTTTCTACAAATGCTTGAAAATCAGCTAATTCTTTATCGAGTTTTTAGATTTGTTCATCAGGTACATGTGTTATCACCTCAATTGCATCTTCAGAATCATGAAATGTTTGTTCTTCAATCATATTTAGGGTGGTGTTGTTTGGATAAGATATTGTTTGACCTTGTGTGAAGTAGTGAGATAATGGAGTTTCCAATGTCAATATATCATTGCAATCAAGAGCACTAGAACCCATTAATCTATGACTTCTTCTCACTAAGGTGTTTGTGTTAGGGTAGTGGGTTACAACACTTATGAAAAATTACATCTTTTATCACATTCAAGTACAAATCATGCAAAATGATGTCTATATGCAAGCCTAGAATGGTTGTTTTTTAAATATATGTAAGATATTCCAATGCAAGACGAAAAATATGATATGAATGAATGCAAGGACTGATTACAATGCTCAAAAAGATGCTAAATTCTTGATGTTACAGGTTCACCAAAATGTTATATGTGAAAAGGGGACAAGGGTATGAAATGGTGTAAAGGTGTAACAAATACCACCCTCCTTTCACAATAAAATTTGGGGGTAAAACCAAGCCAAGTCACTACAATATGGATGAAGACTTAGCTATTGATTTTGTGCTTAGTAATGATAAGGAAAGAATAGATTAGATTGAGAGATTTCTCAAACCCTAGGTCAAATAAGCCTCAAACCCTAATTGTAAAGTAATGATATATAAAAAGATAATATGCTACTGATAACTAGATAGGAAAATACTCATGAAGGAGCAAAAACATACCATAAGTTGAGTTCCTAAGATTGGAAACTTAGAGGACTACGGTGCGGGCACCCTAGTCCAAGAAGGTGGAATCTCTAGAAGCTCTGAATAGAGAAAATATTGCAAACAACATCCTAATGATAGATCCAGGGCCTGATTTGTCTAAAAGACTATGGTGCCCATGTTGGAAACAAGGCAGATAACTGAGAGGGGGGGTGAATCAGTTATCTTAAACTTCTTAACTTTCTTTTCTTCTTTAGCAATAGTCCAGTATCAAAACATATAAGTATAAAGGAACATGAAAGAAGAAATGAAATCAACACACATAACATAAGGATTTTTATGTGGAAAACCATGTTAAGGGAAAAACCACAGGGTGACTAACCCAAGATTGTATTCTTTGTTAAAAGAATAGAAGTAGAAAATGGCACTTGCCAATTAGGGCTCGCTACCCGAGCACACTGCTCACAAGAGGCTCACTGCCTACAAGAGACTCACTATCTACAAGGTATAAAGAAAGTAACCAGGTGATTGAACTGATTAGGGGCATCCACATATGCTGAGGTTCAATTCTAGTTAAGCTCAATATACTGATCTGCTACACTTCATTCTTCCTCTTCTTAGTGCTACTGTTCTGTCACATATCAGATTTGTCTAGTTGCTTCCACATGGCTCTATGCTTTTCTTCACACAATACAACACACCACACACACCTTCATACTAAAATCAATCTAGTATATATATCCGCATCAAGGATTTCAACATCTTTCTAGTCGGCATCCGGAAAACTCACGATATTTCTAAACTTTGGTCTGTCGGCTGAATCCATGCTTACTAAGTGATGCATATCAAAAATATAGTTATAGGAGTCATCAATAATGTCAGCCAACAATGAATGATCCCTTAAGAAACTTGATTACCATCAATTTGTCATCCAAATTAAGGGCTGATGCTTTACCGGTCAGTTCTTTCTCAGTCTACTCTGCCAAATAGGAACCCAACACTTAGGTGCTCATATCTTTTCACTCTTTCATCACCGAAGGCTCAATCTCTAGAATGTATTAATCATGGTACTCCTCTTGACTTCCCCAAGTTCGTACTTTATTGAGATACTTCCTCTGAGAGATCCAGACCTGATTGTCGGACCTTGCTGCATGCTTTGTTCTTGCTCACTAAACCAAAATACTCTTCAATCTGACTTCTGGTATAGACATATCATGTGTTGCAGATGTGTGGGATGGACTTTGTTGCCATCAATGACAACACTCATGAAGCCACATAGTGTCTCTTGCCAATAATCTCCCCCTTTGGCATTGATGGCAATACTTAGTGAAAAATGACTAAGTGTCATACTACACTCTCCCTTAGCTAATGCTCTGTTCTAATGTACACCTTTCCGGAGCTCCCCCTTATCTAGATTCTACATTTTTCACTGCTCCTCACTCCCCTTTTGACATCAATGGCAAAGGGTAGAATCCGCACACCAAAATTTCAAAAATCAACCTATACTTAGCCACATAAGTATATATACATGTTATACTTACATATATTGAAGTATATCTGCAAAGGTGGTCTTCAACTATACCACTTCTATTGCCCAACTCTTCTTCATCCTATCCAAAATTAAAATGTGAACACTTAGCAAAAATGCAAAAGCTTCTGCCCTCTTTAGGTCTGTCGGATCACTGGTCCAGGCTGTGGTCTGGGCATCAGTTAGGGCCTCATGCATTGCCTCTAAATTGGGGATAATTATCCCTCTTAGTTCACTTAGCCTGCTTATTCTATTTTTCTTCTCCTTCTCAAGCCTCTTTATCTCATTTATGGTGGCAATAGTCTAGCACTCTTGATTCATTAGGATACGGTGAGAGGATCAAAACTCTGGGATAAACTTGATAGTTTGCCCTCTTGTTCTTCCACCTTCTTTGTAATGTCTATTGTTACTGTGGACCAAGATAAAAAAAAATTGTATAATTCTCTGCCATCTTTAAGAGCATTTTCTAGGCTCTTTATTCCAATGTTCATATTTCTTCTATCATTTGCTATTAGCCCTTGTACTTTAGAGAATTTCTTACCCAAAAAATCTTTTTGGACTTTCTCTTCTGCTGATTTCTCCAAGGAATCAAAATGTGTGCTAACAGAATTAATAAGAGATTTTAAATTACTGGATGAAGAGGGCAAAAGATCCTTTTGGAAGGATGGCATGATCTTGTCTAACACACCGGATGCAATCTCTATCAGCTCACAGTCTTCCATGTGAGACTTCAGAAGTTTTTCTTTTTCCTTTGCTTGGGCAAAGGATGCTATCTTCATTGTTTGAACTAGGGAGAGGGAATCAAAATTGAATGGTCCTTGAAATAGCTTTGGTTCATCTAATTCTATCATTTCTTTGGTCAAGAAATCTTTAACTATTTTTGCAGTGTCTCTTGCTGGAGACAGAGTCTTCTTTCCTTCTGTACCCTTAGAACTGTCACCTAAGGTCTTCTCTATTTGGTCTTCTTTTCTTCCCTTTCCCTCTTTTTCTTGACTGATTTCCTCTTCTTTTCTTTCTTCTCCTTTAATTACAGAGTCTGATGGGGGATCCAGAAGAGAGATATTTACTTCTTCATGAACTTCCTCTTCCAAAATAGAGGAATCCAGGTCCTTAGTCTTCTACTCACCTATCTCCCTTGACTCTTCTGCAATTTTCTCAGTAGAGTCTTCCTTTGATGCACTTAATCTTTCAACATCAGAAGGTTCATCACTTATGTCCTCTACAATAGGAATATTGAATCTTTTGTATGCATTTTGGAGGATGTCTTTAGTCTCTTTTGCCACCTGATAAGTCTCTCCGAGCATAAACTTGTTCATTCTAGCTTTACTCCGGAACTCATCCTTGTAATCCTTGAAGATCATGTTCATTTATTTAGGAGTGATGGAAGGATAGAGATGAATAGCTATCTATCCCTGGATCTCCCTATCCTTTTCCTTAGCATTGTTCTTTCTCATTTCAAGTTCCCTCTATAGGCTTTTAGGAATTAGAGATATGATTTCATGAATGCCTTATTATAGATGTTTAGATACCTAACTGTAGAATCTTACAGGATCTTCTGGTCAACTTCACTACATTTATCATAGAATTATGTCATTGGTTGAAGATTTCCATCCATAGTGACTGATTTGATGATATCAACAATGTAAAGAGTAGGCCTTTCAATGAATTCTTCTACCTCTTCTTCCTTGTTATGACCGGTAGAGGATTCACCATATGTTTTCTTCTTCTTCTTCATTTTCTTTATCTCCTCATCTGATTCTATCTCTTCATCATTCTTTTGGCTAGTGTAAAACCTTGTGGCCTTTGTCTTAGTTCTCTTCTCTCCCTTTTCGGATGTCCTAGCTTCCATTTTTTAGGCTTTTTGACTCTTAGAGGTGGCTGGTGTAGAGCTTTTGGAGGATCTGGTCTGGGAGGGGCCTTGCACATGAGCACTTTCTTTTTCTATTTCTTGCCTTTCTTTCTCTGCCCTTTCCACCTTCTCTCTATTGGCATCAACTGCCTCCTTTGATATTCTATATCTCTTAGCGACTTCTTCTACTTCCCTTCTCACTTTTCCCTTGATCTCAGGCTGTCTCAGTTCAATATGAACTTTTACACTCAACTCTTGGAAGGTTCCAAACCTTTTTGCCTTAGGGTCCTTAGGTTGACTTAGTAGGTGTTGGACATGCAGTTCTAGAATTTTCTCATCCACCTCATAGCCCATTGGCATAATCCACACTATTCTCGGTTTCACTACCTCCATTAGGCATTGATTAGTGTTTACCATGAAGCACATTGTATCCTTGTATTTTTCAACTAGAGATTGGGGGATTCTTTCTCTGGCTTGCATCATGCCTTGGAAGTTTTTGAAGTAACCCAAAGAGCCATGCTTTGTGCCTTGGCATCACCAAGCCTATACATATAGTCTCTGATTTGTATGGCAACCAGTCTGTCATTTTGCCATATCCAACCATTGTATCTGGGGAGCTCATTCATGTAGTAAAAGAAGAGACATAATATCAGACCACCATATTTGAATGAATTCTTCTTGTCCTTCTTGATCTTTTGTAAGTTTTCCAACAGTTGGCTCAGAAGAAGCTCACAAAGATCATAATTTGCATTCTCCCTTAGCATCTGATAAGCAATATAAATTACAGTTTCGGATATAGAATTCTCCCTACTGGAGTGATATATCTTATAGCCAATTATCATAGAGGCAAAATTGATATCTGGATCAGTGATATCTTCTATAGTCATTGCTCTCTTGTCAAATTTTGATCTGGTAGCCTCACTTATAGTTTGGTTTTTGATTGATTTGAGAGCAGGCAACCCACCAGATGAGTGCAATCCAGTTACCGCCCTAATGGCATCTTTTGTGATCTTAAATGGCCTCATCAACCACATGAAATTGTCATGCATTCTATTCAGAACATACCGGACCCATTCATCTTTAGTAAAACAGGGGAAATGGATGCAATGTCCAAAATGCTTATCCCGGATGGCCTTGTATTGGGCTTTAAGTTCAAATGATTCATCTATTAGTTCCTTGTGGTAGATATCCATTAGCTTGGATTCCCCAAATTCTTCAATGTTTGCCTGTATGTAGACCCTAACATCTTCTATATGCAGAACCCCATGCAGAATGCTAGAGAATGCACCTAGGGGATCAACTTCTAGGGATTTGTAAGGATGTTTCTTGAACTTAGGGCGTGGTCTATCAGTGATTTTAACAACATTTGGAGTAGCCATCTTTCAAAGGATTCAGAGAGAGATATTCAAGAGTGGAAAATACCTTTTACACTTCTAGGGTTCATGATAAGAGCTGAAAAGATCACTGGTTGAATCAAATTCTGTAGTTGATCCTTGAGAGAGTTGAAGCAATCTTGTTGTAGAGCTCTTTCTGTTAGTTTCCATTGCACCAAAAGATTGACCTATTAATGCCCGATACAACCACTTGACTTAACAAGCATGGGAGGCGGTTAAGCCCTTGTCACAAACCACCACAGCACAGTGCTGAACAAGAAGTGCGGGGTTTGAACCCGTGACCTCAGTTCTGATACCAACTATTAGTTGTCGTTGCACCAAAAGATTGACCTATTAATACCTGATACAACCACTTGACTTAACAAGCATAGGAGGTGATTAAGCCCTTATCACAAACCACCACAGCGCAGTGCTGAACAAGAAGACCAAGGGTCACACCTTGCAACACTTTCTTCCTTCTTATCAAATGCAAATGTGCAAATGATGAACAAAAGAACCCTTTTATTTATGCGCAAAACCTAATTCTATTTTGCAATAAATGCACAACTTAAGTTATTCTAGTTACCTTGTTCTTCTTGTCCTGAGAGATCTTTCCGGATCACTGAGATGTACTTAGAGTTATTCTCGGTGATTATTGACAATCTATCTTCCTTTCTCCAATCATTCCATTTATCCACAGATCAGAATACCTCAATTTTTGAATCATACTGGATCTAACTATGAAAATCCTGCTCTTATTGGATGACTGTTAAACCGGATCAATCTTGGATGATTAAACTCTTCAAAACTTCTTGCAGATCATTTACCAAGGGTTATTTAGATATCTCTTGAGAACTCTTCAATCCGCAACACTCCATGTGCCAATTTTAGGCACCAATTGACTGGCTAGGAGAATTTGTTTTCCTTTGTGACTCCACCTGAGCCAGAGCTAATCTATTTAGTTTCTGGAAGGAATATCAGCACCAGATTCTGGTGTGGATCCATCCCCAACATTTTCTATACTTCTCTTCCCCCAAATCTTGTTCATCTCTCTTTGAATTTCATCCACATTCATTTTTCCTTTTCCTTTGTCTTGATTTTGATTATGATGTATCAGACCCTTTTTGTCCCGATTCTTACTTCTGTAGAATTTGGCAATATGACCAGATCTATTGCAATTGTAGCAAACAATATTTCTTTGCATATTTGACTGATATCCTCTAGATCTGCATTGATTAGCCATACGTCCCATTCCATTGCATGCAAAGCATCTACCATTGAATGAATTATTTACTTTCATATTTCTACATTCATGAGATTTGTGACCATAACTTTTGCAGTTAAAACACTGTCTGGAGAAGGAAGAATTAGTCTGATTCATTCTTCTTCTGCACTGATTTTCTTTATGACCAAAGTTATTGCAATTGTGGCACTATCCATTGAAGGATGGATATCTTTGAGCATTTGGTTGCCTTACCGGAGGTCTTCTAGGTCTGCTCCTTAGATTTCCTGATCCAGAGTTATTCTGACTAGATCCAGAGCTTTCACATTTCTCATACCCCAAGCCTTGCTTGTCATCTACTCTCTTTTGGCTTTCAAGAAGAACTTCAAGTTGAGCAGAGCTTATCTTAAATTTCTCTTTGTATTCATTTGATGTTTGAAGATCCGTTTTAAGAGTGTTTATCTGATTCTCAAGTTGTTCTTCATTATGTCTAGCTTCTTCCAAATCAGATTCCAAATGCCTGATTATTCTATCCATTTTGTGGCAGTCTTCTGACTTCTCTTTGAGAGATTGTTTTAGATTATCTTCAATTTTTCTCTTCTCTTCAATTTCTTGGGTGAATTTCATAACCCCTGATTCCATTTCATGTCATACCATAATGACCTCTTTTGATAGCTTTTCACATAACTTGTTCTTCTCATTCAGATCTTTATGAGTATCATTGGCTTCACTTTGACTTGCTAATTGTTGAAGTAGTTCCTTTCTCTTTTTCATAGAGATACTTAGTTTCTCTTTTAGTTCATTTATGAAATCATCAGCTTGTTTGAGTCTTTCCCTTAAGTCATTGACTTTAGAGTGAGATTGCTCAAGATCATCTAGGGTAGACTAAAGTTGTTCTCTCATACCATACATATCCATTGAGATTCCTAGATCTTCCTCAAGCTGTTAGGCTCTGTTAGGAGGAACTTCGCTCTGATACCAATTGTTGGAAACAAGGCAGATAACTGAGAGGGGGGTGAATTAGTTATCTTAAACTTCTTAACTTTATTTTCTTCTTTAGCAATAGTCCAGTATCAAAACATATAAGCATAAAGGAACATGAAAGTAGAAATGAAATCAACACACATAACACAAGGATTTTTACATGGAAAACCCTGTTAAGGGAAAAACCATAGGGTGACTAACCCAAGATTGTATTCTTTGTTAAAAGAATAGAAGTACAAAATGGCACTTGCCAATTAGGGCTCACTACCTGAGCACACTGCTCACAAGAGGCTCACTGCCTACAAGAGACTCACTGTCTATAAGGTATAAAGAAAGTAACCAGGTGATTGAATTGATCAGGGGCATCCACATATACTGAGGTTTAGTTCCAGTTAGGCTCAATATACTAATCTGCTACACTTCATTCTTCCTCTTCTTAGTGATGTTGTTTTGTCGCATACTAGATTTGTCTAGTTGCTTCCACACAGCTCTCTACTTTTCTTCACACAATACAACACACCACACACACCTTCATACTAAAATCAACCTGGTATATATATCCACATCAAGGATTTCAACATCTTTCTAGTCGGCATCTAGAAAACTTAAGATATTTCCAAACTCTGGTCTGTTGACTGAATCCATGCTTACTAATTGATGCATATCCAAAAGATAGTTATAGGAGTCATCAATCATGTCGGCCAACCATGAATGATCCCTTAAGAAACTTGATCACCATAAATTTGTCATCCAGATTAAGGTTTGATGCTTTGTCGGTCAGTTCTTTCTTAGTCTACTCTACCAAATAGGAACCCAACACTTAGGTGCTCATATCTTTTCACTCTTTCATCACCGAAGGCTCAATCTTTGGAATGCATTAATCATGGTAGTCTTTTTGACTTCCCCAAGTCCACACTTTATTGAGATACTTCCTCTAAGAGATCTGGACCTGATTGTCAGACCTTGTTGCATGCTCTGTTCTTGTTGACCAGACTAAAATAATCTTCAATAAGACTTCCGGTATAGACATATCATGTGCTGCGGATGTGTGGGATGGACTTTGTTTCCATCAATGACAACACTCATGAAGCCACACAGTGTCTCTTGCCAACAGCGCATTCCCTAGTCTTTCACATGAGAACATTCCACAGATTCTTCCAGATACAGAAACCTAATCCTTTAAACAACTTCTCTACACCTATACTTTTCCAATTCCCGCACCTGTACTTGCACACATGAAGAAAAGGATTTAAGGGTTGTGGTGTTTAGAAGCTTGCCCCGATCAAGCTTTGGAATGATATTGAAGTGTTCCAACACCTTTGTTAGATAGAGAGTGTGTGCCCACAAAGGGTAGAGGCCAAATCTAATGATGATATTAGATGATTGAAACATAAATTGATGTCACCTTAGAGGTGAATCCCTCATGGAGATTAAGATCCTTCAAATCATGAGGAGATAGATTGATGAAGTCAAATATGCACCAAACAAACATAATAACAACACAATTCTACTCTAAAACACAATGAAGTCCTTTGAATGCTCGTTTTTCAATATCAGAAGTTAGCGTTCTCTAACTTATGCATAAATGAATTCATAAACCTGTTTAACTATGCTTTCTTGCTAACATTCATAATTCAAATCAAGAAGGTCAACAAAGGGAAAACTTTTGAGAGGGTCCAAGCTGACATGCTTTTATTTTTATCCTAACAAATTAGGCTGGACTTGGGTGGGGGCACCCAAGTCCAAAGGCTCTAATTTGGTCATGTTTAAGATTTAGAATGGGCCCCTGAGCCCCATTTGACATGGGTTTTAGGGGAAACTACTTCAGGATGAATATTTAACTTGCAAAGTGTTAACATGGGGACCTAGGTGTTAGACACACAAGGATGCTAAGGGAAGGGGGTGAATCAGTATCTAAATAATTTTCAACATTAATAACTTCAACTTATTCATAGCAATTTAAACCTTAGGCATCATAGTATTAACATGAACATCAAAGATTAACACAATGCACATCAACACATAACTCCAAATATACATGGGAAACCCTAGAAGGGAAAAACCACGGTGAGGATTAACTCACAATATATGAATCTCAAATAATAACTTTGTTTTAGGGTTGCAACCCAAGGAAGCTACTATTCCCTGATGAATTTGTTTTAGGGTCACTCCCAAGGAAGCTACTACTCCCTGATGACTTTGTTTTTGGGTCACTCCTAAGGAATCTAGTACTCCCTAAATTTAAAACACACTTACAATGATTACAATATGATAGTCCTTCTATTGTCTGAAGACTGACATTGAAACTCACTTCTTTGATGATTGCAATTCTGCCTCTTTAGAATTCCTTCTAATGATTAGATCTGGTAGGCACACTCTACACTTGATCAGTATCACAAATATGTCTTCAAGATGGATTAGGACAACATCAATAACTTATGCCCTTTGTCCTTCAATCACACATCATAATGCAATCAATTTTGCTCCTTATCTTGCATGCGAGCCCTACCATTCACTTTACAATCACACCTTTCCTAACTCACTTTGATTTACCATTTATACATTATATTACATTGATTACATTGCTTGTTGGCTAGAGACAATATGAAAAATATATTTAAAAGTCAGCCAGATAGTGTACAACATGAAATGTGTATAAGATAAGACCTAAACAACATCACACGTTCCACTACTAGAAGACTCATGCTTTGTGGACAACAATGCTTGCTTAGTTAGGTCCAAATCATCCTTCATAGTAGTAAACACCAAGGAATTACATCCACACACTCTACTCCATTGAAATTAGCACAGCCTTAAACAAGATCTATGAAAACTTGAAGCATAATGGCCACAACAACTTGAAAACCTTGTGCGGTACTAGAAACAAAAAAGATATTCATGAAACTTTTCCAGATGAGTCTACATGACTCATACAAAATTCCCAAACACTTCTTTACCTCCACACATTAAAGATTTGTGCTACATATCTTTAATCATGAATTCTGAGAACACCAAATCAGCCCGAACATTCTGTAACATGCTATCATTTGAAAAAATTAAGTTGCAAACCACTAAGAGACTTGAAACTACAATGAAGTATGAAATGCACATCCATTATCATATCCTCAAAATGGAAAAGGCAAGCATTCACTTCTAGAGGAATGCAGAGCATTCCAATAGGTGTTCAACACAACCTTACTCTGCTAGAACACATGCCGATACTCTATCATGCATAAATTTCTCAGCGGAAGGGTAAATGATCTAAAACTCTAAAATTAACACCTTCATTACACCTTGAACATATCTCTAGAACCGCATAGCCATATCTACAAATGTAGAGGAATGCAGAGCATTCTACTTCTGTATAGTGATTGTCTTCACAAAACCAACACTGTCTTTGCATTGCAAAACAGTCTTCTGGTGATTCAAACACCATGAAGCTTGGAACATACATGATTCAGACCATCCATAACATCTTCCAAACATCAGAAACACATATGATCATCTTGGTGCTTGTAATTCCCATATTAATGTATCTTCTTGATGCTTCTTATTCCCATATCAATATAATTTGATACACAACTTTGCATTGGTTAAGGCATGACATCCAACCATGAACTTTAGTTTCCTTATTATATTCAACATGGCATCCAACCATGAACTTTAGTTACCTTAATATATTTAGCATGACATCTAACCATGAACTTCAGTTACCCTATTGTACTTAGCATGACATCCAACCATGAACACCATCACACATTCAGGATAGTGCTGACATCAATGACAACCATAGAAACCATATGTGTAACACTAGGAGCTAAACTAGGAGGTAAAAAGGCATGAGGTCAATTTTTACTCCATAACAATTGACTCAATTTAGTGAGTGTTGGTTGTGGCACAAGTGGATGGGGCACATCAACTTTTATAATATGGCGAAGATCAACTCTACTCATGTGGTGAGAGATATGCCTAAGATAACCAAGATGACAAACACATTATGCAAGGAATGTCAAATGAGAAAGCAGCCAAAGACAAATTTCAAGACTAAGGAGTGTTCTTCTATAATGCCATTGGAGCTAATTCACATTGACCTATGTGGACCTACAAGAACAAAAAGTCAACAAAGTGAAAGGTATTTCATGTTTCTTATTGATGATTACTCTAGAATGATTTGGGTTACTTTTTTAAAAGAAAAATTAGAAGCCTTTGATAAGTTTAAGATTTTTAAAGAAAAAGGTGAGAGTGTTAAGATCAAATTCTTAAGATCTTATAGAGGAGGAGAATTTACTTCAAATGAGTTTGAAAAGTTTTTTGAAGATCATGGTATTAGGAGACATTTGTCTGCTCCTAGGACCTCTCAGTAGAATGGGTAGTTGAGAGGAAGAATAGGACTATGCAAGAGATGGCTAGGGCAATGTTGAAAGATGCATATCTGTTTGATATGTATTGGAAGGAAGTAGTTCACACTATTGTCTACATGCTTAACATATTACAATTGAGGGTAAATAGCACTAAGACCCCTTATGAGCTATGGTATGGAAGACCTCCTAGTATCAGATACTTCAGGATCTTTGGCAATAAATGCTACATCATGAGAGATGAAGACCTTGGAATGTTTGTTTCAAGGTGTGATGAAGGGATCTTTCTTGGTTACTCAACCAGAAGCAAGGCCTATAGATGCTACAACAAGAGATTGGGAAAGATGATTGAAAACACAAATGTTAAGATAGATGAAGATTTGTTTTAGATCTCACAAGAAATAGAGGTTTATGGATTTAATATACCTCCCTACATTGAAGAAGAAGAAGAGAAGGAGAAAGAATAGAAGGAACAAGAGTCGGAAAAGACCTGTAAGACTCCAGCAAAGTATGTTCAGAGGAACCATTCAGTAGATTAGATCACCGGGGATAGGAATGAAGGTGTACAGACTAGGAGAAGGCTTGCAAAAGCAAGTGAGCAAGTGAATTTGTGCTTACTATCAAAGGTAGAGCCCAAAACGTTTGCTGATGCTAGAAAAGATGATGGATGGTAGAAGGAAATGGAAGAAAAATTGAACTAGATAGAAAAGAATCAGACATCGGAACTGGTTCCTAGACTAGCTGATAAGACTATTATAGGAACAAAGTGGGTGTTCCAGAATAATCTAAATGAAGATGGAGAAGTTGTAAGGAACAAAGAAAGATTGGTGTGTAAAGGTTATTCACAAGTTCAAGGTATTGATTTTTAGGAGACTTTTTCTCCGGTATCTAGGATGGAGGAAATCAAGATGTTTCTTGCCTTTTCTACCCACAAGAACTTCAAGGTTTATCAGATAGATGTCAAATCAGCCTTCTTGAATGGTGATTTAGAGGAAGAGGTCTACATTGAGCAACCAGATGGTTTTTAGCTATCAGAGGATCCAGAAATGGTGTGCAGACTCAAGAAAGATTTGTATGAACTCAAGTAAACTTCTAGAGCTTGGTATGCTTGGTTGAATAATTACTTACTATATCAAGATTTCAAGAAACGTACTACAGATAGTAATCTTTACATTAAGGTAGAGGAAGACAGTTTCGATAGTTGTTGTATATGTCGATGAAATTATCTTTGGTGGAGATGATAATATATGTAAGAAGTTTGCAGAAGAGATGAAAGATTTTGAGATGTCTATGATTGGTGAGTTGTCTTTCTTCCTTGGGCTTCAAATTGATCAACTAGATGATGATATCTTTATTTATCAGGCTAAGTATGTTAGAGAGATGTTGAATAAATATGGCATGAAGGATTCCAAACCAGTAAGTACTCCTATGCTTATTGGTTATCACTTAAGCAAGGTTAATGAGTCACCTGAGGTTGATGAGACTCTTTATAGATATATGATTGGAGGACTATTGTAATTGACTACTTCTATACCTAATAGTATGCATGTAGTATGTTTGGTTGCTAGATATCAAGCTAATCCTAAGAAAACTCGTGAGAAGGTAGTGAAAAGAATATTATGATATTTGAAGGGAACTCCAAATTATGGCTTATGGTATCCAAGAGGTAATGATTTTGATTTGAGTGCTTACACTAATGTTGATTGGGTTGGCTGTGTTGATGATAGAAGAAGTACAAGTGGTGGTGCTTTCTTTTTAGGAAGCAGATTGGTTGCATGGCATAGTAAGAAACAAGATTTAGTATCTTTATCAACTATAGAGGTAGAGTATATTGTTGTAGCATCTTGTTGTACACAAGTTTTATGGATGAAGAAAGCACTGAAGGATATCAAGATATAGTATGATGAGCCTATTTCTATTTTTTGTGATAATACAAGTGCTATCAATATTTCCAAGAATTTAGTGATGCATTCTCGAACCAAGCATATATCAATGTTTAGGATTAGGTTAAGGATGTGTTGGAATATGCAAGGCATGTTCCTCTTCCTGGTGTTGCATGTAGTTCATTTTAGGGATTGCCCTCTAGACATATCATGTTGTTTGATCTTTGGCCGACTTGTAATTGAAAAATTTTTGTTGTCTTTTGCTGACATGTAAAGAAATCAATGTAATATCATGTATATATTGTAAACCTATTTGATCTAGGTGAAGTGTGATTGTGTGTGTGAAGGTAAGGAGTCGAGTGTGGATGTGTAATGTATTATGATGTGTGACTAAAAGAGAAAGAGAAAAAGTAATAGATCTTGTCCAAATTTAGCTTGAAGATATTTTTGAGATAGAAGGGAAGTCAAGAGTATTCCTAATAGATTGTTGGAGGCACTGAGTCAAAGGCAAAACTTCTTAAAGGTTGAAAGCAGTGAGTTAGTAAGCTACATAGAAGATATTTGAAGTTGTCAAAGTAGAATTGCAATCAACAAAAGGATTGAGCTTCATTTTCAAATTCACATAGTAGAAAGACTACCATGTTGTAATCTTTTTTGAGTTTGCTCTCAGTTTAGGGAGTAGTTGCTTCCTTGGGTTCAATCCCTAAAATAAAGTCTACAGGGAGTTGTATCTTCCTTAGGAGTGACCCTAAAACCTTTCTACAGGGAGTAGTAGCTTCCTTGGGTTGTAGCCCTAAAATAAAGTTGTTGCTGTGATTCTTTTGTGAGGCTGGATTAGGACAGTAGCTCCTAGCATCTTTTCTCACCATGGTTTTTCCCCTTTGGGTTTTTCTACGTATATCTAATGTTATGTGGTGTTGTGCATTATGTTGATCTTTTATGTTTTTGTTAATGCTATAAAGATTAAGTTTATGTTTTCTTTGGAGGGTTTGAGATTTGTTTGAATAATGATTCAAATCCCCCATCTCAGTATTTTAGGTGTGTTCAACAAAAACTCTAGTAAGTAAAGGGGCCACGAGCTTAGATAAATGTACCACATATCTCCACTATCGAAGATTTTTTCTTGTCGATTGGAAGATACATAGAAATAGGTGCAAGGAATGTATCGTCCAAATTTTAGAATAGAGAAGTCATTGTGCAGAATATTTTGAAGTCAGAAGAGTGAAGGTAGTTGTGAAACAGAGTAAGTATTGTCACAGAGAGATTGGAGAATGCTCAACATTCCTCTGCAGATCAAGATATGACTTGGTGGTTTGGAGAACAAGTAAATATGAGTGTCTGATATACATTTTTCAAATTTCAAGAAATTATATGGTCCACAATTACATCTCTGGAGTCTGTTGTGAGATGACATGCGTTAGTGATAAGTAAAAAAGTAGAGGAAGATAGCTAATGTTATCGTTGTTCACCGCACAATGATAATTGGTCCTACTAATTTAATGGCAATTTCCTATCACTTGTTGGTATGTGATGTTCAAGTATCAAGTGATTTTGTTCACCACAAGTATGTTGTTCAAAGTTTTATCCTAAGTCTCTATATGCAAAGATTATTGAGGACATCGACATCAGAGATCAAGTGATTCCGCCAGCATGAAACATCTTGAGATGATAAGAAAAGTATACAAGAATGCTTTGCAAGTCACATAATACTCAGTATGTGGTCCTCATGATATAATTTTGTCTTCTCCGGTACTACTTTGGGTTTGGAGTCACATACAAAAAAGGACAGGTGTTGCAATGCCAACCTCATACACAATGAAGACTTTATTATGTGTAAGGGGTGTGTGTCATCCTAGAAGAGTGTGCCAAGGTAAAGATTGGACCTGATTATGTTTTGCTCTTGAATCGCATTGGAATTTTATTTACCACATATGTTTGGGAGCCGATTGTTATAACTATTACATGTTTCATGCTACACGTTTCATGTTGGCTAACCAAGATGACAGTTTTGAGGCTTGCAGAGGATATATATGAAGAATCAAAGTTGTTGAAGGATAAGGAAGCAGTGAATTATAGAATAGAGTCAATATTGTGTGAACATACTTACACCAGAAACAAATCTCATGATGAAATGTGAAGAAGATCAGTTTATATAACATAATAGTGCTACAGAGATAATTGTTAACAATATGATGGAGAATAGCTTCTGACGTTATGTTACTATGGTATTGATTGATATTGAAAGTGTACAGAAATGAGATATTTGTGCAAAGGTTGAAGTTATCAACATTCAATTTTGCATGAACATTGAGTCAAATAAGTATTGTAAATATTGTAACTGTTCAAGGAGTTACAACTTCCTTTGGGTTGTAGCCCATAAATAATATTGTAATCTTGTTTTATTTCTAATGTTGGATTTGGGGTGTAGATCCAACCAACTTGCTCATAGTGGTTTTTCCCTTCTTGGGTTTTCCACTCAAATCTGGTGTTATGGATGTGTAGGGCCCCTTAGCCACTCCTTAAAACACCTCTCCAATCTGTAATCCATTCCTTGTGGCTCTAGGTATAATGATGTATTAGCATAGAACTAGTGGTGTTAATTGTTTCTCTCTCTCAATGAAGGTTGAGAACTTTGGCTCCTGATAAATTGCTTTATGATGCACTTTCTTCATATGCATATATTATCCATTTGTGCTGGTTAAGATGTGTGATTACATACTGAGCTTTTCCCTAACCTATTATTGTGTTTACAACATAGTGATGTTATATTGGTGAATGCAATTTGGAGGAACCTTGGTTGATAAATATAAAGAAAGGCTAATTATATACATAAGGTCCTTTAATGACTTGGAATGTGTAATCATAAGTTACATTGATATTGTTTCTGGACTATAACCAAACTAGCTTGTTTACATGTGATTTATGTGAATGAATTCAATTATTGAGTCAAGGAAGGTGATGTATATGGTGAGATTGTGATGATAAAATAAGTTTTTTTTTAATTCCATTTGAAAATGATATTTTAAATATGATGGCTATGATTACTAACAAGTGAAAATGATGATTGTAATCTACTACAAGTTGAATTATTATGAGCTTTCATGGTGTAATATTGTGCATTGTGAAACATAGAGTTATTATAATTTATTGGTGTTAATTATTGTTCACTTCGGCTATGACATTGTGACAATGACTAACAGTTGAAGTGAGTGTGCAGGTATTTGTTAGCCAATGGAAATGGGGGAAAATACATGGGAAACCTATTGTGTGTAACCAGTTAAGCCGACCAAGTCCTCTAGAGAGGCTTGGGTCCCCTATGTTGTGATATGTGAGGTCATATATTGTATTATGTCCTTTGTGTCATGATATGTGTCATCATGTGTAGTGATTGTCATGGCGTGTAATTGATCAGTTGTTGTGTAATCCATGATTAAGAAAGTTTTTCCCTTCAACTTGTTATAGGATACAAATAATTAAATAGGCACTTAAATATTAATATTCAACTTTAAGGACCTAGGGCTTGGGCCTAGGTACCTTTTTGGATGAAAATTCAACAAAAATAATAAGTTTTTGAAATCTTTATTTTCACCCTAAAAAGAGTGACGAAAATCAAGGGGGCTGATGAGTCATCTAAAAGTGTTGTGTAAGAGAGATAGAAACTTATTCTAGAAGTGAAACAAGTGTCATGGTCAAGGGACAAGTGTCTACCCTCAATAGGGGAAGTGCCTAAATTATTTTTATGGGTCTTTTTCTTCTTACTTACTACTAGTTGGAGGGGACCGATCATTTTTTGGTGGTAACCATGGGGGATTAGCTGCTGTAAGAACTTCTGTTGACTAGGTGAGTAAAACTGGATCTGGGTGCTTGGCTGCTGGATAAGAGAAACCTAAAGAAAAACAAATGGAGAGTGGTGTATTTAGACTTGTTTACTCCAATTGATGTGCAATGGTTCAGGTAGGCAATTAATCTTGGGTTGAATTCTTAACACTTATAGCCTTAAAATTTGCAGGAAGTTGTAGGTAAACAAAGAAAAAAAAAGAGTAGGTAATTAGGAGTTACATTAGCAGTGTTATGTTAAAATTTGCAGTGTAATGTGTTTTCTGTGTTGTTTGACATGGAACTGTTGATTGTCAAAGTATTGTTTCTTGGAAGAATTTGATTGGGTAAGAGTACCCATATGAGATCTATTCAGTTAAATATGGTTGTAAATGGTGTGCATGGATGTTGCTAGTTGTGTAATCATTTGTGGTCTTGTTGTAAATGTGTTGCTGGGTAATAGTGTTGTGAGAAATTGTGCTTGTGCTATTGTAAAATTAAGGGTTACTATCTTCTATGTGTTGGTGTTTTTGCTCTACCCGGTCCCATGTGTTTTTCCCCAAGCGTGGGGGTGGACAGTTGCTGTCCTAGGCTGGGAGGTGATCATCCACTGGCTATACATAGAGTTCTAGTTTACATTGCAGGGTCTTGCAGGTCAAGGGTGAAGAGTTAATTGAAAAATTATTCTGAGGTGTGGAGCCCAGAGAAGAATAATGGGTTAGAAGTGACTTCAAACATTATGAAAAGGAAACTTAGGTACTGAGAAATAAACTACAAAATCTATTTGTATAATTAATATTCTCTGGAGTAATAGAGATGGTTGATGTATTTCTGTAAATGGCTAATGTAGGTTTTAGAATTTTGTGCATGCATATGATAGCAAAGAGAATAACATCTATCATATCTTGATCAAAATCTCATAGGAGGGATAAAACAAACCATGTATACTATTTTCTTTTATACTGGAATGGAATGTTTCAAACTAAGAGACTACAGTAGGAAAAGAATTGCATTCAATGTGTCTAGCTACTCTGTCTAAACTTCCTTCCTGCAAATCAGAGGCCTGAACTTCATCACTAACTTATTAACTAGTTTATGTATATCAGAGCAACAATGAGCATTGTACATGAAAGATGAACTGTGAACATTGATTTATTCTTCTACCTTATGGACTTCCTAGGTACATGAATTGGTAACCTTCTTCTGCTTTTGTTATTGTGACATTGATATCATTAAATCTCTTCACAATATGAAGATTGTCAGCCGGTTACAGGAAATTTTGCTCCTAGTGTGGAACATATTACTAAAATGTCTCTGATCTACTAGAGCACCAAACTCTACTCCTATGCAGTATCACAATAAAATAAAATAAGAATCATAGAAATGTGGAACAACATTGCTTACATGTTTATAATCAATGAGTAAACAACATTTTCAAGTGGGCATTAAAAATGAACCTTCCTTGCTCACCATAGCAGAATATAGTTTTTCTATTTTTTTTTCATTTTACCTTTGGACATTCAGACATTGTTATCATTAACTGCAAAAGCCTGTGATTCCTTCATGACAGTGGGTGCAGTGAAGATTAGCAGTAAGGACAAGTGTGTCTAACAGAGATCCACCCTACCTGCAAGTAGAAATAAAAGTGGTGCAAGTTACATTGGATGGGTGGACAACCAACCCTTGGCAAATGAAGATACAGAAGAGTTCTAAAATCAGGGTAGTGGAAATCTTGTTAGATTTTTTTAGGCAGCCTACAAATCAATTGAAATAATTTGGGCCTGCAGAAGAATTGCATGTAGTGTGTCGGTTCTCTTGACGACGTGGCTCACAGTTTGCCCTGATTACAGATTCAAAGGGTGGCATAACGACAGTGCCCATTAGAGCATAGAGTGTTACTGAGGTAGGCACATCTGAGACACTGCCATAAACATTTCATGGCTTCTAAAAAGCAAACATTATATTGCTCCTTGGTAGGGTTGTGGGTGAGAATTGCCTCATAGAAAAAAATGGGTTGATTGTTAGCGATTTGGATTATTTTTGTTGGATTCCTGTTATTGTTCTGGTTTTTTTTTTTTTTTCCAATGGAACATAATAATACACACCATTAAATAACCTCAGCCCTAAGGAGACACAAAATATCCCAAAACAACAAATTGGCCAAAATAATAAATAAATTAAAAAAAAAATGAAGCAAAGGCAACTACTTCACCCCCACAACCAGTACTACAATGGCTGCGTAGCAGTGAAGAAACAAAACATGGCAGAAAACCTGAGGACGAGTTATTCACAACAGAAATTTGTTATGGAATTTTTATTTTATATTTTAATGTGTATTAAATCATCCACCCCAATGGGGCACTACCCTACTAGTGAGATCGCTAATAACCATGTGATGGCTCTCTAAAGTCGACCCACCTAAACTTGTAGCAAAAGATCATTAGAAAGAAAGAAAAATAATAAACCTTACAGGAACATGGGCGTTAGTCTCCCTTCAGGCAAAGTTAAGGAAGGAGACATAAGAGAGAATTATCTCCCCTCAGGGCTGCTCCACCCATGGTCGCCGCCGCCCAACTTGTAGAGGGAAACACAAAGGAGTTAGGGTTTTCTTTATGAGAGGCAAGTGTGCCCTAAGGAGATTAGAGGGAAAGCATGAAGTTTCCTTTTTGTTTTTGCATTTTTTTAAATTTGTTTTACTCCAACATACTAGATACTTCCCATGCAGAAGGGTTGCCCAATCGCCTTGCTCATCTTACTTGAGTAGCCTCCTTTGAAGATGAAAATGATATATATATATATATATATATATATATATATATATATATATATATATATATATATATATATATATATATTTCCTATAGTTGTTATGGTAAAAACTTTTTGTTTAAGGGAAATGTTTTACCCTTAGGTAGTACCGTGGCTTAAGTGTAATTTGTCCATGTATGGACGTTAGGAGAGATATGAACATATGATCCACTAAATATTTCATTTTTTTTATAGTTACATAGAATGGAATATATCAAAGTCTTTTGCTTTCCTTGATGCTAGAATAAACTTTAAGTTAAAGTGAACTCTGCCCCATGGAAGATTAGGGATAGAATTTCCCTCTCATAACTAGAAGAGTTCGGTCTCATTTAGGAGGTGAAATCGCTTTACACATTCTAGTGTTTTACTTAGGTCAAAATAAACAATGGTGACACCTTAAGAAGAGTACTTAGGCACCTAAATTTTATTATAAGGTGATTACCATAGTCCCTTACGTAATATGAAATTTCCTTGCAAATTTATAAAAAGAAATAAACTTTCTTGTTCACCGAGTGGGAGACTTTACTTGCGACATGATTTGGAATCCTTTTAATATGTTAATTTTAGAGGAAAAAACTAATGTATTTTTCTCGCTTAACGAGACTGAGTAAGGTATTGTATAGAATTGCTATGGTATGCAAGGAGTATTGAGTTTATTGAAAATAGTTCCAAATGTTTAGGAAATTGACTTAACCAATAACATCATATGATAGTTAAAGTCTTATTATGAAAAATATTACCTTATTTTATGTTGGTGTGTTCAACAAATTAAAAACAAAAGAAGATATTAGTTAGTTATGTACATTGTATATTTAATTTCTCTTAGCACTACATTGAAAAAAGTCATTTGTCAAAGAATTATAATGGTTTACACTAATTCTATTTTTTTTAAAAAAATTTCTTGTCTTGTTTGTGCGTGTTAGTTTAGTGGTCATTACAGGATGTGTGCTTTTGTGTTCTTCTTCTTTTCATGTTCTAAATGTTTATGGTAGTTAGAATAAATTTAAAAGAGCATAATTTGAATAAGTATTGATTCAACCCCCTCTCAGTACTTTCGTATGTTCAACATAATGTATATATTGAAAAATATCATAATAATAATCAAATTGTGCATTAGTTTTCCAACAAGTGATTTGATGTTTATTAATTTTGAGATGCCAATTTTTACATTTCTCAAATGACCTTTGACCTATTTTAGTTTTTAAATAATTGAATCATCTATTAAAATTATATAATTATGTTTGTATTATGTCTAATAGATATTTTCAGTGCTTTTTTGACCTCACTTTTAATTTGAGAACATCTCTGGTAAATTAGACAATTCGCTTGTATTATTATGATGCCAATATTTTTAAATAAAACACCAAGTTTCATTATTTAATTTGATCTTAGACCCTGGGAGTCTTGCTAAAAACTAAATACTTATTAATTATCATGGCAATATTAGATAATATCCTTTTGTTATCAGGCCAATATTTTTAAATTAAACACATAGTTTCATTGTTTAATTTGATCTTAGACCTTGGGAGCCTATATCTAAGAACCTAATACTTATTAATTAAACCATCTTCAATATTAATATTCTCCTTATTTCTCTTCTCAAAGTTTTAGCATTTATATTATAAAATTAACGTGTTTTCTTTATCATTTTCATTTGTAAATCTAATTTATTAACTATAGCAATTATTATTGTCCATTATGCTACATTACTATCTTTGCATCTAGTCATTTTTCAATAAGATTAACAACATCAGTAGTAATAGATATAGGTTTTTTAATTGATTGATCATATATTTTAGTTTTTATGGATATGTCTAATTTTTCATTACTCTTCACTTATTTGAAATTATTATTAATTGCATTACAAGTTGACATTGAAATGTTTGACATTTTTTTAATTATTCATACAATTTCTTTGCATGATATCAAATTGTTCTAGGTTTCTTACCATGAAGATTATCTAATACATTGCTTTAAATTTTAATAAAAATATTTTCATTTTTACTCATTGCATTAGCTATTTCAATATCAATAATTTTGCAATCATTTTTCTACATTAATTTTTAAATTGTGGTCTACAATTTATATGTTCTCTATATTCATGTTTAAATCATTATTTATCTATTAAAACTTCTTGTGTTGGTTTTAGTATTTTTTTACTTTAACATCAGTATATCCACATTCCTTTAAAATACTAGTTTTAATTTTCTCATTAAGTGCATTTGAATAATTATCTTGATTTATTTCCACAATTCCATTTGTTGAATCATCTCTCCCTATCTCTTTGTCATTATGCCTCCTCTTGATTTGCTTCCATATCTTCAAGTGTCATGACCTTCATTTTTTGTTGACATCTATTTCATCCCATATTTACCAAATAATCTTGATAAAATTAATAAGAGATCTTTAAAATAGATCTACTCCTTGAGCTCTTTAAAATGGTGTTCGTACTTGAATATTCTTTTACAAATTATTCTTATAGATCCCTTTTGTAAATGGAATTTTTGTTTGATTCCTTTTAAATATGGTGCATGTGCTTGATTCCTCTAAGAAATGATGCACATGTCTAAATCCCTTTTAAAATACTAGCGTTAATTTTCTCATTAAATGCATTTGAATAATTATCTTGATTTATTTCCATAATCACCATTGTAATATTGTGTCTTCCTCATTTTCCATTTGTCAAATCCTCTCTCCCTTATCTCTTTGTCATTTTGCCTCCTCTTGATTTGCTTCCATATCTTCAACTGTCAAAACCTTGTTGGCAAGAGACACTGCAAGGCATGTCATGTGTTGTCACTGATGGGAACTAAGTTCATTCCACACATCTGCAATATAGTATTAGGTCATACCAGAAGTCAGTTCCAAGATTTGTCCAGTCTGAATAGATTGGATCAAGGTATATGGCAGAGTTTAGTATTTTGGTCAACATATCTCTCCAGTTAATCATTGTGTGTTGCAAATCTAAGGGAGTGTAGAAGAATGTTAGGAAAATCTAAATCCAAGATCTCAGCCTCTGGTGACAAAGGGATTAAAAGTTATGAGCATCTGAGTGCCGGGTCCTAATATGGTAGAATAATTTAGTGAAGAACTGGTATGTATATTGTGTACAATGAGGGAGTAAGTGTGAAAAGGAGATTAAGGTGCAAAAGAGAAGAGATTTGAGATCTGGATTATGGCAGAGCAGTAAACAAGGCAGAACAAAGATGAAATGTGTAAGATCAATTTTTTGAGCCTAACCGAAACTAAATTGTTGCATTGGTAGATGATATTCATCAGTTCAAACAATCTATAATTCCTTTATAATCATTCTTGTAGGCAGTGAGCCTCTCTTGAGCAATGAGATTTGGGCAATGAGCCCAAAGGCATGTGCCTTCCCCTTTTGTAATAGTTTTAACAGAGTATAATCCTTGTGGGTTAACCCCCACCGTGCCTTTTCCCTTAACCAAGTTTTCACGTTAAAAATCTTGGTGTCAAGTGTGTTATTTGTGTTTCTGCTCATGTGTTATTGATTCTTGCTTTTCGTGATTATATCATTAATCTGTTAAGAAGTGGTAAAGAAGAATTAACTATAGTCAGCATTAAAATTTTATGACAACTGATTCACCCCTCTCTCAATTGTCAGCCCTAATTCTAACAATTGGTATCAGAGCAAGGTTCCTTGAAAGAAGCCTAACAACTTGAGGAAGATCTAGGAAGGAGTTTCAATGGGTTCACTCAGAGAACAACTTCAATTAGCTTTAGAAGATTTTAATCAGTCCAAAGTAGAAATAGATGATATGAAAGTGAACCTTAAGGATGTTGATGATTGTATTGACTTGCTAAAAGATAAACTAAATAAATCAATAGAAAAAAGGAAGGAACTACTTCATCAACTACCTAATCTTACTGAAGAAAATGACATGAATGAGGCTTTGGAAGAAAAGACAAAGGAATGTGAGAAGCTAACAAAAGAAGTTTCTATTCTAAAACATGAGATGGAATTTGGGGTAATGAGGCTAACCAAAGAGATTGAGCAATTGAAGAAGATTGAAGAAGACCTAAATCAAACTCTAAAAGAAAGAACTGAAGAATGCTAAAGATTGGATAGAATAGCTAACCATCTAGAATCTGATCTACATGAAAGCAGAGACAATGAGAGAAAACTTGAAAGGAAAATTATCATTCTCAGACATGACCTAGAAGTTGCAAATGAATAAAAGGAGAAGTTCAAGATAAGCTCAGCTAAACTTGAAGTATTGCTTGAAAGTCAGAAAAAAGCTGATGCATGGTCTTGGATATGAGAAAGGTGAAATCTTTAGATCTGGACAAAGAAATTTTCAACCAAGGAATGGGAAAAATAGACCTAGAAGACCTGTGGTAAGATAGCCTAATGCTCAAAGATATCCATCCTTCAAATGCAACTGTTACAATTTCAATAAATTTGGTCATAGAGCTGCTCAGTGTAGAAGCAGAACAAATCAAATGATCCATCCTTCTCCGGTCAATGCTTCAAGTGTAAGAGGTATGATCATAGATCAAATGAATGCAGAAGTATGATAATGAATAACTCTAATAATAGAAGAAATGGCAACTCTTTCAATGGCTAGTATTTTTCTTGCAATGGATTTGGACACATGGACAATCATTGCAGATCAAGAAGAAATCAAATATATAATCAAAGAAATGTTGTGTGCTTCAATTGTAACCAATTCAGCCATTTGGTAAGAACCTGCAGAAGCAAGATTAATGAAAGAAGAGGTTCGGCAAACAGAAAATCAGATGAGTAGAGACAAGACAAAGGCAAGGGCAAAATTGATGTAAATGAGATATGGAAAAAAATGAGCAAGACATGGGTGAAGAAAAATGTTATGAGCAATAATAATGGGTTCGTACTAGAATTTGGTGCTAACAATTCTTCTGGGAATTAAATCAGGAGCTTTGGCTTAGGGGGAGCTACATTAAAGATCAAATTTCCCCAGCCAGTAAGTAGGTGCCTGAATTTGGCACAATAAGAGAAAATAACTTGGATTACTATACATCATTTGAAAGGATTTTCGGAAGATAAAAAGTGGATATGACAATTTGTGGAGTAATTGAAGATTGACTGTTTGCAGAAATAGTGTAACCAGATGTGTTAGGGAAGGGCATTTATTACAAAGGAAAATTAGGTTTTGCGGAGCAGAAAAAGGTTGTTCATTCTTCATTTGAATCACTTTGCATTCAAAGATAGCAAGAAGAAGAGCGTCTGAGATAAGATTTCAAGGATTTGAAGTGCAACCAACAAATTCATCTGCTAACCCTAACTCTGTGGAAGAAAAAGGTATTTATCTGTGAAGCCCTGAATTTGTAATCTTTTGCAATGGCCACTCCTCTTGTTGTTGATATCACTGAAAGGCCCCGGCCAAAATTTAAGAAGCATCCAGACAAATCAGTCGAAATCAAACCTTTAGGAGCATTTTCTAGTGTCCCATATGGAGTTCTGCATGTTGAGGATATTAGGGCATACATCCACTGTAGCATAGATGAATTTGGAAACCTAAAACTCTTGGATTTGTTTAACAACTACCTAAGGGATGATAACTATAAATTGAAACCAAAATACAAAGCTCTAGAAAGCAAACATTTTCTGCAATTCATTAAATTTTTGGCATTTGATGAGAATGAGTGGGTTTGATATATCTTGAGCTGAATGCATGATGAGTTCATATGGCTATTGAAACCATTCAAGACTACAAAGGATGTTATCAATATTGTAACCAGGTTAAATTCAACTAGTGGATTACCCATGCTGAAAGTAGTGGAAAACCAAACAGTGACGGATGCTACTAGTGCCAAGTTTGACAAAAGGGCAATGACCATCAATTATATTATAGAACTCGATGTTAATTTTGCCTCTATGGTGATTGGTTACAAGATTTACCACTCCAGCAGGGAGAATTTTGTCTCCAGAACTGCCATATATGCAGCATATCAAATGTTGAAAGAAAATGTAGACTATGACTTATGTGAGCTATTGTAGAACCAATTGATTGAAAATTTAAGCAAAATAAAAAAGGATAAGAAAAACACCTTCAAATATGGTTCCCTAGTTATATGTTTGTTCTTCTATTTTATGAATGAAGTGTCTAGAGTACAACGTGTGCACTAGACAAATGACAACCCAGTTCCATGGCAAATAAGAGATCATCTACTTAGCATTGGAGACTCAAGTGCATAGAAGAATACAATCTGGGGTTACTTTAAAATTTTTCAAAATATGATGTATTCTAGGGAAAGAATCCCTAAGTCAGTAGTTGAGAAGTACGAGGATGAAATCTTCTTTAAGGTAGACATAGATCAGTGCCTAATGGAGGTTGTTGAACCTAGAACTATTTGGATTATGCCTATGGGCTATGAGGTTGATGAGAAGATCTTGGACATGTATGCTCAACATCTCCTGAGCAAATCAAAAGACACCTCTGTTGAAAGGTTTTGAACGTATAATGAGCTAAGTCTAAAATTGCATGTTGAGCTTAGGTAACTAGAGATCAAGAGCAAAGTTTAGAGGTAAGTTGAAAGGTATGCTAAAAGCATTAGCCTAACCAAGGAAGCGGTGAAGCAAAATAGAGAAAGAATTGAAAAGGCTGAAAAGGAGAAACAGGATAAGAAACAAGAAGATGCTCCAGTGGAATCATCCTCCACTTCAAGGACTACTAGAAGCTCTGTTGTTGCCTCTTTTGCCCTTAAACCTACAAAACTAGAAGATAAATCATCCGGTAAGGAAAATAAAAGAACAAAAGTAATGGCAAAAAGGCCATATGAAAGTTTGGAAGAAAAGGATGAAGAGAAGACAGATATAGATGATGAACTTAAGGAGCTCAAGGCCATAGGTGCTAAAGCTATTAAAGTATCTGAAGAAAAGCCTTCCAGAAGAAAGAAAACAATAAAGAGACAAAAATTAGAAGCTAATGCTAAAAAGAAAATTCCCTCTGTGAAAAACATTGTCAAGACAATCACTGTTGATAAGAACTTAAAACCATTAATCAAATTCTATGATCTCTGCAATAATGCTTACAAAAGACTCTTGGAAGAAGCTACTATCAAGTACTTGAATGTGTTCAATTGAGCACTGGTATAAATTCTATCAGAAGTTCCAAAAGATTTGAAGGATATATTGGAAATTAGGAAAGAAGCTGCCAAGGCAAAAGATATGGAGCTAAGAGAACATGTACTGACCACTCTATGTCTGGTAATCTCCAACAGAGAAGTACACAAAATCTTCAAAGAGGTCAAAAATGAATTCAGGAGCAAAAAGAGAATGAATAAACTGATGATTGGAGAGAGAGATGAAATAGTTCAAGAAACTGAGCAAATTTTGAGAAAAGCATTGGACAAGAACAAGTTCTTTGTTGTGCTAGATGAGCCTACTGATGGCACACTAGTCCTGGATGAAGAAGAGTAGTAGAAGGATGAGCAACAATATGGAATAGATGACTCCTCTATTCTCAAAGTGGAGCAAATAAACAAGGAATATACAAAGATGGTGGATAAAATTGATGATGCAGGAGATAGTCTAATTCTTCCTGATCAACTCAAAAAAGAAGACAATGATGAGAATACTACTGCTACACAAAAGCCTCCGAAATAGATTTCAAATGGTGAGGACAAATGAAAGAATCCCCCTGCAGATGACACAGAGAAAGGTGAAGCAGTGAAAGAAGAAGAAGTCAAAGGTAAGGAAGATAAAGTAGAAGAAGAAGGTGCAAATGTTGATGCACCCAAACAAAATAGTCCTGTCACTGAGAAAACCCAAGGAAAGGAAGGTGGTCTAGAAATTGTGGCAAGAGACTGCAGATGTAGTGAAGAGTTTTCTGAGTAAAGAGATGCTAGAGTTTGATGAACCTGAACTAAATCAAGGACCACTCAACCTAGATACTCTCTCTCTCTGGTCCAAATGATGAAGATAGCATCTTTCACACAAGCTAAGGCAAGAGAAAAGATATTGAAATCTCACATAGAGGACAATGAGTTGCTAAGCCTTGCATCTGGTATATTGGAGAAGATAATGCCAACTTTCTAGAAGGATCCATCTGATTCTCTCTCCAGAATTATGAAGAGCCTTGTAAAGTTTGTAAGTACACACTTTGAGTCCTTAGAGAAATCTGCAGAGACTAAAATCTGGAATAAATTTTTGGATAAGAGATTTAGTCAGCTAAGGGGCCTAATAGAGAATGATAGAAGGGTACTTGTTATCAGTATAAAGAGTATTCAAAATGCTCTTAATGATGAAGGTGATGTATACAAATTTTGTCTATCTTGGCCCAAAGTTATTGAGGATATTGAGAAGAAGATAGAGGAGCAGAAACAAAAATTGTTGAATCTATCTCAAAATTTTGATCCTCTAACAGTTTCACTGGTAAGTCAAGAGTATCAAGCAATCAACTTGACTGATGAAATAAAGAAACATGTTATAGAAAAGAACAATAGTGTGGAGAGAATGTGTGAGCTCAAGGGATTGATTGCCCCCAAGTTAGAGACAATGTTTGTTGCTTTATTAGAAGCCTAAGTTGCAGTTCGGACAGGTGATCCTTCAGATTTGAAGAAAGCAGAAAGATAGGCATTCCTACTAAGTGGACACATCTCAATTTTCGATGGCATGAAATGGAGTTGGGCCTCTGAACTTGTGCAGTTGAAAAATAGTTTTGCAGATATCCTCAAGTTCATGTAAATATAATGCAGGGATTATTTGTACATATGTGACCTTATATGCAGATTTCTTGTGAGAATTTTGATTTGTGGACCCTACCCTTTGCCATTGATGTCAAAGGGGGAGTGAGAGACAATGAAAAATGAAAGAAAATGAAGAATCCATTAAAGAGGGAGCAGTGGAAGAATATATAAGTGTACACAGTAGGGGGAGTCAGCCATGACACTTAGTCATTTTTCACTAAGTTTTGCCATCAATGCCAAAGTGGGAGATTGTTGGCAAGAGACACTGCAAGGCATGTCATGTGTTGTCATTGATGGCAATTAAGTCCATTCCACACATCCGCAGTATAGTATCAGGACATATTAGAAGTTAGTTCCAAGATTTGTCTAGTTCAGATAGATAGGATCAAGGTATATGGCAGAGTTCAGTATTTTGGTCAGTGGATCTCTCCAGTTAATCATTGTGTGTTACAAATCTGAGGGAGTGTAGAGGAATATCAGGAAAATCTAAATCCAAGATCTTAGCCTTCAGTGACAAAGGGATTAATAGTTATGAGCATCTGAGTAATGGGTCCTAGTATGATAGAACAGTTCAGTGAAGAATAGGATGACTTGTGTTAGATCCTTGTGCGGATCTAGTAAAAGTGTTATAGTGAGTTGCATATGGGATATAATGTTAGTTTCTGACATGTACGATGATATGCAAGTGCTATTTTTGGTACGCATCAATATTGATGTATGGATTCAGCCGACAGAATAGAGTACTTGTATTGTTTGTTAAGTTCAAGTCATAAAGCTGATAGAAAGGTGATTGAATTTCTTGAAGTGGATATATATAACTGATGGATTCAAGTGTATTGGTATGTATGTGGTGTTCAATGAGGGAGTAAGTGCGAAAAGGAGATTAAGGTGTAGAAGAGAAGAGATTTGAGATCCAGATTATGGCAAAACAGTAAATAGGACAGAATAAAGATGAAGTGTGTAAGATCAGTATTTTGTGCTCAACTGGTACTAAATTCTTGCATTGGCAGATGTTATTCATTAGTTCAAACAATCTATAATTCCTTTGTAATCATTCTTGTAGGTAGTGAAACTCTCTTGAGCAGTGAGCTCTGGGCAGTGAGCCTAAAGGCATAATCTTTTCTCTTTTGTAATACTTTTAACAGAGTATAATCCTTGTGGGTTAACCACCACCATGGTTTTTCCCTTAATCAGGTTTCCACATTAAAAATCTTGGTGTCAAGTGTGTTATTTGTGTTTCTGCTCATGTGTTATTGATTCTTTCTTTTCATGATTATATCATTAATCTCTTAAGAAGTGGTAAAGAAGAATTAACTTTAGTCAACATTAAAATTTTATGACAACTAATTCACCCCCCCTCTTATTTGTCAGCCCTAATTCCAACAGACCTTACTTTTTTGTTGACATCTATTTAATCCCATAACTACCAAATAATATTCATAAAATTAACAAAATATCTCTAAAATAGATCTACTGCTTGAGCTCTTTAAAATGGTGTTCATACTTGAACATTCCTATTACAAATTCTTCTTATAGATCCCTTTTGAAAATGGAAGTTTTTCTTGATTCCTTTTAAATATGGTGCACATGACTAAATCCATTTTAAAGTGGTTCCTATATTCTTTAATATCCCTTCTACTGATGGTTCTCAAGAAAAACACCTACAAAAATTTAATAGAATAATGCTTGAAAGAGATTGCAAAAGACATGAGAATAAAAAAATTTGAATATATAGTCATTGTCAACTCATTATAAAAAAAAGGACTAAAATCTTTTTGTATTATTTAGCTAAATAAATATGCCTAATTGATATATTAGAAATGGGTAACCATTATATAAATAGGTACCCATTATATAATTGTATACCTTATATAAAAATTAGTGAGTACCTATTACATTTAAATTCAAATCTCTCTCTCTCTCTCTCTCTCTCTCTCTCTCTCTCTCTCTCTCTCTCTCTCTCTCTCATTCTTTTTCCATGTTTTTAGGCTTGGAAATCCTACCTTAAACTTTGGGCTTGCAAGTACAATGTCATGGTAGTATGGCTGATGATATCGTTTTAAATATTTTTCAATAAAATTAAAGCCCATTATAGATTAGAATGTTTAGTTTTCAAATATGTAGTTTTTTAATGTTAATTCCACTTTTCTATTTATTAATTAACTTTGCAATATAAACTCCCATAAACTTGAAAGGACATATATTACATTTTTGAATAAATTTTGATTTTTTTATTTAGAAAAATTATATGTGACCAATCTCGAGATCATTCTCTATACACTAAAAAAATCATGGTACAATTATTTTAGGTCAAATTATGTGGACCATACATGAGGGTATCTAAATTTACACCTTAATCCTAGTAAAAAGAAATAATAAATATATATAATTACTTAAAAAGTTATCAAAAAATTATAAACCAAACTTCAACATTATATTCATCTATCCACAAAAGGATTTTGGAAAATTTACTTTCATTTACATTTTTTGTGTGTCATACACTTGCATGTTTTAGCCTCTGACATAGCTTTTTACGAAGGTCAATTTTGTACATTTTTTCACTTAACTAACATTTATCATCTAGGTATTAGAATAAATTACATATAAAAACTAGAAACAAAATCCTACATTTTATATTTTTAAACCGTGTTGATATTATATCTAGAAGTGCTTCAATTCTTTAGCAAAACTGTAAAAAACTCTATTTTTTAACAAAAAAGTTTCCACTTGTTGGCAAGAGAGTGGACCCATTATCTTGCAAATACCCGATCATGGGTTTAGAGGGTTGGGACAAGAAAATGAAGACATGTATGTTGGTAACAAGTAAGGTGTAAGGATTTCCTTTCACCTTTCGGAGAGACTCCACTCTATGATAACCTCTTTGTATGACAAATATTTGAGAGAAGATGGGGGTTGGCAGGAGGTGGAAGGGTTAGAATGGGAAGGATGGGTAGAGGGGGTAAAATATGATTTGTTAGGATTGGGATGCAAAGGGTTTTCAACATCAAGGGATTTCATAGAGCCTTTAATAGATGTAGAAAACTTAACAGGGCATGAAGGTCAATGGAAGATGGACATTGAGGATGTCGTTTGTGACTAGTGCAATCTTAAATGAGTGCCCTTCCTAGTAGTAGTACAATGATGCATTTGGTTTATTTAGATATTTAATTTGTTGATCAAAATCAAATTCAGGGCCAACAAGGTGAATAGTGTCAAGGAGGGTTTGGGTAAGATATATCTCAATATAGACCTAGAGTTGCAACAACAAGCTTGCTCACTTGTCGTAGATTTGTTTTCCCACATTGTGTGGGCCCACTTAAAGAAATCTTGTTCAATAGGTTCCACTTTGATGAAAAAGAGAATTACAAATCTGGCTTTGCAATTAGAAGTAACTTCACTAATGTCATATGGGCATTTGAAAGAGACTACTTTACCTCATGTAGTGTTGCTTAGATGAATGTTTTTGTTGAATGTTGACTCTAAAGGTTTGGAGTTCTAGACATCCATTGAGTGTCTATCGTCATGCTTAGCAGAAGGGTTGAAAGGAATACCAAATGTAGGAGTGTTTTGTACAATATCAATCATCAAAGATGTGAAGGAAAAGATTGGGTAGTAAAAAGTTGGTTAGAAATAGCAAAAATAGAGGTATAGTCCAATGCTTCTAAGTAAGATAGAGGTGCTAAGGGTTGAGTTGATTATAGTGCTTGATGGTGAGGGTGTAGCATTTCAAGTGAATTGTCCATACGATTGGTGCCTTCAAAATATTCATATTCAATAGATCGACAATCCCTTGCCTTCTTTTTCATCCTGAATGACCTTGACCTACTAATTGAGAGATTGATGGGTGCCAACTTGGTCAACTGATCAAGGAGCCTACTCATTCTTGAAATGTACCATTATAATAATGATTGGCTTCGACAAAAGAAGCCGTTTTTAGGATTTGCCATTCGGCATCTGTTAAAAAAAACAAATCACATTGTATCTTAGGCTTCTTGGCACCTCCTTCGACCTAGCAACATGGTAATCGAAAACTCTATATTGAATTTAATAATTTGAGGGCCCGTCAAGATTCCTTTTGACAAGCCTATACAAATCTTCTCGGCAAAGTGGACGAAAGATACAAAATTGGCTGGATAGACACTGGCGACCTTTCCCACGCACGCAAAGTAATCAAAGAGATCAGATGTTTCTGCAACGTTCAAAAGTAAACGGTTGTCCCGTTGCGCTCAGCGTTAAACTACGACGTGCCGGCCCTCAACTTAGAAAACAAGGTGCGTTGAGAATTGCTGTTTCCTTCTTGGACATTTTCCTTGCGCTTTCCTTGCTCGAATCATACCCCCTTATTCTACGCTACGCATTTCCTCCTTATCTCTTATAAATAAGTACCAGCATTCCCTTTTTTATGCATATCATGACCTTTCGTGTTTGAATACTGTGTTAATCACTTTGCCTTGTTTCTGTCGTCTTGAATTTAGTGCAGAGTATTAGCTTTTGCCTTCAAAGCATTTCATCACCAAGTCCTTTTCTTGTTTGTTTCTTTGCAATACATTTTCTCTCTATGGCATCCAATTCTACATCTGGTGGACATGCTTTTGATGAAATAATACCATTAGCGTCTGCTTCTGTTGCATCCTCGTCTGGAACGAAACACATGCCCTACGATGTATTTATAAATCATTGTGGACAAGATGTGAAACACACACTAGCCAGCAGTATCTATAATTCCCTCGATGCCACGGGACTGCGAGTTTTTCTGGACAAAGATGGGCTGAAGCACGGGGATTTCTTCCCTGTAGCTATAGAAGAAGCAATGCGTGGTGCTTCACTTCATATAGCCATTTTTTCCAAGCATTATGCAAAATCTCCCTGGTGTTTGGCCGAACTGGCATTTATGATCGAAACGGGCAAAGTAATTATTCCCGTCTTCTATCATGTTGAACCTTCTGATTTAAGATGGGTGGTTAAGGGGAAAGGAAAGTTTGTACATGCCTTCTCCGAGCACGAAAGTAATGGTAGAATCGCTTCAGCAGAAGTTCAGCGGTGGAAAGTGGCACTCCAAATGGTTTCGTTTCGTCATGGCTACATCATTAAAAATATGGAGTAAGTAAAAAAATACTCTTTTTTCTGCCTGGGTTTGACATTGACGCTGTTTACATAACTTTGGTGTCTCTAATTTCGTAAAATTCTTGTGATTTTTCACTTGCCCCTGTCACATTCTAAGCTTAGCTCCGGCTTTATCTTTTTAAATCTTCTCTATCATGGATTTTGATTCATTTTATTCTTTAGTTGTTCAATGCTTTAATGGCGTTCCACATGTTCAGTGACGAGCATAGGGTGGTGAATAATGCGGTGAATCGTGTATTGAAAGAAATGGACAAGGTGCCTTTAGAGGTTGCTAAGCATCCAGTGGGTCTGGATGAAGCTGTACGAGACTTCGACACGATTGCACTTCAATCTGCTGGCCTGAGTCGTCAGAATGTACAGATTGTGGGAGTATGGGGCATGGGTGGATCCGGCAAAACCACCCTCGCAAAGGAAATCTATAACATGAGATGCTCGGCCATGGATTGTTCCAGTTTTCTCTCTGATGTCCGAGATGCTGCAGGGAGAGGCCTCTTACTTGAGAAACAGAAGACACTTTTGAAGGACCTTCATGTCAAAGACCTATCCTTTGACAATGTATACCAAGGTAAACAGATTCTCAAAACCCGTCTGAGGTCTGCTTCTGTGCTTGTTATTTTAGATGATGTGGATCATACAGACCAATTAGATACTCTGTTACCAGCACCGGATAGACTTGGGCAGGGAAGTTTGATTATTGTTACCACACGTGAGTTGGATGTTCTTAAATCGTGGGGCATCTCCATCGTTTATCAAATGAAAGAACTCAATCCCGATCATGCGAAGCAACTTTTTTCTTGGCATGCCTTCTCACAATCCTCTCCACTCCCCGGGTTTGAGAATCTCGTTGAAGAGTTCTTAAATTCTTGCCACGGGTTGCCTTTGTCACTCAAAGTCTTAGGGGGACAGCTGTATGGCAGGTCTGACAAGGATTATTGGCAGCGTACGTTAAGGAAATATTCCAGAATATTGCCTAATGACATCAAACAACGGCTGAAAATCAGCTATGATGCACTTGATGAAGAAGAGAAGGAGATGTTTTTAGACACAGCGTGTTTCTTCATTGGACGAAGGAACAGTACCGCCATTGCGGTGTGGGACGCATCAAAGTGGGACGGTCCGCTCGGCTGGGAAAGGCTTTTTAACAAGTGTCTTGTTGAGCTAGACGAGGGGAATCGCATAAGAATGCACGATCACTTGAGGGATTTGGGAAGAGAAGTTGCAAATCGGCAGTCACCTTATCGTCTGTGGTTTCGAGAGCAGATTATCAAGGTTCTGCCTCAACAGGTGACGTCAGTGCTTTGTTTCACGGCTTCATTGATCATAACATAGGAACCTCGTCCTCCTCCTTTAGCATGCATTCTTATCAGTTTTAAGGCTTTTATAAGATTCTTATTTTTAACTTTCTTTTTTCAGGAACGAATACGAATCCGAGGAATAGCAAACGCAACTGGTGACAACTGGTACTCCCCGCAAGGGGAGATCATAGTAAACACAAGCGAAGGAGTTCGTGCCCTCACGCCCTGCTCGGTCGGATTGAAGATTTTGGTTTGTACGGGACATTACATTAATCAAGAAAATGGCGTACTACCAGGAGAACTGGTCTGGCTTCGCTGTTATAAATTTCTGCAGAGCAACCTTCCGTCGTGGCTTTCACTGAAAAATTTAAGAATTTTAGAACTTCATGGCGCTCCCAACTTAGAAAACTTGTGGGACACTGACGCCAATGTAAGCTTCTTGCTTGATGGTTGTAAATATTTACTTAGAATTATTTTTGTATTTATGCTATGTTAAACTGAATCGAAAATTGGCTGCAGGCTCCTTTGCAGTTAAGAGAGCTGAGTACCCCGCACTGCAGGAATTTTGGAGGATTTCCGAAGTCAATTGGAGATCTGACGCATTTGAAAGAGATAAGGGTAAAGCCCAAATCGTCTGAAATGACGAGCCTCCCAAACGAATTTTCTCTTCTCCAATCCCTGGAACACCTGCAGTTATCCAGGTGTAGAAAACTATCATCCTTGCCCAGAGATTTTGGCAATTTGACAGACCTGCGGTATCTAGATTTATCCTTCTGCTCACAGTTGACCATGTTACCACATTCGTTTAAGCAGCTGACACTCCTCGAATATGTCAATTTAGAGGGGTGTTTGGAGCTCACCTTCAAGTAAGAGAATTTAGACATTCTGGAGAACATGACAAAGTTGGAGTATTTGAATCTGAATGGATGCAGGAAAGTGGAAGAGTTGCCCCTTCCAAATGGGGCGTCCTTGACACAGCTCTATTTAAAGGGCACCAGGTTGATAGAACTGCCGGTTAACATCGATCATCTAAGCAAGTTGCCAATGCTGGAGATAAGTAGTGACTTGTTGAGAACATTACCGGGCTCTTTCGGTAATTTGTCTTCATTAACTACACTTAAAATATCTTCTTGCCCCAGCTTGGAATCTTTGCCAACATCTCTTTGGCATTTGTCCTCCTTAACTGAGATTGACATTGCATCTTGTGTGAATTTGCATTCTTTACCGGACTCTCTGGGGCGTCTTAATCTCTCTGGGCTGGCGTGCAGGATCAAGAAGATACAGATAAAGTCTACGAATGTGTCCAAGATTTCAATTTCTGAGGAGTGTTGTCCATGCCTTGTGACTCTTATTCTTCGATATAATCATCTTTTAAGGGAGGTCGAAACCCTGCCAAGAACAATGGAGACCATAGAAGTAAGGCACTCTGATATTTTAGAGAACATCAGAGGTATTTCTCACCTTGAAAAGCTTCAGGCGATGACCATAGGTTACTGTCCAACGTTGGATGGGTTGCCATGTTTTGCTAAATTACTTTCCTTAAAAAAATTTGAACTGATAGATTGCCCCAAAGCGAAGAAGATAGAAGGTATAGAAGGTTTGGAATTATTGGAGAAAATCAAAATAATTGACTGTGGAGAATTAGATGCGCTTCCAAGCCTTGGAAAATTAGCTTCTTTAAAAACGCTTGATTTGCGAAATTGCCCCAAATTGGAGAAGGTGGAAGGTTTAGAACGTTTGAGATCACTGGGTAAGGTGAACATAATTGCCTATCCAGGATTACATGCGCTTCGAAAATCTTTCAAAGAATTATCTTCTCGAAAAGAATATGAATTGTAAAAGTGCAACAAATTAGAGACAAGAGATTGAGATACCTGGTATTGATATCAGTCATGGGTGCCATGGCAATTTCTTCATATTTGTAGTAAGAATAAATTTTATTAAAAATCTTTGTAGTGGGCCTAACAATATAATTTAGAGGTGGTGATCCTATATCATATAGCAGCGTGGCTTCATATATAATAGGCATTCACAAGAAAGACAAATGAGTCGTGATTTAATTTAATTTAATTTTTATTTTTTATTGTTTTGAATATATATATATATATATATATATATATATATATATAATCTGAAATTCAAGAAAAGTTTTAAAAAAAGGAGTTCCAAACAGCAATAGCCATTACTAAAGGTTGAAGAATGAAAAGCCAAGGAGGTTTTCTACTATTAGAGTATCTTCAAGAGCAAAAGAAAAATCACAGACTCAACAAAACACTCAATCCCATAGAAGAATAGGCAAAAAGGATCAAGCCAAGTCATTATGAAGAAGCTAAAGAAACCATGAAGATTTATTTGTAGACAAGGACTCCCATTCCATGACATTCTAGTTGTGATTAACATCAAAGGTCCATTGGACCAAACAATCTACTACAACATTCCATTCCCTAGGAATATCAACAAAAGAGATCGAATCAAAGTTTGGAGAAAGGTAGAGAATCTACTCTACAAGAGACACCATCCTCCAAGAAGACTCATGAAGCTTCCCTCTATTTTGAAGAGAGACCAAGATCATGGAATCCATCTCATAGATGATCTTTTTCCAACTCAGCTCACAAGCTTTCTCAAGAGCCACAAGGAGTGCCTAAAGATGGGAAAAGATTTCAAAGCATAAAATCATGAAAAGGAACTTAAAACAAAGATTTTATACCTTCCCAAACTGCCTTGAAGTCTCTTCACGCCTTGATAAGCTAGAGAGTGTGCACCCAAACACTCTAGCTTCACTGAACTAAGATGATTCAATGTAGATATGCTCTATAATCTCAACACAATTTTAGCATTATGATGGCATGGTAGAGGGATTTAGAGGCTATTTTGGCATAATGGATTTTCTTGAAAATAGATGATGAAAATGGCTTGGAGAGGGTTGTATTTATAGGCAATTTTGGAGGAATTTTGATCCAATGGTTGAGATTAAAAGTTGACGTCAATGATGGAGATGAGATGAGAGGATGAAGGGTTGAGATATCATCAACAAGATCAGAGGGTGGAGAATAAAAGTGAATTTTAAATTCACGTGGGAAAGGGATTTGCATTAAATGAAGATTAAGACAAGTGATGAATTAAAGATTATTTTTCTTGGGATGATATGGAATTAAAAATTTCATTTTATGGGTGAGTGTGTGTCACATGTGACACATGGGTTAATTTAGAAACCACATGTGTGAGCTTGTTTCATGGAGAAGAGATTAACATGAAAATAGAAAGGTGAGCTGGTTCGAGGGTCATGTGACCTACTAGATTAAAAGGTAATTTTTTATTTGTGGGTTGTGGGAGAAGGTGTTAATGATGATTTGACCAAGTTAATGAGGGGGATTAACTTAATTAATATGGCTGGAGAAAATTAGTGGATGGGTTAATGGAGGGTTAAAATTAATTAAATAATGATTTATTTAATTAATTTTGGTCTAGGGGTCATGTAGGCTAGAGTAGCTAATTAAATAACTGTTATTTAATCAACTAGGATAGGTTTAGGTGGTAGGGTAGATTAATTAAACAATCATGTTTTCATCTAATTAATTAGGTTTAGGAAGATGGATAAATTAACCAAATAAATATTTAACATATTTATTTAATTAATTGGGAGGATATTATAAGGTGTACTGATGAATTAATTAAATTAATTCATGACTAGAGGTAAATTAATGATGGATGGCTAAGGGTAATTATTAGGGATGATTTAGGATTAATTAATTAATTAACTATGAATTTATTTAATTAATCTGATGAAGGGGGAAATTAGTGATGTAGATGATGTGGAAAAATGGTTAAAAGGGTTGAGACATTTTTAGGTGTCTACATTTTTCCCCTCTTTGATGTGGCATCATGACTAAGTAGGGAATGGTGTCAAGTCAAATAATTTTTCCCTAGCTGATGTGAAGGAGTGCAAATGGATGAGGGATGCCCCATTGAGAGGTTGGTGAAAAAATTAATTTTTTCAAGCAAACTCTTGAAAAGAGGGGAATGGTGGTGAAAAATGAATGCAAGATGGAAAATGAGGTTGACAGGAGAAAAAATGGAGGAAAAAGGTTAAGATTTGTGGCGTGGGAAGAGAAAATGGTGAATTAGGGCTGACATACCAGTTATAGGTAGTAAGAGTGTGCAAAATATGCCACATTTGCACACCTAAGCTTAGTTGGATGAGAAAGACTAGAGTGAGAGCTATGGCGCAACTAACTTTCCCATGACACATTCATCGGTCGAAGATGGTACAAGACTACCGGCAGATGGATGAGGCTAGACCACGTGTATGTCATCCTAACCTGACTTTGTCATTTTAGAATTTGGGTTAGGTTTAGGGGGCAAAATTGGGTAGGTTAGCCAGATTAGCGCTATCACGCAGTCGCATTGCACTATCAGGGGAGAATTAGCACCATTGGGTAGATTAGCACCAAAGGCAAAAGGGATAATTTAGGTGGTTTAGAACCATTTGCTAGTGGTTTAGCTCTATCAGGTGGTTTAGTGCTACCTAAGCATGATTTAGCGCTATCGAGATCATTAGCACACTATGGGGGTAAATTAGCGCTATTCTCTCGTTTAATGCCAAAAAAAAGAAGTTTTTTTGGGTGTAATGGTGGATTAGCACAATTTAGTCAAGGATTAGCCCTAATGGGTGGATTAGTGCTATTTGGGTTTGAAGTAGCACTATTTGTTGGATCAGCACTATTTGGGCTAGGATTAACGCTATAATCTAATTTAGTGCTATTGGTAAATAAATTGGTACCATAGCACTATTTTGTAGAAAAAGGGGTTAATTTGAGTGATTTTTGGATGCAAGTTTAGTGGTTGGTGCTACAGTTGCAAGAGTGATGGCTTGCATCAGTGTTTGCATGAGGAATCGACTTATAGATGTGGAGGTGACTCGGTTATGGGCTATTGGTCTGCATACTATATCAGAGATATCATAGCTATGGGCACATAGGGCCATGATGATGACCCTAGAGGAGAGATGGAGGAGTGAGACATGCTCCTTTCTACTTCTGATGTGTGAGATCACTATCACCCTAGAGGATGTATGGAGGATCCTTAGTATCCCCATAGTGGATCAAAAGCTAACATATGATATTCCTTCTAGAGTACCAGTATTAGATCAATCATTTGTGCCATCACAATCATCATACACTCAGGATAGGTGGGAGATGAGATATGCATGCACTCATGTGGGGGGGTGGGCATTATGTCTTATATGTTTGCGGGTTGGTTCGAGGGGTGATGATGCTTGATTGATGGTCGCAGGACTTCTTGGTTGGCTGGGGTCAGGTCATCGAGGCTATGGTGACCTAGGGGACAATGTTTGCATGATGGCCTTGGTTGCTAGCCCAATTGTATCATGAGATCCACCTGGTGGTGTATCAACAGAGAGAGAGCTTGGGGGCAAGGGTGACATTGCTCCACGTGTGGGCATGGGAGCACATCAGTATTACGAGTCTCGAGTGTCCACACTAGAGACCATAGTTTGATCCATGGGTGTTCTCTGGCATACACAACTCAGGAATAGGAGATATTGGGGGTGATTATTTGATGATCTAGATACGGTCATGTATGGCTACCGTACATAGGAGTAGAGGCATGGCATATACATTTCAACCTTAGTACATGATGGGGTAGACAAAGCACATCATCTAAAGGTATAGCGCATCACGTGTGATGCACTAGTTTGGAATGCAGTAGGATTTGCCTCAGGTCATGGCAATTTTTGCGTTGGTACAGGCAAATGTGCCATCTTGGCCTCTAGAGTTACATCCACATGTGGCATTACTAGACTGGGCAATACTTTAGCCGTTGATGTGGGATTGGCAAACTCAGGTGGTAGATGTGAGGACTACCACAAAGTATGATGCGCAGTTGGCACAGTATACACCAGTACAACTTACAGCCCTAGATGTAGATCTTGTGGAGGAGGAGGAGGAGGAGTGGGAGGAAAAGGTACTAGAGGATGTGGAGGTAGAGTAGGAGGGAGAAAGACATAGGAGAGATGGGGGAGATGATGGGGGAGGAGGTGGATATGGTTGAGGAGGTGATGGGATTTAGGTTTTGGTAGTAGTACCTAAATGGTTGGTTAGGGGCCATTTGGACAAGCCTTGGTTGGGCAGGCACTAGTTGGGTAGGCACTAGTTGGGAAGGCACTTGTAGGGTAGGCACCAGTTAGATAGGTACCAGTGGTTTAGGTGGGGACATCAGGTGCAGGGACTTTTAGTATTGGCCCTGGCCCAGTTCCATCTACTAGTCGCTAATGGGTGTGGCCACAAGGAGATGAGGAGGATGTAGCGACCCTGTAGGCTCAGATAGTGAGCCTAGAGGATTAGGTGGCTCATTAGCAGTAGGAGTTGGATATGGTGATGGAAGAGTGAGATAGTGCTTGGATAGATCTTCAGAGATTATAGGGTGTGTAGGCCTTGTTAGATGGATTGAGCAGAGGAGATGGGGATCCTTAGATTTAGATCCTTTAGGCTCATATTGTCACCTACAGAGCCAGATGCAAGCTCAGATCACCCATCTCGTAGGAGAGCGAGATGCTAATATGGTGATGAGACAAGGGGAAGAGGTCAGACTACAGAGAGACGACGCCTAGATTGTATAGCTACAGCAACAGGTGACTCAAATGCAGGGGGTCATTGATGGCAGCAGTATGGCTCAAATATGGGCAAATTACACTATGGTGTAACAACTTACTTAGGTACAACAATAGTTAGTAGATTAGAGAGCCCGAGATGAGTACTATTATGGGGCCTATTGTACAATCATTCCTGAGGGATATAGAGTACCAAGCTACAATCAGCGTAGCCGGTCAAGTGTATTATGTTCTCATAGATCAGAATGGTCTCAGAAATTGGTTCAATAGCCCTCATAGAAGCAACAGCCAGCTCAGCAGCAACAAGTACCTCTGGGGCCACCTCCTCCTCATCGACCTGATTCCCCTACTGATTCTGCTCGGGGGAGTTTTTCCCATGGTTCGTGATGTTTGATTTGTACGCCTTCAAGCTTTATGTATTTTTGAGATACTTCAACCCTCAGGGAACATTTTGTATGATGACATTATTCGAGATGGATGTATATGATTTCAAGAGATATATGTATGATGATTTTTGGCAGTGATATATAATGTGTTATGATGTTTATGCTTATGGATTATGATGTATGCTTTGATGATTATGCATTATGTATATGATGGTTATGGTGATTATGATGACGATTATGCATAGATGGTTATGATGATTATGATTATGGTTTATAGATGTTATGCATATGGATGTTTTATGGTTTCATGATTTATGGATTATATGTAGATTATGATGCATATGATTTTATGAGATGGAAAATGGAATATATGCTTAAGTTAATAAACATAAATTATGCAAATGGATAAATGAAATGCAAATAGAAATATATGCTTAGATTAATAAACATATATATATATATATATAAAATGTAAATGGATATGAAATGCAATGAAAATATATGCTTAGATTAATGAATGCATATTATTCAAATATAGATTAATGAAATGTAATGGAAATATATGCTTAGATTAATAAACATATATTATGTAAATGGATAATTTAAATGCAATGGAAATATATGCTTAGATTAATGAATGCATATTATGCAAATGGATAAATGAAATGCAATGGAAATATATGCTTAGATTAATAAACAAATATTATGCAAATGGATAAACGAAATATAATGGAAATATATGCTTAGATTAATAAACATATGTTATGTATGCAAAGTGATGTGGTAGATAGATAATGGTTAATTCAATGGTATGATTAATGATATGTTAATAATAAATGCAATGATATGGTGGTTTATGCTAATGATGATGTTGTGTATGCAAGATGATGGTTTTTTTGTGATGATACATTGTGATGTTTAGAGCCATGGTGAGGAGGTTGGGAGATGGTTAGGTGTGGTTAGGTTTGGGATGGTTTGGATAGGTTGGGGATGGTTAGGATAGGTTAGGGAGCTGGGGGATAGGTTGGGGATGGTGAGAACTCAGTCACTAGATGCCACATTGTTAGAGGGGTTTTGTTGGGTTGGTTGAAATTGGATAGGATTGGTTATGGGATGGGTGGGTAGGAGTTTGTTAGGTTGGTTAGGGTGGTTGTGGGATGGGATTGGTTAGATATTTTCTTCATTAAATGTAAATCCAAGTGGATGATATGGTTCAATGGATGGGAGATGAGAGTAGATTAGGGGTGATGGAATATTGTGTTGATATTTTTGAGAGAAATCCTAGATTTATTATAGAAAAAGCGGATATTTTCACCAAGGTATGAAATACCAAACTGATGATATATATTTGTCTTTGCATGGACTAGACCTGCAAACAATGGGATGATCTCATGCATGCCCAAGGTAGTACAATATCTTATGTGTTTCTAAGAATACACTTAAAAATTTAGTGTTACATTGACTAGTAAGTGCTTGTAGGGTTGTGTATAGTTGTCAAGCATATTTGAGTAATCCTTATCCATGTATCATATGGGTTTGTTTTGTTTAGTCATGGATTTTGTAAATCATGTTCACTTATGAACATTTTTTTATAGCATATAGGTATGCATTTGTTTGTTATATTGCCGATCTTATGATTTTCAATTACATACTTTGTTCTTGTATTAATTTAGTGAATATGTTTGTGTTTAGGGCTATTATTTGAGTCCACTGCCCATGTGATCAAGAAACTAATATGATGTGGCTAATCCTACCACCACCCTTCTAATCTTAAAAATTCATCCTTCACTTTAGTTTTAGAAGTAGTTTTAGGTCTCACCTTGTTTCATAGCCCTAGCCATCCCATCTATTAAGCATCTTGATTGAATATGAATGGTCATATTTTGGAAGAAATATGTTTCATGGATTGAAGTTGCATATGTATAATTTAAGTTAAAGGTAATCATGTTGCAAGTATGTGCCTAATCGGTGTTGTCATTGATGTCAACATATCTTTATTGTCATTAGTGTCAAATGTATCCTATTTTGTTATTTGTTTAGAAGCTTTATATGTTGAGGATATTGAGAAAATTGGCCACTTTGAAAGAAACAGTGAGTTGTAGTAAATTGTAGTGAGCACAGTGTGTTGCTGATAAAAGAACAGTATAGAAGATTGCTCCGCATTTCTTGTTGATTGAATATCTTGGTTTACAGATTGGAAGATATTTAGAGGCATGTCTGAAGATGCTACATTCTAAGTTTGAGCCTTTGGTATGAAGATTTGATTGAGTTACATTCATCAGAGTGAAACCTGCTTTTTCTAATTATTCTCTGGTGACAGGGAGAAAGTATTTTGCTCCGCATTCCTCCGCATTCAATTATTTTGCTCTGCGGTTCTAGAGGGAAGTCCTAGATGATGATAAGTGCCTACAACTACAATGGTTCATGATTTGGCGGTCTGTAAGCTATCTTTATTTCATGACAGTTGAAGACAGTGAAGTTCATGTGCTCCGGTGTGAAGAATCTCATGGATAAAGTGGTTGGAGTTTGTACAGTTACTCCTGGTGATTACAATGTGCTTGTGGATGCCTCCTGATTGTGTTCATGTCTTTGAATTGGTCCATGTTAAGGAATTGAGATCATTTCTGAAGATTATTCCAGATAACGTAGTGTGTAACTAGTCTTAGATGACTTGGTTAATTCTAGTGATTGCAAAGATCTATTGAAGATTGTAGAAGTGTGTCGTGGTGTGGATGATTGTGTTTGAGTCCCAGCTAAGGTGTGGCATGATCCACATATATTCTTACATCATTTCCTTAGCAAAAATTTTGTATTAGGTCAAGACCTATTTTGTAAATGTTTGTAATGCTGACCTTGATGACCATTCTAAGGTTGATGTAGTGTATAAATACTTGTAATTGAGTCATGAAAATGTATGTGTGTGTGAAGATGTGAAGATAAAGTTAAGGTAGCAGAGCAGATCAGAAGTGTTTTGTGCTTCAATAGAACTAAACCTTGTCATGAAGTAGATGATGTTATCTCAGTTCATCTCTTTGGCAATGAGCCACCCTTCGGCAGTGAGCCTTTCCTTGTAGTGATCCCTATGGGCAGTGAGCCTTATAGGCAATGAGCCTCTACTTTTTGGTATTGATATATCATACATATTTATGTGGGCTAACACCCACCATGGTTTTTCCCTTATTAGGTTTTCCATGTAAAAATCTAGTGTCTCCTATGTTGTTTATGCCTTTGTGTTGAGTTTCTCACTTGATGCTTTCATAGTTACATTTGAATATAAGTAATTGATAAGTTGATGATCATATTTGGTTAAAAATTTTAGGACAACTGATTCAGCCCCCTCTCAGTTGTCTAGTGCAGTTCAACAATTGGTATCAGAGCAAGGTTCCTCAGAAGAAAGTCTAATAGCTTGAGGAAGATCTAGGATGTCGTATAAGAAGGAAGCTCCACATCCTAGTGGAACAAATTATGCTCTTTGGAAGGTATGGATGAAAAGCCATCTCCTCAGTCTTGTTTATAAAGTATGGCTAGCTATGCAGTCACAATTTGTCATGCCTGAAGGTAGTTTGACAACTGAAGATGATATCAAAGAATATGAGTTGGATATTAAAGAAAAGGATGCTCTGTTAAGTTCCTTAAGTGACTCAGTGATGACAAAAGTTGTGGATCTAGAAACTACAAATGAGGATGCAAGAAGCTAAAAAATATGTATGAAGGAGATGATTCTGTAAAGGAAGCAAAGCTACAGAGCCTAAAAGTGAGATATCAGGGTTTGAAGATGAATGAAGATAAGAACATAACAACCTTTATGCAAAGAGTTGATGAACCTGTTATTGGAATAAAAGGTATGGGAGGAACTCAGTTAAAAGGAAGTTGTGATAAAAATTCTCAAATCACTACCAAAGTCATATAGTCACAAGGTAGCTACAATTGAAGAATTTATGACTGTAAAATCTATTGACAGAGATCAGTTACTTGGTAAGATTACATCCTTTGAGATGAGAGAATTTGGTGATGCACTACCCAAAGTTGAATCAGCTTTTAAAGCCAGTACTTTAGCAAAGATCTCTAGAGCTGAGAAATACAGAGTAGATGGTGAATTTGAAGAACTTGATGCTAACTTTGTTAATAGAATACAAAGAGGCTCTGATAAGCTCAAAGGAAAACTACCTTTCAAATGTTTTTCTTGTGGTAAAGTAGGCCATTATGTTTCTAGATGCCTTGAAAGAATTAAAAGGAATAAGAAGATATATGAGAGAATGCCTAGAGTTCCAAAGAAGTGTTATTATGTCAGAGATTTTGATGATGAAGGAGTAACTGATGATGATTCTGATGATGCTAGTACTAGTGTGAATGAATGCCTATTTATTGCTATTAAAGAAGATCCTATGTCTACTAATTATGCTGGCTATGTGAAGGATGCAAAACCAGGAGATGAAAGTGCTTTGGTTGTTCAGGTTGAGAAAGATAAGGATGAATGGATTATTGATAGTGGATTCTCTCATCACATGACCGATGACAAAAGTAAGTTTGTAAGTTTGGAAAAGTATGATGGTGGATTGGTTAGGTTTGGGGATAATGCAGTTGGTAAGATTTGTGGAAAAGGATCCATCTCATTTGATGGAAAGCATGATATTAAAAATGTTCTTTATGTGAAGGGTTTGAAGAATAATCTTTTGAGTGTTGGTTAGATGTGTGACAAAGGATATGATCTGAGATTCAAAGACAATGTGTGCAAGATCAGGGAAAGCTCCAGAGCTGTGATTGGTACTAGTAAAAAGACAAAAGGTAACATCTATCAATTAAGAGGAGCTAATGATTATTGCTTACTAGCCCAAACAGATGAAAGTTGCCTATGACATAGAAGGATGTGTCACATAAATGTTGATAATTTGGTAAAGATAAGTTTAGGATAGACTGCGAGAGATTTACAGAAACTTGTGAAACCCTCCAATGCAATTTGTAAGGAATGTCAGTTAGGAAAGTAGATAAGAACAAGTTTCAAGAGCAAAGAACAATTTTCTACCAGTTTGCTAGATCTAGTGCATACAGATCTCTGTGGTCCTACAAGGATGAGAAGTCTACAAGGTGATAGGTACTTCGTGTTTCTTATTGATGATTATTCTAGAATGACTTGGGTTACTTTTCTAAGAGATAAATCAAAAGCCCTAGAAAAGTTCAAATCTTTCAAGGAAATGGTTGAGAATGAAATAGATTTGAAGATCAAATGCTTGAGATTTGACAGAGGAGGTGAGTTCACATCGAATGAATTCAATATTTTCTATGAAGAGCATGGGATAAAGAGACAACTATCTGCAAGTCTAGGACTCCTTAGTAGAATGGAGTTGTGGAAAGGAAAAATAGGACAATTCAACAAGATGCTAGAACAATGATGAAGGAAGCAGATCTACCAGAAGTATTTTTGAAAGAGGCTATTCATACTGTTGTTTACATCCAAAACAAAGTTCAAGTGAAAGGTAATGGTGCTCAAACTCCTTATGAACTATGGTATGGAAAGATTCCCACAGTAAATTATTTCAAAGTCTTTAGAAGCAAATGTTACATTGGGAGAGATGAAGATCTAGGAAAGTTTGATGTAAGGTGTGATGAAGGTATCCTCCTTGGGTACTCTACCAAGAGCAAGGCATACTGGTACTACAATAATAGGTTGAAGATGATCATTGAGAGTGCAAATGTCAAAGTTGATGATAGCAAGGAAAAGGTATCAAATGGATATGAATCTGATGAACCGGATGTCCCTGCAAGCAAAGTAGTAGTGCAGAAAGAAGAAAAGTTAGAGGAAGAAGAAGAACAAGCTTTGGAAATCATTACTAAGACTCCCAAGTATGTGAAGTTAAATCACTCTGAAGATCAAATTATAGGAGATAAGAGTAAAGGAATTCAGACCAGAAGAAGAGCTTCTGAAGAATAGGTTAATTATTATTTGATTTCTCAAGTAGAATCTAAAAATGTATGAAGCATGTAGTGATGATAATTGGGTAAAGGCAATGAAGGAAGAACTATTGCAGATAGAGAAGAATGAAACTTGGGAATTAGTTCCTAGACTTGTTGACAAAAATGTTATTGGAACTAAATGTGTCTTTAGGAAAAAGATGAATGAAAATGGAGAAGTTGTAAGGAATAAAGCAAGACTTGTACGTAAAGGATATTCTCAAATTGAAGGGATAGATTTTGAAGAAATCTTTACCCCAGTAGCTCGGATTGAATCAATTAGAATGTTCCTAGCATTTGCAGGTCACAGAGATTTTAAGGTATATCAGATGGATGTGAAATTTGCCTTCCTGAATGGTGAACTTGAATAGGAAGTATACATTGAGCAACCAGATGGATTACAATTTTTAAGTCAAGGAGATATGGTATGCAGGTTGAAGAAAGCTTTATATGGACTCAAACAAGCCCCTAGAGCTTGGTATGCAACGTTAGACAGGTATTTATTGCAATTGGGATTTAGTAATGGTACTATAGATAGCAATCTGTAATTCAAAATTAATGATAATCAGATCTTGATTGTTGAGGTCTTTGTTGATGACATTATCTTTGGAGAGAATGAAGATATGTGCATAAGGTTTACTAGTGAGATGAAACGTGAATTTGAAATGTCCATGTTTGGTGAAATGAATTTCTTCTTGGGTTTGCAAATCAATCAATCAGATAAAGGAATCTTCATTTCATAGCCTAAATATTTGAAAGCATTTTTGAAGAAGTTTGGGATGGAGGAATCCAAACCAGGAAGCACTCCCATGGTGACTAGTTGCAAATTAACAAAAAAATGATGATTCACCTATGGCAGATCAGAAAAGGTATGGATGCATGATTGGAGGATTGCTTTATTTGACTCAAACCAGACCTAACATAATGCATGCAGTTTGTCTTGTGGCAAGATTTCAAGTAGAACCTAAAGAGTCACACGTGATGGCAGTCAAGAGAATACTAAGATATTTGAAAGGTACAATGGATTATGGTTTGTGGTATCCAAAAGATAATGATTTCACTCTTAGTGCATACACTGATGCAAATTGGGCTGAAGATGTGGATGATAGGAAAAGTACAAGTGGAGGTGCATTCTTCTTAGGAAAAAGGTTGGTATCCTAGTTAAACAAGAAACAAGACTCAATATCTCTGTCTACTATAGAAGCAGAATACATTATAGTAGCATCTAGTTGCACACAAGTATTATGGATGAAGTAGACATCGAAGGACATCAAAGTTGTGTATGAAGATCTAATTGCAATCTTTTGTGACAATACAAGTGTCATAAACATATCAAAGAATATAGTAATGCATTCAAGGAAAAAGAATATATCCATAAGATATCACTTTCTGAGAGAAAAAAGTGACTTAGAATGAAGTCAAGTTAGAGTATGTATCTACAAAAGATCAGATTGCAGACATTTTCACCAAGCCTCTGCCTAAGTATACTTTTGAGTATCTTAGAGAAAAGTTAGGGGTTATCGCTCCTCCTGCTCTAAACTAAGATGCACAAGACTACATCAGTCTAGTGGTGCTTAGAGTTCTACCTCCAAATACAGATTGATGCTTGTAAGGGCTACTTCTCAAGGGGAGTAGTCAGATGGAGAGAGTTCAGAAGAGAGTCTGGTTCAGAGCAGCAAAGTGCAAGTATGTGCCCTTTGCCATTGATGTCAAAGGGGGAGAGAAATCATGTGAAAAACTCAGGTGGAGAAAGATTACCAATGTGTAAAGATAAAGGGGGAGAATCTTGTCTTGATGGTTGTTACAGTTTTTCACATCATATGTTTCCATCAATGACAAAGGGGGAGATTGTTGCAAGTATGTGCCTAACTGGTGTTGTCATTGATGTCAACATATCTTTGTTGTCATTAGTGTCAACTGTGTCCTATTTTTTTATTTGTTTAGAAGCTTTATATGTTGAGGATATTGAGAAAATTTGCCCCTACGAAAGAAATAGTGTTGCAGTAAATTGTAGTGAAGATAGTGTGTTACTGATAAAAGAACAATACAGGTTGATTCCTCTGCATTTCTTGTTGATTAAATATATTGGTTTGTGGATTGGAAGATATTTAGAGGCATGTCTAGAGATGCTACATTCCAAGTTTGAGCCTCCGGTATGAAGATTTCAGTGAGTTACTTTCACTAGAGTAAAACCTACTTTTTCTGATTATTCTCTGGTGATAGGGAGAAAGTATTTTGCTCTGCATTCCTCCAAATTGAAGTATTTTTCTTTGTGGTTCTAGAAGGAAGTCCTGGATGATGATAAGTGCCTACAACTACAATGGTTCATGATTTGGCAATCTACAAGCTATCTTTCTTTCATGACAGTTGAAGACAGTGAAGTTCATGTGCTCGGTGTGAAGAATCTCATGGATAAAGTGGTTGGAGTTTGTGCAGTTACTCCTGGTAATTACAACGTGCCTGTGGATGCCTCCTGATCATGTTCCTATCTTTACATTGGTCCACATTAAGGAATTGAGATCATGTCTGAAGATTATTCCCAGGTAATGTAGCGTGTAACCAGTCTTAGCCAACTTCGTTAATTACAGTGATTGTTGAGATCTATTGAAGATTGTAGAAGCGTGTCATGGTATGGAAGATCATGTTTGAGTCCCAGCTAAGGCGTGGTGTGATCCACATATATTATTACTATTGTCATATTTTGCCTCGCCCCAAAATATTCCTATCCCCATCTTTCTATCAAAGAAATCCGATCAGAGAAAGCCTAAATAGAAAGAGGAAAGTCTTAAATCCTACATTTCCCCATGTTGTGCCTTGCAAAATTTCCCAAAATCTCACCTTGAGAATCCTTGCAAAAAACCCAGAAACCCTTTGTCTTCAAGTGCCTTCCATTGCAGATAATTCTCAGTTTTATACTTAGTCATTTTTGTATGCATCTTTGTATGTATCATTGTATGTATATCTATTGTATTACATATACAATCGCACATACAATTGTATATACAAAGGAACATGCAAAAGTTAGATGCAAGGCAATATACAAAAGAATATACAAAGGGCCATCAACGAAACTTTGGCCTATTGGTATGACAAGTCCAAGGTATCCCTGACAGCCTAATGTATTTGCATATACAAGGCAGGATACAAAAGTGAATGTACAAGGGCAGACTCAAGGGAAGATACAGCTGGTTTTAGATGCAAAGGCATATGTATGCAGTTTTGTTTTTATATTGCATGTGTGCGATATACAAAGGCATATACAAAGCCAGATATAATGAGATATACAAAATTGAAGATGCAGTCACGCATGCTGATGAAAAATCAAAAGGTACAAAGTGCATTTGTACATGTTGAAAGGTAGAAAGGTCAAACATCTTTGTATGTATGTTCACATTGTATATTTGTAGATACAAAGGGCAGATACAAGGTCATATGCAAAGTCACATGCAAAGGGCAGATGCAATGTTTGTATGTACAAGTGATTGTATGGAGTTTTGTTTGTATATTTACATTGTATATGCGATATACAAAAGGTGATGCAAAAGGAAATACATACAATCTAGACGTGAGTGGGGAATTGAATGTGGTGGATAATCCATTGGGGTCTGCCTTTGTATGTACATGCGATTGTATCGCATATACAAAGTCATACGCAAAGCAAAGATACAAGGTCAGACCTATTTCAATGATCCAATATGGTTGATAATCCTTTGAGTTCTGTAATTGTATGTACATGCGATTGTATCTCATATACAATCACATATACAAAGTCACATACAAAAGATTTTTTGCGAGACAGGCCTTATCGACGGCTCGGTTTGAGGTCTTTCTGATGGCCGATAAAGATGCAAATGTTCAACAATCGGTCCCAGGTTCATCTCAACGGCCAATTAGTTAGTGCCACGTGTTAGGCAGATTCAGAGGCTGATTCGAATGGTGATTCAAGTCGCATATACAACAGATGATACAAGATGAACTACACATCGGTGAGGCTCTTTCCAAGGTCTCCCTGACAACCTGATATATAAAAAAGTTGTATATGCAGAAAAGTGAAGGAGATTTTTTATGTTGCACCAAGTGAACCTAAAAGTGCATGTGTAATTGTATATACAATTGCAAGATACAACAGTACAATTGCAGATGCAAAGTGATATACATATGCAAGATGCAATTGACTGTAACTTTGACCACCCATATCTCCTTTATCCTGAGGAATTTATGCATGCTCCAAAAGGCAAATGGGGTTTGAGGAGGATATTTTCACTTTCAAAATTTGATGCAAATCTGCAGGCTCGATCAATTGGACATTTCAGCGACCAATTTGACATATGTTGGGGTTGATATTGTTGCATTTATTCCAGTTGGTAGGCTTTGCAGGTGGATTCATGGTAGATGGCTTCACTCTTCAATGTGTATGGGCTCTGTGTCTTGTTGGTAGATCTTCATGTGTTTGGCGACAACTTTGGGGCTCTTCTCTTCAATGCCCTATCCTATCTTGCATTTGGGAAACCATTTTCTGATGGTTGTGGACCTGCTAGCGACATGGTTCCTATCCTTTCACCATGCCCCTACCTTTGCATCCCTGTTCCTACATTGATGAATACATTTTGCATTCATGGGATCCTGTGCAACTATTTCAATGTCCCTAGCATAGGAATTTGATATAAATGACATTGTAACTTCAATTTTAGAGAGGATGGTTTTATTTTGGACTATTATGCTGCCAATTTTTCTGTAGTCAGACCTCTTAGTGTAATTTTAGGGTATGGGAAGGTGACTCATTGTGCCTGAATCTGGTCTATGTTGTCTTCCTTTTATCCACCAAATGAATGTGATTAGCTCTACTATGTCTACTTCTACTACCGAATATTATGTAATGTAATAGTTTCTGGCCTTCATGATTAATATATACATGACTTCTTGCCTGTCTTGCGTCCTGATTTCTATGTTTTAATTAGAGTTATAGTCTGCTCTGTGAGTAAAATGGCTTCTCTACTGGTTTGACTTTCATACCGAAGCCTCAATCAGTCTCATAAGTTTGTGTGAATCCCCTTCATCATTGAAATCATTGTTGTGTCTACACCAAGATCACCATCGCTCAATGAATCTGGTGCATCACCCCTATTTCCATTTCAGTTTCCTTCTACCCCTTTTCTCCTTGCAAGCATTAGTACTAGATTTAGTTACATTTCTCTAAGTAATAGGCATAGAAAGAGGAAGTCAGCCTTCTTCGGAGGTTCTTTCCAACACAGGTGACCCATAGACCTAGAAAGATCCCATGTTTCTCCAGATTGCCAAGTTTTACAACTCAGCAAGGGTGTAAATTTGAGAGGCAACAGTTTCTGGCATGCCCGGTGGGACAGATTGTAGTATCATAGTCCACAAGTCCTTTATTCATTGTTGATATTTGGTGTGTATGTCAACAACATTAGCCTATAGAGGCAATATGGCAATATTGACACACATAGTGACTCTACAAGTGAAAAATCAGCTGGTTTTAGTAGTCCAGGTACAAACAACTAATGAGGTTGGTGCTACTTGTTAGTTTTTCTACCATTTGAAAGTATTTTCTCAGCACCTGGTGACTCTATTTGGTGTTATAACTCATTTCTTAGTGTTTCAAGATCCTATTGTCTATATACATTCCAAATCAGTTATCTAGACTTGCCTATGTTTCATGCTTTACTCTTGTAATGTCTAGTTATCAGTACTATGATGGTTTTTTAACTCCAAACCATAAAGAAGGGAAAGCATATTGCCTTATGCTAGATGATGCAGAGGTTGATGATGCTGATATGCTTGAGGAGCTTCCATGTTTTATTAAAAATAATGGGGAGACTGAACATGGGCAAGAGCAAATTGAAGATTTGTTCTTTATTATCCAGCAGGGATATCAACTTCTTGGTGGGGAAGTCTTCTCTTTTGAGCATGTGCATGGCTCATTTTCTAAGCCTAAGTTAGAAAATCATGAGCATCTTGTTCATGAGGTGGAGACAACCATATCTCTAATTGAGATATAAGAGCTAGAGTATTCAGACTAGCAAGAAGAGAAAGAACCAGAACAGAGACATGAGATCAACCATGATGATTTACATGTCACTTCAAGGGGATGCCCAATAAGGAATCTAGCCTAGCTGGAGACATATCAAGAGAAGTTGCCACTTGTCATGCTTACCTCTAAGCATGAAGTTGAGCATCAAAATGGGTGGGATCAACCTATTTATTCACCACAAGTTAGCAGCATCAGCAATCAGTCTAGGTGGATAGGTGAGTTTATCTCCATTTTGTGGGGAATGTTTTATCAATTTGTCAGATGTCCATCCCTCCCTCACCATTTTTTAACTGTCCACATGCATGAGAAAATTGTAAATTGTTAAGGAGGGACAGTTACTTTCAAGATCTATTTAATGGCTTTGTTTAAGGTCACCTCTGATTGGTTAGTTTAGGATTAGAGTAGGTTTTATTTCAGTTTTAGGTTTCCTTTCAATAAGTGCCCTCGCACTTTATTGTATTCTCATTAGGAGATACATGCTTGCTTGTTGTTTTTTTTTGTTTTGGCTTGGTAGCTTGCTCAGTGTTCCAGCTCCTCTGTTCTTGTTACAGTCTCTTTTGACTCCATGCCCAATGGATGTATAAGGCCACTGATCAATTTGTTTAGTTGGCAAACATCCCCGATAGGTCACCAAAAATGTTGTCATATTTTGCCTAGCCCCAAAATATTCCTATCCCCCTCTTTCTATAAAAGAAATCCAATCAGAGAAATCCTAAATAGAAAGAGGAAAGTTTTAAATCCTACATTTCCCCATGCTGTGCCTTGCAAAATTTTCCAAAATCTCACCTTGAGAATCCTTGTAGAAAATCTAGAAAAACCTAGAAACCCTTTGTCTTCAAGTGCTTTCCATTGCAGATAATTCTTAGTTTTATACTTAGTCATTTTTGTATGCATCTCTATATGTATCATTGTATGTATATCTGTTGTATTACATATACAATCGTACATACAATTTTATATGCAAAGGAACATGCAAAAGTCAGATGCAAGGCAATATACAAAAGAATATACAAAGGGCCATCGGTGAGACTTTGGCCTATTGGTATGACAAGTCCAAGGTATCCTCGACAGTCTGATGTATTTGCATATACAAGGCGGGATACAAAAGTGAATGTACAAGGGCAGACTCGAGGGAAGATACAGTTGGTTTTAGATGCAAAGGCATATGTATGCGGTTTTGTTTGTATATTACATGTGGGCGATATACAAAGGCATATACAAAGGCATATACAAAGCTAGATACAATGAGATATACAAAATTGAAGATGCAGTCACGCATGCCGATGCAAAATCAAAAGGTACAAAGTGCATTTGTACATGCCAAAAGGTAGAAAGGTCAAACATCTTTGTATGTATGTTCACATTGTATATTTGTAGATACAAAGGGCAGATACAAGGTCATATACAAAGTCACATGCAAAGGGCAAATGCAATGTTTGTATGTACAAGTGATTGTATGCAGTTTTGTTTGTATATTCACATTGTATATGCAATATACAAAAGGTGCTATAAAAGTAAATACATACAATCTGGACGTGACTAGGGAATTGAATGTGGCAGATAATCCATTAGGGTCTACCTTTGTATGTACATGTGATTGTATCGCATATACAAAGTCATAGGCAAAAGTAAAGATACAAAGTTGGACCTATTTCAATGATCCAATATGGTTGATAATCCTTTGAGTTCTGCAATTGTATGTACATGCAATTGTATCTCATATACAATCACATATACAAAGTCACATACAAAGGATTTTCGGCGAGACAAGCCTTATCGACAGCTCGGTTTGAGGTCTCTCTGATGGTTGATAAAGATGCAAATGTTTAGCAATGGGTCCCAGGTTCATATCAGCAGCCAATTAGTTAGTGCCATGTGTTAGGCAGATTCAGAGGCTAATTCAGATGGTGATTCAAGTGGCATATACAACAGTCGATACAAGATGAAGTACACATCGGTGAGGCGCTTTCTGAGGTCTCCCCGACAGCCTGATATATACAAAAGTTGTATATGTAGAAAAGCGAAGGAGATTTTGTATGTTGCACCAAGTGAACCTAAAAGTGCATGTGCAATTGTATATACAATTGCAAGATACAATAGTATACAACTATAGATGCAAAGCGTTATACAGATGCAAGATGTAGTTGATCGTAACTTTGACAGCCCATATCTCCTTCATCCTGAGGAATTTATGCATGCTCCAAAAGGCAAATGTGCTTGTTTTAGCCTCCTCTTTCATCTAACGGGCTTTGAGGAGGATATTTTCACATTCAAACTTTGATGCAAATCTACAGGCTCGATCGACTGGACGTTTCAGCGACTGATTTGACATATGTCAGGACTGATATTGTTGCATTTATTCTAGTTGGTAGGCTTTGCAGGTGGATTCATCGCAGATGGCTTCACTCTTCAATGTGTATGGGCTCTGTGTCTTGCTGGCAGATCTTCATGTGTTTGGTGACGAATTTGAGGCTCTTCTCCTCAATGCCCTATCCTATCTTGCATTTGGGAAACCATTTTTTGATGGTTGTGGACCTGCCAGTGAGATGGTTCCTGTCCTTTCACCATGTCCCTGCCTTGGTGTCCCTGTTCCTACATTGATGAATACATTTTGCATTCCTGGGATCCTGTGCAACTGTTTCAACATCCCTAGCACAGGAATTTGATATAAATGACATTGTAACTTCAATTTTAGAGAGGATGGTTTTATTTTGGGTTGTTATGCTGCCAATTTTTCTGTAGTCAGACCTCTTAGTGTAATTTTAGGGTATGGGAAGGTGACTCACTATGCCTGAATCTGACCTTTGCTGTCTTCTTTTTATCCACCAAATGAATGTGATTAGCTATATTGTGTCTACTTCTACTATCGAATATTATGTAATGTAATGGTTTCTGGCCTTCATGATTAATATATGCATGACTTCTTGCCTATCTTGTGTCCTGATTTATGTGTTTTAATTAGAGTTATAGTTTGTTCTGTGAGTAAAATGGCTCCTCTGATGGTTTGACTTTCATACCGAAGCCTCAATCAGTCTCATAAGTCTGTCTGGATCCCCTTCATCATTAAAATCATTGATGTGTCTACACTAAGATCACCATCACTCAATGAATCTGGTACATCACCCCTATTTCCATTTCAGTTTCCTTTTACCCCTTTTCTCCTTGCAAGCATTAGTACTAGATTTAGTTACATTTCTTTAAGTAATAGACTTAGAAAGAGGAAGTCAGCCTTCTCCGGAGGTTCTTTCCAACACAGGTGACCCACAGACCTGGAAAGATCCCATGTTTCTCCAGATCGCCAAGTGTTACAACTTAGCAAGGGTGCAAATCTGAGAGACAACAATTACATCATTTTGTTAGCAAAAATTGGGTATTAGATCAAGACCTATTTTGTAAATGTTTGTAATGCCGACCTTGATGGCCATTCCAAGGTTGATGTAGTGTATAAATACTTGTAATTGAGTCATGAAAATGTATCCATGTGTGAAGATGCAAAGATAAAGTGAAGTAAGGTAGCAGAGCAGAGCAAAAGTGTTTTGTTCTTCAATGGAACTAAACCTTGGCATGAAGTAGATGCTGTTATCTCAGTTCATCCCTTTGGCAGTGAGCCACCCTTCGGCAGTGAGCCTTTCCTTGCAGTGAGCAATTTGGGCAGTGAGCCCTGTAGGTAGCGAGCCTCTATTTTTTAGTATTGATATATCATACATATTTCTATGGGCTAACACCCACTGTGGTTTTTCCCTTTTTGGGTTTTCCACATAAAAATCTGGTGTCTCCTGTGTTGTTTATGCCTTTGTGTTGAGTTTCTCACTTGATACTTTCATGGTTACATCTGAATATAAGTTATTGATAAGTTGATGATAATATTTGGTTAAAATTTTTAGGACAACTGATTCACCCCCCTCTCAGTTGTCTGGTGCAGTTCAACAAATCATCTAAAGTGATTTAATCTTGGTGTACATTTACCGATGCATGTGCTTACTTGCCATCAATCTACTCAATCCAGGTTCTCCTATATTTATTTATGGCTACCAAAAGGCATGATTAATCAAGATCTAAGTTATAACATTCTATCTCTTTACATGCCTTGTTGGACATATCAAGGAGTACCTCCATTGGCCTAGTAGAGCTAAAAGAAGAAGAATAACATTCTTGTTCTTGTGCATTTACCCAAAACTATTTCCATTATCTATTGATGATTTTTACCTCTTTCCTTGTGGAGTCATGTTGCCCTAGCATGATTGTTGAGTGTCAAGTCTAAGCTAATGGAGTTGTATCTTTAAGATCCAATAGAGGGATTAGACAAGGATAGGGTATTCAATATGGGGAAGTGATTGGAGAGATTGGTAGAAAGGTCTAAATGTTTAGAAAGGGAGTGAATTATATGGAATTTTGGGGAAATGTGAAACTTGTCCACATAGCCCATTTTCCTAAAAATCTTTCATGACAATGAGTCGAAGTAGACTAGTGTGGATTATGATGGTCAACTTTTTTTAGGAGGGTATCAAACACACCTAGAGAGCTATAGACTAAGGTCCTTCCATCAAAATCTAGTTATATGTTCTATGGTTTCTTCTACCATGGTGAAGTCACTCCCAACCACCTATTCTATTATTGGGAGGCAAAGACACATTCACTCCCAAAGAAATTTTTTCATTGGAGGGTGAATTTGGGGAATAAACAAAGTAGAAACCGAGTAAGTCACCTTATTAGATCATGGTGACTAAAATTTAGCAGTTATTGGGGCTAGTATCGATTGTTATGATAGGCATTGCTAGCCAAGGACCAAGGCCCAACACAACCCCATCACTTTGTTCAGGGTGTTCAATGTGGAAAACATTGACCTCTTGCTAGATTTAAGCAATGGTAGCATCTATAAGTAGATATCATTAAGTTTCACTTGTTGAAGCATGATTGTCTATCCTTGTAATTCTCTAGCCTAATTGCTTCACTTGATTCTTTAAAGAGGGGATGGTAGGGCCTCTTACATTCTAGCATTCAGAATGGTACTTCATTAGGGTAGGTGGTTATGCAAGAGTGTCCTCATCTATCTAATGTTCTTTGAACTAATTTTTCAAGGTGAAAATTTAGGTTTTGATGTCAATGCCTTGTGAAAAACTATCTTTAATAAATATAGAGAACCTCATCGGGCATGAACCATTAGAGGATTGATGCGATGTTGTTTGTGACTTGGGAAAACTTGAACGACATGAACTTCCTAGTAGTAGTAGCAACATTGTTAGAATCTAAAAAGATTAATAACCCAAAAAACTAGTGCAAACGAATAGATATCTAAACTATGAATGCAAATGATGCGAAATCAAAATAGTAACATAGAGTCAGTATCCAAGAGAGTAGTGCAAATGCTAGAAGAAAAATAGCATTAAGAGGATGCAAAAGCAAAAGATGCCAAATACAAGCCAGGTAGCATGCTTATATAGACCACAGAGAGGGAGGAGGTGGCAATACTGACCAATGAGGAGAAACCATCTATCAAACTAAAGGTAGAAAAGTATCTTCCCAAGATAGCTAATGGATGCTCACATGTAGGAAGGTGACACCTCGAAACCACTCACCTAATAAGACATGCTTTATTAACCTAAGTGAGATTAATAGAAGTGTAGGAAAAACCTAGGAATATAGGAAAAAATAAATAACCCAACTAGCAAATAAAAACCTACACTAACACCTTCCCATAAGCGAAGCTTAGGTGGATGTAGAAATGGGTCCTAGCAAATCAAGCCTGATGAGGTACCCATGTACATAAAACTCCCCCCAAAGAGAGAGAAAATCCCCCTCAAAATAGAGAGAGAAGAGACCCCCCCAAATGTAGAGAGAATCAAGACTCTGAGTGAGAGGAAGAACCCCCCAGAAGATGAAGCATCCCACACCCCCAACAAATCTCGCAAATAAAGGAACTTGCTCTCAATGAAGGGTTTGGTGAAGATATCAGCAACCTGCTCAGAAGTCAGATAGTAGCGAAGGTCGATGACGTGGCCATGGATGAGCTCTCAAATGTAGTGCATGTGGACCTCTATGTGTTTGGTCTGCTAATGATGGACCAGATTCTGTAAGATCTGAATGGCACTTTGGTTGTCACAAAATATGACTGATGGCCATCTGATCTGGATACCAAACTCAGTGAGAAGATTTTGAAGCCAAATGGCCTCAGTGGTGGTATTCACAGCTCCCTGATACTCAGCCTCAGTAGAAGATAGAGCAATAGCAGACTGCTTCTTGCTCAACCAACAAATAGGACCTGAACCAAGTGAGAAGCTATAACCTAAAGTAGATTTGCGATCCTAAAAATTGCCTACCCAATCTGAATCTATGTAGCCCACCATGTCAAGCTCAATACCCGTTGCATAGTGAATCCCAAAACTGTGAGTACCCTGAATGTAGTGAAGGATCCACCTGGTTGCTTTCTAGTGTAGCTCATGAGGCTCCTGCATGAATTGAGAGACCATGCCTACAGCATATGAAATGTTAGGTCTCATATGAGTCAGATAAATGAGACTCCCAACAAGCTGTCGGTACATAGTGCCATCAACAAGTGGAGAAGAACAGTGAGTCTCAAGTTTGACTCCAGAAAGAAAGGGAGTCAAAGCAGGCTTACAGTCAGCCATATGAAACCTCGAGAGCAAATCTAGAGCATACTTGGACTGTGTGATGGTGATCCCAGAAGCAGACTGGAGATCTCAATCCTGAGAAAGTAGTGTAACAAGCCCAAGTTAGTCATCAAAAACCTATCATGAAGGGCAGTTTTGACAGCCCCAATGGTGGATGAAGAACTCCCTGTGATCAGCAAGTCATCAACATACAGAACCAGAAATAGGAGTGAATCATCCTACTATAGAATTTAGACATTGGGATCAGAATGGCACCGAGTGAACCCAACTGATAGAAGGAAAGAGTCCATCTTGGCATACCAGGCCCGAGGAACCTATTTGAGGCCATAGAGAGACTTTCAAAGTTGGCACACAAGTGAAGAATCCTAAAGGAACCCCTGTGGCTGCTCCATATAGATCTCCTCCTAAAGGTCACCGTGAAGAAAAGCACTCTTCACATCCATCTGGTGTACTTCCCAATGATTAGCTGCAGCAATGGCAAGAACAAGTCGGATGGAATTCATTCAGGAAACTGGCGTAAAAGTCTCAGAGTAGTCAATCCCAAGAACCTGGGAGAATCCTTTGGCAACCAAGCGAGCCTTATGCTTGTCAACTGACCCATCTGCTACAAATTTTGTCTGATAGATCCACTTACATCAAACAATTTTTCTTCCCTTAGGAAGAGGGACAAGATCCCAAGTGTGGTTCCTCATCAAGGAACTATACTAGGAAGAGGGACAAGATCCCAAGTGTGGTTCCTCATCAAGGAACTATATTCCTCCTGCATAGTTGTATCCCACTCAGGAATACCAGAAGCCTCATGAAAAGACATGTGGTGCATCCTGAAACTGTGAACGAGTCTACCTGGTGTCTGATGGATCCCGAACCCAATCACTTGCAGACTGCAAGGTCTATCTAGCCCAAAGTGGACTGAAAGATGGAGAATCTGGAGGAGAATCATCAACCTCTGAATGATGACTAGGAGAGGAAGGAGGTGAGTCCTCTAAGTCACTCTCTGCATCAAGAGTGGAGGTAGAAGACTGCTTAGGTGAATCTGACTCATCAGAAGATCTGTCATGTATCCCAAGTGACTCCAATGTCAAAGTAGGAGTTGGAGAAGTGATAGAAAGTGAGCTTGAAGAGCCCTACTCAAATTGAACACTCCTCTTAATGAACAACTCATGTGTAGTAGGGTGGAGCAACCGATAACCCTTCACACCATCAGGATAACCTACAAATATGCAAGGTCTGCTCTGTGGATCCAAGGCCTTGTGTTTCTCTGTAGGAATGTGGGCCCATGCAGGAGAACCAAAAAATTGAAAGTGCTTAACTGATGGTTTTCGACCGCTCCAAGCTTCAAAAGGAGTGACTCCCTTCAAGGCTCGGTGAGGAACATGGTTCTGGATATAACAAGCACAGTTAATGGCCTCTGCCCAATACTGTGGTGTAAGAGATCTGGAGTGAATCATGCAGTTCACCATTTCCTTCAAGGACCTATTCTTCCATTCTGCAACACCATTCTGCTGAGGATTGTATGGAACTAAATGCTGCAAATCAATCCCCTCTGAAGTACAAAACCTCTCAAACTGATGGTTGACATACTCACTACCATTGTCAGTGTGTAAAACTTTGATGGCTTTGTCAGATTGCTTCTCTACAAAAGTTTTGAAGTCCTGAAAATGATCAAATACCTCTAACTTCTGTTTGAGAAAGTACGCCCAAGTATATCAAGAGAAGTCATCAATGAATGTGAGGACATATCTAGCCCTGTTGAAAGAAGGATGCTAAAATGGACTAGCCAAATCATTGTGAACTAACTCTAGTATCTGTGAAGCTCTCCATGTCTTACCTTTGTCAAACTTTTCCTTAGGATGCTTACCAAGAATGCAACCTTGGCAAACACCACTTGAAAATTGAACTGAAGGCAACCCTGTGACCATGCTCTGCTAGTTGAGCTGCTACAAGTAGCGGAAGTTAATATGGCCAAACCGCCCATGCCATAATCTACTCACATCATTAGAATGAGTGACAAAAGTAGTCGAAGGAGGATCAGGAACAAAGTGAGAAAATAGATAGAGCTGTGACTGATGATCTTCTCTCCCAACTACAACTATAGAACCACTGTACAACTCACGAATCTCCACTGAATCAGGAGTGAACTCAACCTGCTTGCCTAAACCTGTGTGAGTGATCTGGTATACTAATAGGAGATTAGTTGATAATGAGGGCACATAAAGAACATCATGGAATATGTCATCCCCCACATCAACAGACCCTCTCCCACACACCTCAATAGGAGTGTCATCACCCATCAAAATAGAAGGCATAGTACATGGCTTCAAAGATGCAAGTTCTTCCTTAGATGAAGCCATGTGGTGTGAAGCACCTGAATCAAGAACCCAAGTGGATGGTGAAGAAGCAACTGCAACAAGGGCCTTGCCCTTTCCTTTCCCCTTGCTGTTTTCTTTTGCCTTATTAGACCCCTCGTTAGAACTCTATTTGATAGACTCAGGAACACTGAGATTATTCTTTTCAAGAATGTATGTCAAGTGATCAATTTGTTTCTTCAGACATTTATGTTCATCATGACCAGGTCTTTTACAATAGGCACATTGGACCCTTTCTTTCTTAGGCTTGTCACCCTTGGAAGATTGGGTCTCATTAGTTGCTTTTGAAGCAACTGATATCTATTCCTTCTTCTCCTTTCTATTCTTTTGTTTCTTATCCTTACTATTGTTGTTACTACTTTGTCCTTTCTATTCTTTTGTGCCTTGGTTGGTAGCCAAGGCATGTGACTTAGAGGACTTAAGAGTGCCATCTGGATTAGCTTGTCCTGTTCCTAAGTGAGACTGACAGCAAAATCATCTAAAGATGGCATGGTGAATTGAGTACCAAGTGCACCCTTAGTAGCATAGAAGGTAGAAATAAACATAGAATATTCTTAACTTAGCTTATAGAGAATACTAAGAATCAGTTGTTCATCTTTCTTTTCAATTTCCCATTGTTTTAACTGCAGCCTTAGTGATTTCAATTTAGTGAAGAAATCCTGGATTGTGTTGAAATTGCCTGGACCTAAAGTTATTAGTTCATTTTCCAACATATGACCCCTCATTAAATCTTGTGTGCCAAATAGTTTTTCTAGCTTTGTCCAGATTTCATTTGGTGTATTCAAAGACTCAATGTGAAAGAGTAAATCAGGAGAAACAAACAAACACAATGTTCCATATGCCTCATCACACTTGTTAAACCACTTAGGCTTATCTTCATCTTTAGTAGGTTCAGTTTCAAGTCCCATAGTTATCCTATTTAATCCAGCTTTCCTTAAGTGAATTGTCATGTGTGATTTCCACTCAAAGTAATTGTATGGAGTTAGGATGGGCAGATTTGTTTGATCCATGATGAAGAAATGCCAAAAAGAAAAGAACCCAACCAAGACAACCCCCCCTTTTCACTCAATCAAAGAACCCCCCTAAGAAAATATGATTTGGCACTTTATATTAGTGCATTTACAACTGCCACTAGCAAGAAATACTAAGTGGTCTTGATTTCAATACATTACAAAACCCTCATGAAGAGCATATGCTAAAAATACAACTTTTGCACAATACTCAAAGAAATAAACAACACCACTGCGATCTACTAAAAAAATCATGCACTTTCAAAAAAAGAATCGCCTCGATACAAGGTCGTATGTGAAAGTTATGATCCTCCGAAGTTCCCAAAACGAGAACTGTGCAATGTCATGACTGAGAATCTGCAATTTCTAAAAACTCTTGGCATCAAAATCAAAAAATGTCTACACTAGTGCATAGAGAACAAAAAAATAGCCAAAATCAAAAAAACTTTTGTGGGAAAAGGAGTCCGTATGAGCAAAAACGGAGCATTTGAAAACTACAACTGCCAATGGAGAGGGGTCCTACTGTAGCTTTCTAAGCACGTTTCTGCAAAATATACAAACTACATGTAAAAACAGAAAGATACCCAGATGGTTTTTCTGTGCTGCGAACAAAACCCATAAGGTATTTTTCTCGCTAATGTACAAAAGATGTTGCTCCAGTGTAAACAGAATGCCTTTAGCTACAAAAAACAACCCCAGCAACCAAAAAATAACATGCAAAGGCTGAATCAGATACCTAAGACAAGAAATGGCATGGTGGAACCTGTAATATTGATTGAAAACACCAAATATGTAAGATGGTTGTCAGATTTGAGATCGAAACCCCGGTTCCGCAACTGTGTATGACGATCTCTGATTTCGGTGAAATGAAAGCCAAATCTGACTTTCTCAAGCCTCCTAGATGCGATGAAATAGCTAGAAATACTTCCAGTATAACCAGAAATGCTGCAATCACCTAGATTTCATAAAACACATGTGCAAACCCTAGAGATTAAAAAAGTTTCTGTCAAACTTTTCTGATTCTCAAGATCGTCCGAAGATGCAAGAGAAGAGCATACTGGGTTTTTCAAAAAACTATAATAAGATTTATTAGCCCCCCCCCCCGAATCTCTCAAATATGGAAACTAAAATCTACTCTTGCACATAGAATAGCTCTGATATCATGTTAGAATCTGAAAAGATTAATAACCCAGAAAACTAGTGCAAATGAATAGATATCGAAACTATGAATGCAAATGATGCGAAATCAAAATAGAAACATAGAGTCAGTATCCAAGAGAGTAATGCAAATGCTAGAAGCAAAATAGCATTAAGAGGATGTAAAAGCAAAAGATGCCAAATACAAGCTAGGTAGCATACTTATATAGACCAGGGAGAGGGAGGAGGTGGCAATACCGACCAATGAGCAGAAACTAGATCTATCAGACTAAAGATAGCAAAGTATCTTCCCAAGATAGCTAATGGATGCTCACATGTAGGAAGGTGACACCTCGCAACCACTCACCTAATAAGACATGCTTTATTGACCTAAGCGAGATTAATAGAAGTGTAGGAAAAACCTAGGAATATAGGGAAAAATAAATAACCCAACTAGGAAATAAAAACCTACACTAACAAACATGCATTCGATTTATTTAGACATTTGGTTTGTTGATCAAACTTGAAGCCAATGCCAATAATGTTAATAGCTTGAAGGAGGGTTTGGGTAAGATCCATCTCAATACAAACCTAAAGTTACAACCACAAGCTTGCTCACTTGTCATAGTTTCATTAACACCAAATTACTTTGCCTAGTGGTGAGGTGATGCCATTAAGAAATGGGTAGGATGTTAGTCTATCCTTCTAGGTGAAAAGGAAGGTTCAAGGCTTGGAGATAACAAGTTTTCTTGCTTAAATGATCTAGAAACCACACTAAAAGGTATCATAGGCATGGTCAAGGTCTACAAATGTGCATGAGATATACCTCCTTCCCATCCCCCTAATGATTATATTAGCCAACCCTTCTTTTTCTAGTTTGTGTAGGTCCACTTAAATAAATCTTGTTTAGTAGGTTCCACTTTGAGGAAGAAGAGAATTACAAATCTTGCTTTGCAATTTAAGAAATAACTTCAACAATGCCATCTAGGCATTTAAAGGAAACCACTTTACCTATTTTAGGGTTGCTTAGATGAGTGTCTATCAAAGGGTGACCCTAAGCATTTGGAGTTCTCGATGTTCCTCAAGTGTCTATCATCATGCTTAGTAGAATGGCTTGAAGGAATACCAATTGTTAAAGATTTGATCTTTAGAGTTGAAGGAAAAGATTGGGTGGTAAAAAGTGGATTAGGTTAATGAAAAGAGAGGCAAATGGTGGGATATCCAATTCTTCTAGGTTAGACAAAGATACTAAGGGTTGAGCTAATTATAGTGTCAGGTGGTGAGGGTGTAGCATTTCAAGGGAATCATTTATATGACTAGTGTCTTTGAAATCTTCATATTCAATTGATCCACAATCCCTCGCCTTGTTTTTCATTACAAATGCTCTAGGGTTGACAGAGTGGTTGGTACCAATTAGGTCAATTTATTGAGCAACCTATGCATCCTTGAAATATATCATCATAATAATAAATGAATTTGAACAAAGAAATAGTTGTTTAAAACTTATCATTTTCCCCTTCAAGTTATAGAGTAATTTTTATTTGTTTTTTATTATATCTTAAGCTTATTGACAACTCCAACAACTTAGCAATGCTATATAATTTGAATCATAATTTTTATTGATTTTTCATTATATCGTAAACTTGTTGGCAACTCCCACAACATAGCAATGCCATATAATTTGAATCATATGCTTAACTAAAGAAATTTACTCCCTTACATCTAAAATATTCTGGATGCATTCCCTTTCCCTTTCCATATAATTATGCCAAGAGGCATTATACAGTCACATCGGGGTGGGGATGAGAGCACTCATTTTTTCCGCCTAAATTTATAAGAAAAAAAATTAAAATACCAAAAAGGAAATAAAAAAAAAAAAATTGAGAAAATCAAAGAAAAAAAACTAAAAAGAAATTAAAAATGTTTGAAGGAGAAAAAGCTAAATCACAAAAACTATGGAACCAAAAAAGAAATTGGAAAAAATAAAAAATAAAAACTAAAAAAGAAATTGGAAAAAAGAAAAAATAAAAACCAAAAAAGAAATTGGAAACTGTTGGAAGGAGAAAAAGGTGGAGAAAATCACAAAAACTACGGAACCAAAAAAGAAATTGGAAAAATTAAAAAATAAAAACCATAAAAGAAATTGCAAGAGAAAAACAAAGAAACTATGGAAAAAAAATATACCTCGGCGTATTCTAGAATAAAAATAAAAAATAAAAAACCATAAATGAAATTGGAAAAAATAAAAAATAAAAAGCAAAAAGAAATTGGAAAATCACCAAAAATATCAAAAGAAAAAGAAATTAGAAAAATTCAAAAATAAAAATGATGGAAGAAAGAAAAGTGGGAAAAAATTAAAAAATAAAAACAATAAATGAAAAATGAGAAAATCAAATAAACTATGGAAAAAAGATATTCCTCGGCATACTTTAGATATATATATTTAAATATAAATATACTAGTTATCCCAACTTCACTATTAAAATAGGGACTACCTACAAAAGATGGTAAGGGAAAACTCTACATTGAATTTAATAACTTTGAAGGCCCGTCAGGATTCCTAGGCAAAGTCGACGATAGATACAAGATGGACTAGATTTTCCCGTAGAGTTTTCTGCAACACTCAGAAGTAATGACTGTCCCATTGCGCTCAGCATAAAGAGCTGGTAGGTTGTGCAACGTGCCGAAGCTGGGTGCCTTGAGAAAGGTTTTTTCCATGGACATTCCTTGGATGAATCATACCCCATTATTCTATGCTAGGCATTTTCTTTTTCTAAGCTGTTTATTAATAAGTACTAATATACCTATTTTAATGCATATAATGAGCTTTCTTTTGAGCTATTGTTCATATGGATCAATTAGGACTCTAACCTATGACTTTCCATTTTGGATGGAGGAGTGCTCTACCAACTGAGCTACTGGTCCTTTGTAGTCAATTCATCATCGGTCGAGGTGTGGTTTACTTCCAACACCCCCCAAGCCCCACTTAACCCAGTGCTCGGGGCTCCTAACCTCGCTGTAATCCCAATTGTTGAGCTGCTGCTCATATGGACCAGTTAGGACTCAAACCTAAGACCTTCCATTTTGTTGTTGGAGTGCTCTACCAACTGAGCTACTAGCTCATTTTGATGAGTCCATCGTCAGTCTAAATGTGACTTACTTCCAACACTGTCTTCTCTAAACATTGTTTTAATCACTTTGCTTTGTTTCTATCAACTTCAATTTATCGTAGAAAATTAGCCTTTGCCTTCGAGGCATTTCATCATCAAACCCATTTCTATCAGTTTTCTTGTTTGTTTCTTTGCATTTCAACTTATCTCAATGGCATCTAATTTTACATCCCGTGGGACATGGTTTTGATCAAATAATACCATTAGCATCTACTTCTGTTGCATCCTATTGGCCTCATTTCAAACTTGCCAAAATTTAAACTTTTATTTCAAAAATTTCTATTGGCAACCTCTAATAAAGCTTTTGAAAGTTACTTGGAATGATAATGAAGAGCCTCTTTTGGATGTTTATCCCATTTTACTTAGTTGCATCAGATTTAAGACAAGTTAGATGAACTTCTAAAGAAGTCGATTAAAGGTTAATAAGGTAGTTATTGTAACTACCTGTATTACGGGTTTTATTGCAAAATTTTTCAAGGTTTATAATACAATTGACTCCCCTTCCTCTACCATCATTTCTTTGCAACATAAATGGATTATCGACCTCCATTAAAGCACAACGTAATGCAATTTTTGTCAGATTTTCTGGTATACATGCCTGCAAATCTGGAAACTAGACAAAGCACATGAACAGGTTGGCAGAATGCCTTGAAGAAATGTGATTTCATCGATTGGAATAATTACAGGCCACTCTGGCATTAAAACCAGACTTCTCAACCTTTTCCAGTATCCTTCTAGCTCATGCCAAAATGGAAAGATCTGTAGTAGGGTATGGACATCTGCCAAAGCCAGTTGGATTTATTTCGAACAATTATAAAGCAAAATTGTGAAAATGTTATGAAGGGTACCTACAGATTTGGAGATCATTGCATCTTTGCAAAAGGATATAAATGGAAGCCGTAGATGAGGTTTTGAACGTCTGCACATTCTACCTACCACACACAAATCTTCAAAGATTGCAAACCTGCGTTCACCAGATTGTTTTCCTGGCCCCAGCCAAAATAAACAATTTGCAAAGGGTTTTAGACACCCATAAACTGTAATAAAATGAAGGTATTTGTCAGATATTAGAGTTGGAAATACTTGGAAGACTTCTACACGAATCATGAACCACAACCATGGCAAAAGATCTCAGATGTGGTGCCTTGAAGAAACGTGGTCTCCTAGCATGCTAAGGAAGATGGTTTTATAGTATGCCTTAAGGAAATGTGATAACTTGGACTGCTAAATCTTAAGACCTTTTGTTAGTCTCCTCATTGCCTAAGAAATCTGCAGCACAATATCAACACCAATCAAAGTATAATAGAAGGTAGATTTTTGTCAGATATGGTGGTTACAACCGCCTCAGATGATATATAAAGGTATGCAAACTGTTTGATAAAATCCCTCAAATAAATATGGTCTCATGGAGTGCATAACCCTTGCATAAGTATCCTTTAGTTTGCACCATGGAAACTTTCAACAAGCTAATGACATCCATTAAAGAATAATGAAATGAGGATTTTTACCTAATATTGTAATTAGAATTGTTCTGGTAAGACATGTATTTAGATGTCTTTTTTTGCAAAATGAGGAGCATAGCCAAGGCACAAGAATTGTTTGACAGAATGCCACAAAGAAACACGTTTTCATGGACATCCATATGCTGAGAATAGTCAAGAAAGGAGGCACTTGAACTCTTTGGAAAAATGCAACAGTCCGGCATGAAGCCAAAATACATCACCTACCTTTGTGTTTTGTCTACATGCAAGTATGGTTGATGAAGGAAGAAAATATTTCGGTTATATACTTCAAGATTACTACCTCATTCCCAAAATGGAACACTATGTGTGTATGGTCTACCTTCTTTGCCTTACTAGCCACTTAGGAGAAGCACACAATTTATTACAAAAATGTCATTTGAAGCCGACATTCATGTCTAGAGAGCTTTGCTATCTACCTACGAACTTCACTGCAATATTAGTATTGTATAACATGTGGCAGAAAAAGCTTTTGAGCTTAAAGTCTGAGGATTCCAGATACTATGTATTGCTCTTATATATATATGCTACAACTTGCAAGAGGGATATGCACAAAAAGAATATGATGAGAGACTTTCGAAGTATGGGCATTCTCTAGAGTATGGTTGATAACAAATATTTGTCAATATATAGTAGTTTCTGGTAGAACAGAAGCATAGATAGTGGATATGAGCTGTTTGACATCATGTCTCAAAGAAATGTAGTCTTATGGACTGCAAATGTTGCAGGATATGTACATAAAGATTCGTTGAAGGCTTTAGATACTTTCAAGGAATGCTGCAGTTGCAACCGCTCCCGTGGATAGATATAAAACAATGAAAGCATACACACAGCATGGTGAAGTATTAGTTGTGTTGGCAACACTCATCCTCAACTCCATATTTTTCACGGGAGTCTCTTCTTGATAATCTCCTCGGTCAACTTCATTTTTGGGCACTCTTTCTCTATCTCATAATGATGCTAGAACTTTTAGAGATGAGAGAGAGAGAGAGAGAGAGAGAGAGAGAGAGAGAGAGAGAGAGAGAGAGAGAGAGAGAGAGATCATGGAAAAGTTGCATTGTGGATATAGTGTTATTTCTTGATTTCAACCAAAACAATCACATACTATATCACCATATGCAACAAACAAGTTGGCCTATATTTGTAAGCATGTTCCCGTCTTATGACAACATGGAAGCTTTAAATGTGAATGCTCATGTTATGAAATACAAAGATTACGCTGTATGCATAAAAAGGATATAGGAATTTCTATACAAATGAAATCAACCGATGTAAGGATAAATTCCACAAACCTCCTATAGCATTCACTCAACATGTGTCAATTCAGCAGCTATTGGGAATGACTAGAGTCATGTTTTTGGGCTGTTTTGTGAATGATTTTCATGATTGAGTTTTTCCTATTCAAGTCTAGTTTTCTATCTTTAATTGTAAAGTTAGGTTCATCCTAACTCTTTCTTACAAAGTAGTTATTTTAAGTGCCTAAGTTAGGTAGTTACTCTAAGTGACTATCTTCACAAAAGAAAGTTAGTTATTCGAAGTTAGTGCACTTATGAAGGTAATTATACCAAGTAGTTACAAAAGGTGGTTAAGGTAGTTACCTTAAGTGGTTACTAACCTCACCTATAAATACAACATTATAATTCAATTAAAGGGGGTTCCACTTTTTCACATGATAGTGTATGAAAGACTCAAATAGTGTTATTCAAGTTTGAAAGCAATAAAGAAACATTTGAATGTGTGTTCAACTTGATTTCATGTGTTGTTATTGGTATTCATATGTTTCATCAATAATGATCATGTGCTTTCCTTTCAAAGTTACATTGTGAGAAAGATATTTCGCATCAAGTTTTGGTATCTCTACTTGGATGCATGGAACTTAAATTCATAAGTTTAACTCTTATTTTATCATTAGTGTTTGTTATTTCTTTGTTTTTGTTCTTATAATTCTAGAAAATCCAAATACCCTTATAATACGAGTGAGCTGCCCCTCTTAAAAGCAGAGAGGAATCGACACAGACCTACAATTCTTCAACTGTTGTGAGCAGGTTGTTGCTAATCCAAGGGTGAAATGGAGAGTTTCACAAAGGTTATTTAAAAGCAACAAATCTGTTTACCAACAGATTTTTGGTGACTCTAATGGGGACTAACAAGCTAAAGCATTGGTGCCATTTATTCCTCAAAAATATACAAGTATCTCCCCAGAAAAGAAGTTGGTGACTCTATCTGAAAGAAGAATCCTGAAAGATGGTTTGGTATCGAAGAACCCAGATGCATAACTTGCAGTTTCCTGAATTAGACAGTGACAGTGATGATGAAGATTATCCTTTTCCTGCATCCTCTGCTCAACAAAATCAAGTTCTCTACAATCCTTAGCAAGTAGAGTTTTTGAAGTTTTTCTATGGTGGCATGTAATTTGCTTCTAACTAGATTCATCCTTCTTTAATTCAAACATTGCAAAGGATTGAAGAAAAAGATGGGAAAGAGACTCATTTTATTGCTCGTGATCATATGCCCCTATCAAAGGAGATTCATGCACCAGAATGTAAAATAGATTATGCTGAGATATATCATTTGCACAATGAGGACATAAATGAAGAGGCAAAAGTGTTTCCTGCAAATGAACCTGTATTTAATGCAACATCTTTTGATCAAAGGGTTGAAAGAGGCTCATTGGAACATGCACATACTAGAGAAGAAGTTATTACATTTCATCATAATAGGACATCTCCACTAAAGCAAGAAGAAAAAGAAGAAGTGATATAGATAAAAGAAGAAGATTGTATGGAAACATGCAATGATGAAGAAGAAATCTATCTAGACGATGACATGTTCTCAGTTTCTTTGAAGAATGTCACTCCTCTTGTGACAACTTGCTCTAGTTCGACAACTATATCTTCCAAGGAAGGGTCCCATGACATGGTTGATGTTCAAGGGAATGTACAATAAATTTTGGACCAAAGTGTAAACAAAGAAGATGAAGATGAGTTGCAAATTGTTTTTTTTACATGCATCCAACCTGAGCAAGAGGAGAATGATGATGAAATAATACCGCAAAATCGTCTCAAGACTCTTGAAGATGATTTTCTTTGTAGAGAAGATTTTATTCTTTCTCCTTTATCATCTGCTAAATAAGAATCCTCAACTACTAGAATCAAAGGTACTACTCAAGATGAAGTGTTGAGTACTCCCACTCCAATTATGCAAGAAGATCATAAGGATACCAGGATTGATGAAGAGCTGCATGTTTTAACTTTTCCTTCATTACTTCCAAGAGAGGAAAATATTATTTCTTCTTCACCGACGATACAAGAAGACTTTCAGGAGGATAAAGTGCATAATGCAGATTCATCACTTTCTCTTCCTCATGTGCAACCCTCTAATAAAGAAGATCCTGAGTTAGTAATGCTAAAAAAGGAGGAATTTTCCTTCACAGCACATGATTCAATGATAAAGGAGGACATTACTCATAAGAAGAATCAGTCACAGAGTATTGAGTTTTCTTCATTTCTTACTTCACATGAAGGATGTTCGGTTCGTGATTTAGTTTTCTTTGATTCAAGCTATCAAAAGAATATTCAGATTGAGAAAATTGGTATGCTCAACATGAAACCAGAAGATATTATGGGCAATACCAATGTAATTCAAAAAGACTCAAAAGTTTATGATGAGAAATGGTTGTTTGGTGTACAATTCAAGGAGTCCTCACATTTCATGTATTTCATTTTTCTCATCATCCTAAAATGTCTACTGAGTCCGTAGGTACCTCATCCGTGCACATCTCTTTTTCGTATAGGTGCCTATTTTTCTCAGCGCGTTAATGGTTTCACATGATTATCTTGAAGCAGTCTAAGGTAGGAATCACCTACCATGTACATAGGTTAATTAGGATTTTTTGTTGTGTCTATCTTGTTTCAGTTTCTATTGGTTTTCCTTGTTTGCCTCATCTTTGAGTGTCTTTGTTGTTTGTCCTTTTGTCTCATTGGAGTCTCCCGGTTCTCCTTGTACATTGTGTTATCCCCTTGACCAATGGATAAGGCACTATTCATTTCCATAGATTCTAGGTTCATCTTGCGTCCATGAGGTCCTTGTCCCCAGTTAGAGCTAGTTGTTGGCCTAATTTCAAACTTGCCAAAATTTAAACTTTTATTTCAAAAATTTCTATTGGCAACCACCAATAAATCTTTTGAAAGTTACTTGGAATGCCGATGAAGAGCCTCTTTCAGATGTTTATTGCATTTTACATAGTTGCATTGGATTTAAGACAAGTTAGATGAACTTGTAAAGAAGTCGATTAAAGGTTAATAAGGCAGTTATTGTAACTACCTGTATTACAGGTTTTATTGCAAAATTTTTCAAGGTTTATAATACAATCGACTCCCATTCCTCCACCATCATTTCCTTGCAACATAAATGGAATATCGACCTCCTTTAAAGCACAACGTAACGTAATTTTTGTCAGATTTTCTAGTATACATGCCTGCAAATCTGGAAACCAGACAAAGCACATGAATGGTTTGGTAGAATGCTGCCACTCTAGTATTAAAACTAGACTTCTCAACCTTTTCCAGTATCCTTCTAGCTCATGCCAAAAATGGGAAGATCTACAGTAGGGTATGGACATCCGTCAAAGCCAGTTGGATTTATTTCAAACAATTACAAAGCAAAACTGTGAAAATGTTACGAAGGGTACCTACAGATTTGGAGATCATTGCAGCTTTGCACAAGGATATAAATGGAAGCCATAGATGAAGGTTTGAACATCTGCACATTCTACCTACGACACACAAATCTTCAAAGATTGCAAACCTGCGTTCACCAGATTATTTTCCTGGCCCAAGCCAAAATAAACAATGTGCAAAGGGTTTTAGACACCCATCAAACATAATAAAATGAAGGTATTTGTCAGATATTAGAGTTGGAAATGCTCTGAAGACTTCTACATGAATCATGAACCACAGCCATGGTGAAAAATCTCTGATGTAGCGCCTCGAAGAAACATGGTCTCCTAGCATGCTAAGGAAGATGGTTTTATAGTATGCCTTAAGGAAATGTGATAACTTGGACTGCCAAATCCTACGACCTTTCGTCAGTCTCCTCACTGCCTGAGAAATCTACAACACAATATCAACACCAATCAAAGTATAATAGAAGGTAGATTTTTGTTAGATATGGTGGTTACAAGCGCCTCAGATGATATATCAAGGTATGCAAACTGTTTGATAAAATCCCTCAAATAAATATGGTCTCATGGAGTCCTTGCGTAAGTATCCTTTAGTTTGCACCATGGAAGCTTTCAACAAGCTATTGACATCCATTTCAGAATAATGAAATGAGGATTTTTACCTGATATTGTAATTGGAATTGCTTTGGTAAGACATTTATTTAGATGCCTTTTTTTGCAAAATGAGGAGCATAGCCAAGGCACTGGAATTGTTTGACAGAATGCCACAAAGAAACACATTTTCATGGATGTCCATATACTAAGAATAGTCAAGAAAGGAGGCAATTGAACTCTTTGGAAAAATGCAACAGTCCGGCGTGAAGCCAAAATACATCACCTACCTTTGTGTTTTGTCTACATGCAAGTATGGTTGATGAAGGAAGAAAATATTTTGGTTATATACTTCAAGATTACTACCTCATTCCCAAAATGGAGCACTATGTGTGTATGGTCTACCTTCTTTGCTTTACTAGCCACTTAGGAGAAGCACACAAGTTATTACAAAAATGTCACTTGAAGCTGACATTCATGTCTAGAGAGCTTTGCTATCTGCATGCAAACTTCACTGCAATATTAGTATTGGATAACATGTGGCAAAAAAAGATTTTGAGCTTAAAGTCTGAGGATTCTAGGTACTATGTATTTCTCTCATATATTTATGCTACAACTTGCAAGAGCAATATGCACAAAAAGAATATGATGAGAGACTTTCAAAGTATGGGCATTCTCTAGAGTATGGTTGATAACAAATATTTGTCAATATATAGTAGTTGCTGGTAGAACGGAAGCATAGACAGTGGATATGAGTTGTTTGATAACATGTCTCAAAGAAACGTAGTCTTATGGATTGCAAATGTTGTAGGATATGTACATAAAGATTTGTTGAATGATTTAGATAGTTTTAAGGAATGCTGCAGTTGCAACCACTCTCGTGGATAGATATAAAAATATGAAAGCATACACACAACATGGTGAAGTATTAGTTGTGTTGGCAACACTCATCCTCAACTCCATATTTTTCACGAGAGCCTCTTCCTCATAATCTCCTCGGTCAACTTCATTTTTGGGCACTCTTCCTCTATCTAATAATGATGCTAGAACTTTTAGAGATAAGAGAGAGAGATCATGGAAAAGTTGCATCGTGGCTATAGTGTTATTTCTTGATTTCAACCAAAACAGTCACATACTATTTCACCATATGCAACAAACAAGTTGGCCTATATTTGTAAGCATTTTCTCGTCTTATGACAACATGGAAGCTTTAAATGTGAATGCTCATCTTATGAAATACAAAGATCATGGAGTATGCATAAAAAGGATATAGGAATTTCTATACAAATGAAATCAACCAATTTAAGGATAAATTCCACAAACCTCCTGCAGCATCCTCTCAACATGTGCCAATTCAGCAGCTATTGGGAATGGCTAGAGTCATGTTTTTGGGTTGTTTTGTAAATGATTTTCATGATTGAGTTTTTCCCGTTCAAGTCTAGTTTTCTATCTTTAATTGTAAAGTTAGGTTCATCCTAACTCTTTCTTACAAAGTAGTTATTTTAAGTGCCTAAGTTAGGTAGTTACTCTAAGTGACTATCTTCTCAAAAGAAAGTTATCTATTCAAAGTTAGTGCACTTATGAAGGTAGTTATACCAAGTAGTTACAAAAAGTGGTTAAGGTAGTTACCTTAAGTGGTTACTAACCTCACCTATAAATACAACATTGTAATTCAATCAAAGGGGGTTCCACTTTTTCACATGACAGTGTATGAAAGAGTCAAATAGTGTTATTCAAGTTTGAAAGTAATAAAGAAATGTTTGAATGTGTGTTCAACTTGATTTCATGTGTTGTTATTGGTATTCATATGTTTCATCAATAATGATCATGTGCTTTCCTTTCAAAGTTGCATTGTGGGAAAGATATTTCACATCAAGTTTTGGTATCTCTACTTGGATGCATGGAACTTAAATTAATAAGTTTAACTCTTATTTCATCATTAGTGTTTGTTATTTCTTTGTTTTTGTTCTTATAATTCTAGAAAATCCAAATACCCCTATCATACAAGGGAGCTACCCCTCTTAAAAATAGAGAGGAATCGACATAGACCTGCGATTTTTAAACTATTGTGAGCAGGTTGTTGCTAATCCAAGGGTGAAATGGAGTCATTCACAAAGGTTATTTAAAAGCAACAAATCTGTTTACCAACAACATCCTCATCAGAATGGTACACATGCTCTATGATGATTTATAAATCATTGTGGACAAGATGTCAAACACACACTAGCCAGCAGTCTCTTCAATTCCCTCGATGCCACGGGATTGCGAGTTTTTCTTGACGAAGATGAGATAAGCACAGGCATTTGTTCCCAACTATAGAAGAAGCAATGCATACTGCTTCACATCATATAGCTATTTTTTCCAGCATTATGCACAATACCCTTGGTGTTGGGTCGAACTGGCATTTATGAATGAAACGGGAAAAAATATTCTTGCCTTCAATCATGTTGAGCTTTAATATGATTTAAGATGAGAGGTTAAGGGAAAAGGAATGTATGTGCATGTCTTCTTCGAGCGTGAGAGCAAGGGTAGAATCGCTTTAGAAGAACTTCAGCGGTGGAAAGTGGCACTCCACAAGGTTTCATTTCATCATGCCTGCATTAATAATAAGATTTGCCTAAAGTTGCACAAATTTTCTTTCAGAAACATCGTTCATGCACTCCGAGTTTTATAGAATGCAATCCTAGATCTATTGATTCAATCAACACCTTTCACATTTGGAAAATTGTTCAACTTTATTGAACTCATTAATAATATTGAGTGAATACAAAAATACTTTTCTTTTCACTCAGGTTTGACATTAATGCTTGTTTAGACAATTCTGGTGTGTCTAATTGTAAAATACATAGCCATTTTTTACTTGCCCCATCAAATTCTAAGCCTAGCTCCGGCTATATCTTTTTACATCTTCTCTATCATGGATTTTGGTTTTTCTAATTCTTAATTGTTCAATGTTTTAATGGCATTTTACATGTTCAATGACGAGTAGAGGGTGGTGACGAATGTGGTGAATCATGTATTGAAAAATATGGACAAGGACACATTAGATGTTGCAAAGCATCCAGTGGGTCTGGATGAAGCTATACAAGACTTTGACACCATTGCACTTCAATCTGCTAGCCTCAGTCATGAAAATATACAGATTGTGGGAATATGGGGCATGGGTGGATCCAGTAAAACCACCCTCACAAAGGAACTTTATAACAAGAGATGCTCCACCATGGATTCTTCTAGTTTTCTCTTTGATGTTTGAGATGCTGCAGAGAGAGGCCTTTTACTTGAGAAATAGAAGACACTTTTAAAGGACCTTCATGTCAAAGACGTATCCTTTGACAACATAGACCGAGGAAAATAGATTCTCAAAACCCGTCTGAGATCTACTTTTGTGCTTGTTATATTAGATGATGTGGATCATACAGACCAACTAGATACTCTAATGTCCCTAACACTAAACAGCTTAGGAAAAGCTTGAGGATTATTTAACTTATCAGAATTAATACCTGCAGCAAAAGAGCTATGATTTGTGAAAAGATAAAAGCAACAATTTCTTATTAAGGGTGCTTGGGTTATGAAGAAAATTCAGCATTCGAATATAACTAAAGATAATCTAGGATTAGTAAACAAAGGGACGTCACCCTTGGTGAGATTAACATCTAATGGTGAAGTGATGTGTCTTTTAAAAAGAAATCAGTCCTCTCCATGCCATATTAAAAAGGAAGAGATCATAGGGGGGAATCATCTTGGAAAAACTGACCAATTCATATTACTCATACAAACAAGAACAGTAGACATTGAAACTCCATCTGTAGAAATATACATACTTATTCAGCAATATAAACTATTGTGAAAACATACTAGAGCACTCAACTCAGAACATGAAAGCCATTGTGACATTTGTATAATACAATTTCAGATTTGTTCGTCAGACATATATTCTAGTAACCCCACTTATTATGCAATGAAAGAAATATAGTGAACATGTCAACTTGAATCTATATAAGCAATTTATTATTATTTATATCCTCCATAATAGGAGTGAAGGACATATAGGCTGAGGCTATGTAGTCCTGCCATACCCCCCTAAGGTTAGTTTGGAGGCAATCTGATCTGCACCCCTACCATGCCCCCCGTAAGGGCCAGTATGGAGGCCCTGCATGATAGCTTGAACCTGTCAGGCCCCCTTAATGCTAGTATGGAGGACTGGACATGAGAACTGCCATACCCCCCTGTAAGGGACTGCATGGAGTCATCATGTACTAAGGAATATCATGTCTTTACTACTATAAGGGAGTAGAATTCATGAATGTAACTTCAACACAAGAGCAGTAAAAGTAGAAGATCAACCAAATGGTAATTCTAAAACCCTAACCCTAGTTTGGGGTATTTTAATTTTTAGGGTAAAATTAGTATTGTTTCAATAGGGGACATTACAAATGGTATCAAAGCATCCTTCCTGCCATCCTGTGAATACTTTGTGTATTTTGTGTATTTGCGTGTATGCTTCATGCTTGCTGTGTATCCTCATGTGTATGCTTGGTGGCCTTTGGATGGTGGATGGATCCACGGTGTAGTATGGGATGCACTGAATGCCCTTCCCAGTTGTCCGACAGTATACTTACATGTATTAGTGCACCTCATGTGCATTCATATTCTGTGACTATGTATTTGAGTGTATACTCTATGACTTTGTTCAAGTGTATATTTCATGACTATGTATTCAAGTGTATTCACTATGACTTTGTACTCAAGTGTATACTTCATGACTGTATTCGAGTGTATACTCTATGACTTTGTACTCAAGTGTATACTTCATGACTATTTATTCAAGTGTATTCACTATGACTTTGTACTCAAGTGTATACTTCATGACTATGTATTTGAGTGTATACTCTATGACTTTGTATTTGTATTCAAGTGTATACTCTATGACTTTGTATTCGGATTTGAGTGTATACTCTATGATTTTGTATTCAAGTGCATACTTTATGACTATGTATTCATGTGTATACTCTATGACCTTGTGTATATGTGTATTTCAAGCATATACTCCATGATTTTGTGTATTCATACTTGTGACTTACGTGTATTCATTATAACTTACTTACGTTCATGTGTATACTTTACGACTTGCATGCATGTGAACACTTTGCAACTTATGTAGGTATAATTTGTGACTTATGTATATTCAAGTGTATACTCCGTGACTCATGTGTGTGACTTATATGCTCAGTGGCTTACGTGTGTTCAAGTGTATACTTTGTGACTTGCGTGTATGCTCCAGGACTTATGTATTTTCGTGCATGTATGCTTTGTGACTTATGTGACTCATGTATTTACATGTGTGTTACACATTTCACATATATTCATACGAATACTTCATATACTTCATGCATATACTTTGTACTTCACGCTTTGCATCCTATGTGAATCATGCTTGTGTACTACGTATGTATATTTTGTATGCTTCACACTTTGTGTAACATGAATGCTTCATGTATTACGTGTGCTTCATGTCTGGGGTTGTTCGACAAATTTACTCCATGTGTGTTTAAGATTACTTTATGTTTAATGGAAATGCCAAATCTATCAAAAATTTATCATCAAACACTTCTAGAATTGATAAGTCCCCAAATGGGGGTACAAGGATAAATCAATTCATTCATCACTCGCCTATCCTTCAAGAAATCAAACAATCAAAATATCCAAAAAGATTTCCAAGGAGGGAACAATCATAACAACTCAATGTAGTTAACGATAAAATCTAACGATCTAATGTTTATTCTTCATAACAACTCAATTAGTAATCTTCATATCTTAGTTTAATGTCAAGGATTCCTATTCTACTTAAATTTCCCTTGGCATTACCAATCCCTTTTTCACAAACTTAATTGGATTTGAAACATCATGCGTAAAATGTATTCATAAGACCACCAAACTAAAATTGATGATTACCCCAGGAGGATATTCTTGTAGTTTCATGGACTTTATGTGTCCAATAGAATATGAATCAATAGTAATATAGTTAATAGTTAAACAGTTGTGGTCATTCAAGTATTACGTATCACATAAGGGAATTTAGAATATAAACCAAGGACTCAATGCGAGATTAAAAAAAAAAAAACTTTAAAACCTAAATTATCAATTTTTTTACAAGGACACATTGCATTCTATTCCAAGAATCCCTAAGCTGATTTCAGGCTGTATTTGATATAATATCAAGGTCCATTGTAACGGGACCGAATGGTTTACAAGATCAAGTATACATATCCTTATCAACTCATATATTTTACTTACATGGTTATGAGTGATAACCTTAGATTGGTCATAATCATTATAGGTTCTAGATTCTACATTATAGTTCTGTAGTAAGAAAGATAACTTATGTATAGCTTGGTACTACGACTGTTAAATCTAGATACAATATCTCAATGACAACATACATCACTACAGGTGTTTATGACAAAGGTATTGAAGTATCCAAAAGTTTAGAGATACACAAAGATCCTCTAACCCTATACTAATCCAACCACAATTGATGGTAAACCATCTGTCTGTAGTCAAAAGTGGATGTAATAGATTTATGTGTAAAGGATAGAACAAGAGATTTAATATAGCTTCCACACAAACTTATCAAATCTCACAGTGATAGTAATATGACAAATAGTTTCACCCCAAACATTATAATGTTGCCTTCAAGAAGAAGCTTCTAAATAGTCAACTAGATTTTGAAATCAAGATGAATGTAATATACAAAGTGACACAATCATATGAAAGATAAGAACCATAAGAAATCTGCATACAAGAGGAATTAGGGATAAGCAATTGGACCACAAGAAAATGAGCATGTAAACAAGAATCTATAACAACATAGACAATGTAGAAAGTGGTCTCTAAATTAATGCTTTATTTACTTGATGTTTATGGTTTCTTCTCCTTGAATGAGAGAAAATGTGTCTTAAGTTATGGACCTTACCAATTACCAACTCTTCGTTGTATTATTGAGAGATATTGGGAAATACAAGTACATGGACCAAAAGGATATTTGACAATAAATTGTCCTTGTACTTAGAGATTGTTATAAACCTTATGTTTTTATAGCACAATGTGGGTGGTAGATTGAGAAACGTATACTAACAACCATTCTTTGAGAGGATTGATGGCTTTTGGTTTCTTGAGGACAAGCAATCTTGTGCGGGGCGAACTATAATGTCCCTAACACTACACAACTTAGGAAAATCTTGAGGATTATTTAACTTATCAGAATTAATACCTGCAGCAAAAGAGGTACGATTTGTGAAAAGATAAAAGCAACAATTTCTTATTAAGGGCGCTTGGGTTATGAAGAAAATTCAGCATTCGAAGATAACCAAAGATAATCTAGGATTAGTAAACAAAGGGACGTCACCCTTGGTGAGATGTAACATCTAATGGTGAAGCGATGTCTCTTTTAAAAAGAAATCGGTCCTCTCCATGCCATATTAAAAAGGAAAAGATCATAGGGGGGAATCATCATGGAAAAACTGACCAATTCATATTACTCATACAAACAAGAACAACAGACATTGAAACTCCATTTGCAGAAATATACATACTTATTCAGCAATATAAACTATTGTGAAAACATACTAGAGCACTCGACTCAGAACTTAAAAGCCATTGTGACATTTGTATAATACAATTTCAGATCTGTTGGTCAGACATATATTCTAGTAACCCCACTTATTATGCAATGAAAGAAATATAGTGAACATGTCAGCTTGAATCTATATAAGTAATTTATTGTTATTTATATCCTCCATAATAGGAGTGAAGGACATATAGGATGAGGCTATGCAGTCTTGCCATACCCCCCTAAGGCTAGTTTGGAGGCAATCTGATTTACACGCCTACCATACCCCCCCCCTAAGGGCTCGTATGGAGGCCCTGCATGACAGTTTGAATCTGCCAAGCCCCCTTAGGGCTAGTATGGAGGACTAGACATGAGAACTGCCATACCCTGTAAGGGCCTGCATGGAGTGATCATGTACTGAGGAATATCATGTCTTCACTACTATAATGGAATGGAATTCATGAATGTAACTTAAACACAAGAGCAGTAAAAGTAGAAGATCAACCAAACAGTAATTCTAAAACCCTAACCCTAGTTTGGGATATTTTAATTTTTAGGGTGAAATTAGTATTGTTTCAATAGGGGACATTACAAATACTCTGTTACCAGCAATGGAGACTAGCCTTGGGCATGGAAGTTTGATTATTGTTACCACACGTGAGTTGGATGTTCTTAAATCGTGGGGCATCTCCTTCATTTATCAAATGAAAGCACTGAATCCTACTCATGCGAAGCACATTTTTTGTTGGCATGCATTCTTACAATCCTCTCCACTGCCCGGATTTGAGAATCTCATTGAAGAGTTCTTAAATTCTTGCCATGGGCTGCCTTTGTCACTCAAAGTCTTAGGGGGACAGCTCTATGGTAGATCTGACAAGGATTACTGGCAGCATACATTAAGGAAATATTCCCGAATATTGCCCAACGACATCAAACAACGGCTGAAAATCAGATATGATGCACTTGATCCAGAAGAGAAGGAGAAGTTTTTGGATACAGCGTGTTTCTTCATTGGACAAAGCAACAGTACCGCCATTGCAGTGTGGGACAGATCAAACTGGGACGGTCTGCTAGGCTAGGAGAAGCTTTTCAACAAGTGTCTTGTTAAGCTAGACAAGGGGAATCGCATAAGAATGCACGATCATTTGAGGGATTTGGGAAGGGAAGTCGCAAATCGACAGTCACTTTATCGTCTGTGGTTTCGAGAGCAGATTATAGAGATTCTACCTCAACAGGTGACCTCAGTGCTTCCGTTCACGGCTTCATTAGTCATAACATAGAAACCTCATCGGCCTCCTTAGCATGCACTGTAATTATTTTAAGCTTTTTATAAGATTCTTATTCTTATCTTCTTTGTTCAGGAATGAGTACGAATCTGAGGAATAAGAAACGCAACTGGTTGCAATTGGTACTCTCCACAAGGGAAGATCATAATAAACACAAGCCAAGGAGTTTGTGGCCTCACAACCTGCTTGGTCGGATTGAAGATTTTGGTTTGTACAGGACATTACATAATCAAGAAAATGGCAAACTACCAAGAGAACTGGTCAGGCTTCTCTGTTATAAATTTCTCCACAGCAACCTTCCGTCGGCGCTTTCATTGAAAAATTTAAGAATTTTAGAACTTCATAGCGCTCAAAACTTAGAAGACTTGTGGGACACTGACAAGAATGTAAGCTTCTTGTTTGATGGTTCTTTTAAATATTTACATCGAATTATTTTTTGTATTTATGGTATGTTAAATTGAATCTAAAATTGGCTGCAGGCTCCTTCGTATTAAAGAGAGCTGAGTATCCCGGACTGCAGGAATTTCTGAGGTTTTCCGAAGTCAATAGGATATCTGACGCATTTGAAAGAGATAAGGATAAAGCCCAAATCATCTGAAATGACGAGCCTGCCAATGAATTTTCTCTTCTCGGATCCCTACAACACCTGCAGTTATCCAGGTGTAGAAAACTGCCTCACCTAAATAATCAGTGAGTTGTAACTCACCGACTGTACGGTCGGTTGACCACCAGCCTCCGTCGACAAAACTTGTACCCTTTTTCGACTCTAAATTTCGACCTCTGCCTATTTTCGACTGTCCGTACAGTGTTTTCGACTCTTTGCAGTGGGCCATACGAACGTCGACCAACCAGTCGCTTACAACGCACCGGCTGGTTAAGACATTCCATAGAAAACTATCATCCTTGCCCAGAGATTTTGGCAATTTGATAGACCTGCGGCATCTAGATTTATCCTACTGCACGCAGTTGATCATGTTGCCACATTCGTTTAAACAGCTGACACTCTCGGAATATCTCAACTTAGAGGAGTGTTTGGAGCTGACCTTCAAGTTAGAGAATTTAGACATTCTGGAGCACATGACAAAGTTAGAGTATTTGAATCTGAATGGATGCAGGAAAGTGGAAGAGTTGCCCCTCCCAAATGGGGTGTCGTTGACATAGCTCTATTTAAAGGGCACCAGGTTGAGGGAATTGCTAGCTAATATCGGTCATCTAAGGAAGTTGCCAGTGCTAGAGATAAGTAGTGACTTGTTGAGAATCTTACTGACCTCTGTCAGTAATTTTTCTTCATTAACTGCACTTAAAATATCTTCTTGCCCCAACTTGGAATCTTTGCCAACATCCCTTTGGCATTTGTCCTCCTTAACTGAACTTGAAATTGCATCTTGTGTGAAGTTGCATTCTTTACCGGACTCTCTGGGACATTTTAATCTCTCAGCCGGCGTGCAAGATCAAGAAAATACAAATAACATCTACAAATGTGTCCAAGATTTCAATTTCTGAAGAGTGTTGTCCCAGCCTTGTAACTCTTACTTTTTGATATAATCAGTTTTTAAGTACTACTACATAGAGGGGGATTTAAGATAATTTTTGAGACAATTTTTGAGTAAATTGTCTTAACTTTAGACAAAAAAAAAACTCGTGTATTGTCTTAAATATTGTCTTTAAGCGAGTGTCTCAAATTATTGTCTTAAAAAATTGTCTTTGTAAAGACAATATGAAATAGAAGTATTTTTGTCTCTTTAGAGACAATAGTTGGGATCAAAGACATATTATCTCTATAGAGACAATATGTCTTTAATCCCAAATATGTCTTTGATCCCAACTATTGTCTCTCTAGAGACAATATGAAAAAATATATTAAAAAATAAACAATTTATTTTAAATATTTTTTTAGTGTGGTTTTCAACAATCAATGTTTCCAGATTCTCGTCGTCCTCCTATTTGCTGGAATTTTTATTTTTGAAATCACAAATACGGTTTTTATTTTCAAGTTATTTTTCACCTAAACATAGACAATAACCTACATAAAATATGCTTTTCCTATTCAAAGGTGCTAAAAAAGGACATATATTCAAGGATTCATGCTTGAAATCACAAAATAACATCAATTACCAACTGCACACAATAGAAACAAATCCTTGAAGGAACAAGCTGATATATTTATTGCTGAAAAGGTGTTTTACAATAGTACATGCCTAAAAATGACTGAGGATTCATGCACGAAATCACAAAAATAACATCAATTACCAGCTGCACACAATAGAAACAAGTCCTTGAAGGAAGAAACTGATATATTTATTGTTGAAAAGATGTTTTACAATAGTACATGCCTGAAAATGACTGATTTGTTCTCATAATTGGGAAAATTACATCTATTTTTAGTCAGAATATGACTGATTTTTGAGTTACAGTACAATGGTTTGCTAGAAGAACTTTTCAGAAGTTACAACACCACAAAATTTGTAAGAACTAACTACAAAAGTGAGCCTAATTTCCTTTTTTGGCTATCCTACATTGGAGAGAAAGTAGGACAGCATCAAAGACTATTAAATGACTCCTTCATGATTGTTGCTGACTTTTTGACTTTATCTTAGTCACTGGAAAAAGGTCTTATCTTTTCTTGACTATTGGAAAAGCTCCCGAATCTTCTCTCAACCTCTCTAGATACTTGCAACTATCCATTCCTGTTCAAACTGCCTCCTAGATGCCCTCAACTTGTTGTCCAAATCAGCAAACTGCCTCCCTATATCTCTTCAACTGATATCCTTCTCACTCTCTTGAACTTATCTACCTCTTAACTACTCTTTGCTCCATGAAACTGCCTTAACTGCTCTATGCTTGATAATATGGCATGTTTTTTGAATGAGTCTTGAGGGGAAAAAGAAAAAGGACTCCTTGATGTGAATGAGACTCCTTCAATGCATATTCACCCTTTGATGGTGATTCATAGCATGTCTTTTCATGTTCATCTCTTGATCAAGAACAGCTTATACTTCAATCATGTTCCATGCTCTGCCTGCACACTTTATTCACTGTATATAGTCTCAACAGAGCCTATTGTTGGTTCACCTTTCAAACTTCTGAGAACAACCTATAAGACCATGTTGCTATCCTTTAGGACTTGTCTTCTCATGATAGTCATCGTGCCTAATTTCCACTGTCATAGCATATTTTCCCCTTAAAATGACTGTACTTCCATCATTTCAACATTACTTGCTTTGCTGACTGTCCCTTCTCATGGTGGTTTGTCATTTGATAAAGAGAACTGCCCTCTAATTCTGCATACACTATCAATAGCTCAGAAGAAGTGCTCCTATTTGCATCCCATAAGTAGACTGCATTAAATAGGTTGAATAGAAGTAGTATTTTTCACTCCGATGAACAATTGCTGAAAACATTGATCCCATTGCATTGCACACACCTTGTTGCTTCTTTCTGCATATGTTTACTATGGCCCAAATCACAATTTCCAAGTAAAAATCAAAACCAAATTTTAAAATTGTAGTTGTGTAAACAACTCAAACACGTGTAACTTGCATCTTATTCCCCATTTTCCAAAAGATGGTGCTGAACAACAAAGCACATACGAGCTCGTAAAGAAGAGCCTGACAACATTGTACTGTTGATTTCTTCAATATGAGAGGTGTTGTTTCCATAGACATGCTATTACTTGAATGGAAAAAGGCTTTGAAAATTGAGACTCAAAATATAAACCTTGAGAGCCTGGAGTAGATGTACTAATTTCCTTTATCAAAACTTAGTTTTGCCTGTACCCATTAATATTTGGATTCCATTGTTAAATAATTGGCTTTTAATCTTTGTAACAGTTTATACCTAGATTCTAGTTCGACTGAATTACTAAAATTTCACATGAGAATTCCTACTTGTAGAGGGATGAAGATCGATGTATTTCTACAAAATCTACTCCCAAATGCATTTATGCACCTAGAGAGCTTGCTTCAAGCATCCATGTGGTAGGGTTTCATCCCAGTGTGATGTAAGGAACTCCTTTTTGTTGACTGGAAGCAGTTAATTAGAGTTTGAGAGTGGCGACCAAGAGGTCCCACATATATCATCTTCGCTCCATGCTTCATCAACACAAGCTGCAATGATTCATTTAATTACTACCTACTCAATAGAAAATTGATGATAGAAGTATAATTTGGGTAATTTACCCACCTCATCAAAGGCTTCAAAAATATCAATACTCAGCTGGTGAATGGTGCAGACAATAGTTCTTCCTATATCCACAGTGTTTCGCACAGCTCTCATAACAATGGCAGTAGCTTTGGCATCCAAACCTGATGTTGGTTCGTCCATGAAAATGATGGAAGGATTTTCCACCAATTCAACTCAATTGTTAGTCTCTTGCGTTGTTCTGTGGAAAGACCATTCACTCTAGGGAGGCCAACCAATGATTCTCTCAGATTGTTTAACTCAACTAGCTCCATCACTTCATCTACAAACATCTGCATATACATCCCAAAAGATTATTTGACGACACTTTACTTCATTTTAATAAACCTCACCCACAATGTATTGAGACTGAGAAAATTGAGGGAGGGAGGGAGGGAGGGAGGGAGAAAGTGTTGGGTGCAATTACAATCTTGTACATATTATATATACCTTTCTTGCTTGAGGATCAACCTCCTTTGGAAGATGAAGCCAAGACGAATAAATGAGGGACTCGTAAACTGTAACATAGGGGGAATGGATGTCATTCTGTTCACAATAACCAGAAATTCAAGCAAAAGTCTCTTGTTGCTTTGGATAGCCAGAGATAGTGATGGATCCTTCAATGTATCCCCCTATTTTTCTTCTGGTAAGAACATCCATCAATGTTGTTTTCCCAGCACTCACCCCCATCAAACAAGTGAGCACGCCAAGCTGAAAGGACCCACTCACTTCACGCAATAGCTGGAGTCCATCCTCTGTAACTCCATGTTGCTTCGTTTCGTACATATATCATACCCAACAACTTAGTTTCACTTTCTCTTATGTAAATACAATCTATGAGGGATGGGAGGGGAGAGAGCATACTTCAGGCATGTCGACGAAGTAACTGACATTTTTGAATGACATTGCCAAAGGTTGGAAAGGCAACAGCATTCCCTTCTTACCCCCTGTGACACCTTAGAAACATTACTAATAATCCCTACATACTCCAAATTTGATTCAAACAAAGAAAAACATTTGGTGCTTGACAAAATTGAAGCAAACTTACTTCCAACTGAGGAAATAGTTTTCATTTCGTGTGCAGTCTGTCTACTTTCCCCCATTCTATCTGCAAGGTTTTCCTTTACGCCTTTTGTTGGAATTAATGCTTGAGGTCTCCCAAGAGCTTCACAAGTGACAATCACATATAGTGATTTACATGGAGAGATAGCTTGAATTATTTGAATTACCCATTAGTTAGGTAATTAAATAAATAGAGAAAGAGGGAGCAGATATTTCAAAAATTTAACTTACGATCTAGATATGCCAATGCCAGAGTGTAGAGCAAATTGAAAATAATAACATATCCTACCAGCACTTCAAGGGATATCCAATGCCAGTAGCTTTCAGCAAACAATCCACGAGATTCCAACAATTTTTCACCAATGTTTTTTCCGGGCTGCAAAAATTATAACCAACATTACATTATCATAAAATTTTAACAACATCAATGTTCCTGGATTGCATAAATTTTAAATTTTAATTTTCAATTCAGTTCTAATCCTAACCTTTTGCCAATGGGGTGCTTGAAATTCAAGCACTACAATGACATTTTGAGGATACATGAGAGGAGATACCCAATAACTCCATATCCACTAGGGCTTAATATCACCTGCAGACACAAAATCCACAATGAATGTTAAATTATTTCAAAGTCTCGATTAGTCGTTCTTGTCAAGTGATATTTTGTTGAAAATGGTATGGCATCTCTGGATACAATGAATCCGCCAAGAACTAATATAAGCAGAAGTGCAAATGATCCAAATGTGTTTGCCACAATCTGACTTTGTTCGACTGCAACAATGAAATGAAAAAGCAACAGAGACATTTGGTGAAGGATGAATATGTGGAAAAACTGGAAGAGCTTAAATATATAAATGAAGGAGCTTCTCTTCATTAGCAAAATCTCTGTCAATGCAAGCTTTAATAAGCTCCATAAATGAAGATAAACTAGACCGCAACCATTTTGATACAATAGAAAGCTATATAATTGTTTATAAATGTTTTGGACTTTACACTTTATAGTGAAATTTACATATCGTTCCCTTCTTTGTGATTGTGTGCCCCTCATATGCAACTACTACACATGGTATATGTATATGTACATCTATATCAGATGCTTGACAGATTTTTACTTTTCCTTCCAACCCAAACAAGGAAAGCAAACCCATCTGATTGAGCTCCAGGTCAGCTTATGAGAAGATGCAACTTTGCACATAACAATCCCTAACTAAGCCACAAAACAAAAGACATCTGGAAACCTCATTTAAGCATCAAAGGTTACCCTACATACCAGCTATCTAAGAATGACTTATAGAACTTGATATTTTAAGGCAAAAATTGACACATCAAGGCAATAATTTAATGGAAAATAGTAAAGAAAATACCTTTTGCCCCCTGCTGTTCTAATACTATTTAGGCCAAAAAATTTAGTGATTAACGTGCTTTCATAAGTATGAACATGATTATAGTAAAATTTGGTAGCATATGAAGAAGTACCTGTAAAATGGTCACACTGGTACACAATGAAAATATGCAGGATTACAAAAATTCATTCAAATTTGCTTTTATACTTTTAAGAAATATTTAGATAAGACGCTGAAAATATGTGGATCATGAAGGCAACTATGGGAAACCCAGAATATAAAAAATTGTAGACCTTACAACTAACATCAATTTGGCTACCATGCCTAAATATATAGCTCAAGGGATTCACTCAGTTACAAGTAGCTTTTTAAGATTCAAAGTTAGGCAAAATATCCTAGGGTGCCAACAAATATTGTGAAATAGAGAAAAAATAACTACCACTTTCCTCCAGTAATTGCATAATTTGCATATATACACTAAAACTATGAGAATAAATATAGATTGTGTTTAAAATGTAAATCTCTGACACACCAAAAACCAAGTGGTAAATTTAACATTTGAAGAATTCCATTTGTCAAGGGGACAAATAAAAAGGAAAATAAGCTAAAATGCATTTTGTATAGGACCCCACTAGACCCATAAACAGTTTTTGATCAAGATAACCCACACTAAGAGATGAAGCATGGATCAAATGCTCTGTTCAACTATTTACAAGAACATGTTACTTTTGAACACAAACAAACTCCTACATAGGGTGCCATGTTAAATCTCAACAAGTCTTCAGCTCCAAATGCACTAGGCTTGAAAGTAATATCAGTACACTGTTGAAGTGTAGAAGTAAAATACCATACACTTGTCAAGAAAAGAGCACTGGTAGTATTATTATTCCAGATAAAATTTGTTTCCACTCATAAGATGCATCAACAAATACAATACTTGCAATAAATATACTAAAGATATGATTAATATAGAAATTAACTTTGCAACGTGCACAGTTGATTACATTCAAAATTTGAGAGGCATCAAATATGACGTAGGTTTGATATCTTAGACCAACCAAAAATATTTGAAGCTACTCTTGAAGCAAGGATCGAGATATCAAATTGTGAGCTGTTCATTTCTATTTGGGGCATGGTCACTTTTTCAGGCCATTATTCAAAATCTTAGAGATGAGAAGTACCAAAAAGTTGAAGTCCATGAAAGGAGAAAAGAAGACAGAAATTGCTTTTGATAGGCCTGCTAGACATTTATTCTACTGATGCTGCTGTGAGGATGGGTTAGTGTTTTCCCAAAGGCATTTCTTATAATTACAGTTTTAAAAAAGGACCCATAAGCTCAACTATTAGACCCTGAAATATGTGTATTCCTACTTTCTAGTAGGATGCAAAGCATCAACCTCTGTTAGGCAAGAGAAGGGAAAAGGCATGGTTGTTACTGATTTAACTAATTTACTACACATTACCCTGTCAATTGGCATTAGAGGAGCACTAAGCTTAAGCAACAGTAAAGGTGATGTTGAGCCAAATAGGATGAGAGACTTGCTACAAATCAAAAAGTGGATCCTATCGTCGTTAAACCTGTACCACGGGCAAACTGGGGGATGTATCATTTTTGAACAATCTTATTCTTTGAAACAATGTGATAAAATACATTGCATCAAAGAGGGGCAAAATGTATACACCTAAAAATGACACGACTCTATCCAAATAAGTATTTTTATTTAAGTCTACATTCCTCTATCAATAAATAAACAAACAAATTTATTTATTTGATTCATATTCCTCTAAGTTAATTAAATATCAAAATATTTAATTACCTCTTCTAAAGTCAAAATTAAATAAAATCTTTTATTTAATTTATTCCTTCCAAACAATTAAATAATTTCTAATTATTTAATTAAGTTGTTCGTTCCTCCAAATTTAAATAAATCATTTAAATTTATTTAAATCCTCTTGATCTCTAAAAATAAAATATAAATCAAATATTTTATTTATTCTTCTATCTTACACAAAACAATTAAATAAATTTATTTATTTAATTTGCTTTCTTATTTTCTAATTCCTTAATTAAATAAATATTTATTTAATTTGCTTTCTTATCTTTTAATTCCTCAATTAAATAAATTATTTATTTAATTTTCTTTCTTATCTTATAATTCCTCAATTAAATAAATATATTTATTTAATTTACCTTCTTATCTTCCAAATCTTCTAAAAATAAATTTTCCCTGTTATGCAAAAGTAAAAATTGAGTTATTGATTTAAAACAGCCTTATTTTTATCAACAAACATTTAAATTAGAAAAAAACATTCAAATTTTGTGAAAGCAAATCTTATCTTTGTCATGAAAGCAATTAACTCAAATAAAACAACTTTCTTTGTGACACTTGTCTTCTCTCTATTCGCGCACATCCTCTCAAGGTTTCTCAACCATTGATCTTCTCTCTCACAACTGTAAAAATACAACTGTGATGCCCCGTCATGCAATGCTAGAGTGTTAGACTAACAAGAGACAATATTATAGAAATATATTTTTTTTAAGCAAAGATATGCATTATACATTAAAGATAATAACAATAATAACAACATTAAATGAAATGAATAGCTAACACTTCTAGGGAACATAACTACATCAAATAAAATTAAAACCATACAAGTGATCTACATCACAATACAAAATAAGAATATTACATTATACATTTATAGAGATGAATAATTACAAGTTTCAATACAAGATTACAAGACCGTTTACATCAGTTTACAAATAATAAAATTATGAATGTATACTACAACTCTGAAGGTGGAAAATAAATTTGGAACTGGAACACTTCTACACTGAACTCGAACCATAACATCCAAGAAGACCAATGGATAGATCTGCCTCCCAACCATGTGGAACTTTGAGGTCCACCCCTTCGAGCTAGGAGATAACAATGAGTTTCCACTAGGTCAAGGTTACAACAATGAATACAACAACAAAATACAGACTCCATGCAGACAAAATAGAATAGCAAGGCTGCACAGACAAGATAGTACTCGACATAACAAGACAAGTTATTAAGACAAGCCAAATCATCAAGATAAGATCAACCATTAAGACAAGTCTACACTCCAGAGGTAACAACAAAAGATAAAAAGGAAGTAACTAAACTACAGTAAGGAGAGTGTCATCGCATGGTCCTAGCATGGGTTACCCAGGCTATCTTTCACTAGAAGCTAGCCCCCATCTATGGTTACCCTAGCAACCTCTCTCTAGGCACTGGCCCCATAGGGTGACACATGCGGAGCTGCAATGTCCTCTCATGGAGACAAGGAGGTCGGCCTTGCCAACCAAGCCTTCTCATCTCATCCTTAGCCTGCGAGAGCACTCAAGGCATGGGTAAGGCATCTTACTTATTTTGTTATGTAACTTACTACCCCAACCCTCCTAAATAATTTATTAAATTATCACTTGCTTACTACTTCCATGGGGTTACCTAGGCTGCCACTTTGTGTAAAGTACTAAAAATTCACATCACAAGAAACTGGAGTAAAACATAAACTTACTGAAAGTAAAAACAAATATGGTAAAAAAAAAATAACTTCTACTCATCATTCCGAAAGAAAGATACTAAGATAACATTCAAGAGTCCAAGAAAGTTTTAGATTCATAAGTAAAAGTACAACCATAATTTCAATGCATATATAAATACATCTGAAGTCGTTTACAGAGTATGTAGAAAAATATTACAAGTGTCGAATAATGGCATCAACCCTTACAATCATTTGATACAAGAGATACAACTATCTTCAATGTCAAATAAAACTATCAACGAGTCCTCGACCGCCATCGACCAACCAGCCATCTGCTGCGTCGAAGGACAAGAACATGGTTCAGGCGCTTTTTCTGCCCAACCACAAAGCTTGCGATTCCCTGGTATCCTTCAAACTGAAGGATGCCTGACCCTGCTTGAAGAGCCTAGCATCCTGTAAACATGTGCAGGGTGGAATTAGGTGTGTGCCTATCGATCTACATGGACTACTATCATGAATGCAGAATCACATCAATAGGATATGGCAGGGAAATTATAACATAACATCTAGGCAATCACCCATCTATTTCAATGGTGTATGTGTTTGTTTCAACACTCAATTGCTTTGGCCAAAGCATTAAACCGAAGTAATGGTATGTAAGTTTTGAAAAAGAAAACTTACTTCCCTGATAACCCATATTCGACACCCGTCCCAGAAGGCAATCTTTCTAAATTCTTTAAATTAGAGACAAAGGTAAGCATAAAAGGAAATAAAACAATCTCACCCCAAGCATAGTAATCATCATTCTGACGGAAATATTATAAGAAACAATTAAAAGATCTCATCAAAATTTCTTCTTTCATGATACAATTCCAATGAAAATCAAAATAAGCTTCATTTGAGCAATCCGAAATACAAGAGAAAAAAAAATTGATTCGTTTTAAAGAGAAATTTGACAGTTTAATTAAATCCAAAAATAATTAGTTGTTTCTATGATGTCTTAGAGTTACAATAATGATTTTTCCATACTTAAAAGATAAGAAGGTTTCCTATACGGTTGTCTTCTCTTTGGAAGTAATTGAAAATCAATATCTAATAAAAAGAAGAAAGTTGATTTGAATTTAACAAATTTAGTTAACAGATTAAAAGCTTTTCACTATATATATACAGTAAACAATTTTCATGATACAGAAAAAAAATATATATATTGGTTTTGAGTTATTCAGAGGATGTTTTACATTATATAGTAATTGGCTTTGACAAGGGAGGCCGATCTCTCAATGAGATGGCCGATTTACAAGATGTCATCTATTAAACAGAAAATAACAGTAACAACAGAAAAGTTTTGAAGTATGATTAACCGAAATGTCTTAAGGGATCAGATTATGAACCGTATTTGGCATATCTAACAGAAGATGATACAATGTACAGAAAATGTGTATCTTCATGCAATAAACGACATAAATAAGGATTTCAGTATAAACATACAGGGAAAGTTTTATATTTCTCAGAGATTATTTTTCATTATACTATGATTTTTTTTGTTATCCTAGAATTGTTCTAATAACACAGAGAGTTTATAACAGAGGAGGTCGATTCTCCTAATTAGATCATCGCTTTAAATGATACCCACAACAATAGCATACCAAAAAAAAATAGACGATAGGTAATCGGCATTCGATAACCAATGTTTGGTATACATTATAGTTGAGATCGGTTTGTAATTGATGGATCGGCATACAGAATTTTTAGGGAACGAATTTCATAAAGGATGAATCAGCTTACTACTATAGTAATTGGTTTCTTCAAACTTAATCGTTATACACAAATGGATGGCTATCTTATTGGTGAATTACCATCAATACCATAAATGGAATATACCAACCGTTGGAAGGCATACAAGTATGGATGGCATAGATACTATAGTAGCAGCTTCAAGTTGTCATTAACGACAATAAATAGGAAAGAAATCAGCCAAAAAAAAGCATAAACTGTGTATAATTAACAGTAAATGACTTAAAGAAAAAGGATGTTTTTGATGGAGGATTCCATAATCAATTCGACATATAAATACAATGAACTAGATTTATTCCATGAATGAAAAGGCTTTCAACACATAGAATAAGACTATCAACACTCAAAGGATACACGTCAATATTCTAGTGTTCTTTTAGGCAGAAGAAGAGGTGCTCAGGCCAGATTTGGGCGATTACGTTATTGGAGGAGAATAAAAGCTTTACACAAAAAGAAAATCAAAATCATGAAGAATACCTGTAGGGTAATGCTAACCCATAGAAGAATGGCAGTTTAGTTTCTCCCTCATCTCTCTCTATATTCTTATCATCTGTGACTTTGGTTTCCACCGTGAATAATGTACTACCTTCTTTTCTCATCCTCTGAATTATATCTCTTCTCTGTCTTTTTTTTAAAAAAGCTTCTGCCTTGTTTATATCCCCCAAAACCCTAATAAAAATTCTTTTAATACTCATGCGAAGCCCCCCCCTTCACATGTGTAACATGACCAAATATAAGAATATAACTATTCTTATATTTATTAAGATTTAAAACTAAAATTTCATTTTTATATATGTTTTATATTTAAAAAGCTAAAAATATTCCTTTAGCAATCTATATTTTTATATAGATTTATAATTTAATGAGTCATAAAAAAAATAGACAATAATTTATTTATAATAACTTATTTATCTAAAAAAATTATATCTCCATTTTCTTTCTTTTTTTTTTTTTCAAAAATCTTAGGAATGATATTTTTAATGTCGCATATCTAGGTTTAGATCGAATTTTAAAACTAACTTATTTATTTCTTCAAAATAGGTATCGAGCTTAGAGTAGAGATAAAGCACAATGTCCATAAAATCAAATGAAGGGCAAGAGATCAATATTATCGAATTAACATGTAATGCAAACATCCACCAAATTTATCATGCAATGCAAACATCCATCGAAACAAGAATGAAATCTATGTGAGTGTGTGTGCAAACACCAGATAAAACCTGACAGTTGTTGCCATGAAGCTAGGTCTCCCCTACCTGAACCATGCTCTTGTCGTCGACAAGACTACAAAAGTCAAAGTCATAAAACCATCAATAAGTTAGTTCCAATATAGCTGAAACAATCGAAATAGCTGAAGCGATCAATTTAATCAATCAATGTAATTATTGCATTTTTAACCATTCAATCAGGTATGAAAAGTATGAGATGTGACATCCTTCCCCAGTTGGAAGAGACATTGTCTCGATGTCTTATTACATCGCGTAAACAATAAAACAATAATGTATCATCATCTGAGTATCATAATATCTGAATTTGCATGTAAATAAACATCTAATCTAATTTCCCAAATACGGAAAAGATCTATCAATATCAGAAGCATCCTCCCAAGTGGCACTGTCCACTGAATACTGGTCCCACTGGACCTTATACTGCACTATGTCTCGATTATGCAACTTAACGTTGCGCTTCTCCAAGACTTGAATGGGCTCCACTAGCACCACTCTTGGATCCTATACCTGCAGAGCATGCCAATCAAGAATATGCAAAACATCAGGATGATAAGATTTGAGCAATGACACATGAAAAACATTATGGATCTTGGTGAGAGCTGGTGGCAATGCAAGTCTGTATGCAACTGGATTGATCACTTCAAGAACGTCGAAAGGTCCTACGAATCTTGGAACTAGCTTGGATGCCTTGCTAAACGAAATCAAACTCTTATGTGGCTTGACTTTTAAAAACACTTTGTCACCCATGGAGAATTGCCTAAAGTCCTGTTCTTATCTACATAACTCTTTTGTCTATCGGAGGCTTGTTTCAATTTTTCTTTGATTAGCCTCATCTGATCTTCCATTTCCTTCAACATATTAGGTCCCACTACTATTTGGTCTTCAATCCTGTCCCAACTGATTGGAGTTCTACACCTGTGACCATAAAGAGCCTCAAAAGGTGCCATTCCTAAAGATGCATGGTAGGAATTATTATAAGGAAACTCTACCAAGGGTAGATATTCCTCCCATTTGTACTGCTGGTCCATACAGTACATCCTCAGAAGATCCTCTACTACCTGGTTTACTCTTTCTGTTTGACCATCTGTTTCAGGGTGATAAGCTGTACTAAAGTTCAACTTAGTTCCCAATGCTGCATTAAGTGTGATCCAGTACCTAGAGGTCATGCGAGTGTCACGATCTGAAATGATCGTCTCTGGCACTCCATGTAGTCGAAAGATCTCTTGTACAAACTTCTTTGCTAAAGTCAACGACCTGTTGATGATTGCGATATACAGCCTTCTAGCCCTTCTAGCGCCAGAAAACTGTTGATGACTGTTTTGATGCAATCATAACAATAAGTTAAAATTCACATGACATGAACTGTAACTATACTTGAAAGATAAGAAGGAATCATTTAGTGATTCAACTAATCCCAAGTCTAGAATGGTTCGGTTGGTCAAGTTCAGTTGGTCAATGTGAAGCTGTAATGTTCAAGGGGCCTTACGTAGTTTAGGTTTGTTTTGTGTTTTAATGGACTAAGAATATGCAAAAAGGTCATAGATATGTCAACAAGTATTCTGTTCATTTGCATAAAGGTGATACTGTGCTGCAAGTTTCAGATGGTTTTCTTGGATTTTTTGCAGCTTTCTTCTTCATGTACTTATGAAAACTGTCTACTTAGACTCTGTTATGCATGCTTCCTCAAATTTGAGACAATTTCCTTTGGATTTCTACGTTTTCAGCTAAATATTTCAGATGGGTTGGGAAAAGTTAGAAAGATCTAATCTATAACTCATTTAATCTACCGAAGAATCTAATTGTTTCTGTTATGCACTATGTAAATACCACAGTAATTTGATCAAATCCACAGTAAAAACCCTAAATGTAAGTTCTGAGCATTTTCACAAACATACATTTAAAATTGCAAGCTCTCAAAGAAGATATTTCAAAACATAAAGAAGAGCAGGAGAACACTCAGAAGATAGATGCAGAACTCCAGATTCTATTGTATTAGAAACGAATAGTCATACATGATTTACAATGTAGGAATGACTCTTAGTTTCATTGATCATACTACAGAGAACTTACAAGCTTTACAGATATAGTAAGGCAGCCAGACATTCCACGCACATCTTACTGCAGACAAACAGGCGACCTCCTTCTTCTACTTCTAAACTATGCTAAGCTAACTTGCTGCTTCTAAAAAAAATTGTTGTAGCCCTAAAAATCCCTGTTGTAAAGTATTACAGTGTAGAGAGGCACAATATATAACATTCTGATTGTCCTCACTACAGCAAAAACCTAACTGAACCCCTGGTTCAAACCTCTAGTTACAGCAATAAATACAGGTGAACCAGTTCTCAAAAATATCTCTGAGCAGTGTCAAATCTGGGCGAAATATTGCCCCTTCTGAGAAGTTCCGGCAGCTGGGTAATAACTTCTGTTTGTCTGTTGTAGTAATACCTCTAGCTGCAACTCTATCTTTTACTTGAATGGCCTTGACTTTTCGCACCTTATCCTTATCTTCTTGCTCCTGAGATCAGATTTTCTTCCTCCATGAGGTCACTGTGTTGACTTCCTAGCTGCTTCCTCAACTGCAAGCCTGCAAGACAAGACAAGCAATAAGTTTCACATTTATCACAAAAAATAGCATGAAATTAAAATAAGCATTTAAATTCCAGGTGACTGCGCAAGATTGTGGAAATCGGATCCAAAATCCGCTCAAAACGCGTCAAAAATGCGTTCAGACTGCTCAAACTTCATCGGGTCAACCATCGCTGACCGAAAAATGTCAGAGGCGCCAAAAAAAACACTTTAAAACTCGACCGCCTCATTTCCGGCCCATCGGGATGATCATCGCTGTCGGTGCGTCAAAAAACATGTTGGTCGATATACTTCATCATCTGATATTTCGCTTCTGCATATTGGAGAAAAGAATAACATCATCATCATCATCATGCTAAAGAAGAATGGGAGGATATGAATATGATCGTGCTGCGGAGGAAAGGAAAGATGATGGTGACATCATCATGATATTCGGGCTTCATTGAAATGCTAAGGATGACGTCATCATCATGTTCAGTTAAGATCAGGGGGATAATTATGATATCGGGTCACCTAAGGAGCATGATCAGGATGATGAATGCAATATGATCCTCTTGCGGCCAAGGTAACCTTCTCGAAAGATCAGGATGATGAGGATCATCATCATATTTGGGGCTTCTGTCGAACATAGAATAAGACATCATCATCATATTCGGGAACCGGATCGTGCTTGAAAAAATATCCTGTTGAAGGAAAAATGTGATGATGAGGATCATCAGGATATTTGGTTCTTCGTTTATCAGATCGGGATGACGTCATCATGATATCCGGAGCCTTTCGTTAAATTAGAACATGACGTCATCCTGATATTTCGCCAACCGAATCATGTTTGGGAAAAATCCTGCCGAAGGGAAAATGTGATGATGATGATCATCAGGATATTTTCAAAAGGTTGTATTTCATCGGTAGGAGAACTTTGCGAAATATCAGGTGAACAAACAAGATCATGATGATCTTGACAATAGGACAGGATAAAAAATATGATGATGACGTCATCATCATACTTTGGCAAACGGATCGCAAGGATAAGTTGAGGTCATCATGATATTTGCGCTAGGGTGATATTGTAAAATATGATCATGCTGTTGAGGAATGCAATATCGACCTCTTCTGAATAGATAGGGTGATCATCATGATATTGCAAAAAAGGGCGATCAGGAGGATATGAAGATGATGATCCTCTTTGTCGAATTATGATGATGATGTCTCGATCACTTAGAGAATTTCAGCGAATGACCCTCGTGAAAGATCAGGATGATGATCATGATGTTGCAAAAGGAGACCAGGAGGATATGAAGTCGTCATCATCATATTTCGAACTTCAGCAAATATCATGATGATGACCCTGCGATAGGATTATAACATGCGCATGCAAATATGCCGATGATGAATTTGCTAAGTCTGGGTGATCAACATGATATTATAAGATTAGGCGATGCAAAAATATCATGATGATGCTCACGATACAAAGACCGCTCGACGGGGGAAACTTACCTTGACTGAAAGCTGATGTCATCATGATATTCAAACCTCAGGATATTATCGGGGGGGTGTTCAAATATGATGATTATGATGTTCTTTATGTAACCAAAACCAAGTTTATAACATATGACCCTCCCTAAAAAAATCATGATGCTGACAATGCGCATAAGGCCATTTGACGGGTAAAGGACACTACCACCTAAGATTGACGTCCGGATATTGCGATTGCATGATTTTTATCGGGTGATAGACCAAGATCATGATGACCTTGTCAACATAAAAACATATGATGATGACCTGCGATTATCAGGTTTGACCAAAACTTTGACCGTGCATAACTTTCACATATGGAAGAATTTTCGAGTGAAGTAAAAGGCAAACCTGCATGGAATTTCAAGCTCTTTCTAAATATGAGGTCACAACAACAAAATATGAACTTTAACAAACTAACCTCATGATGATGACCTACCTCATGCAATATCATGATGATGATGCACCTGACCTATTTTTCCCAGACCGCCAGAAAGCAAAAAAAACACAAGCGGAAGCAAAAAGCAAAACATCAGCAGGGGTCCCCATTTTGCTAAGGAGCATAATGGGGCATGTTGTGAACATCACAACACGACCCATCCATGAGATTTCCTGGAATGAAATGAGCCACTTTCGTTAGTTTGTCAACCACCACTAAGATGACATCATGTCGATTCTTTGACATGGGCAATCCCTGAATAAAGTCCATGCTAATCACCTGCCATTTGTACTCAGGTATGATATGTGGATATAGCAATCCTGCAGGATGGACATGTTCTACCTTAACACGTTGACACTCTAAACATCGAGCTACAAACTCTGTCACATCCTTCTTAAGCTTAGACCAAAAGTACAATGGCCTCAATCCTTCCATTGTCTTTGTCACACCTGGGTGTCCAGAATATGGAGCACTGTGAATCTCCTTGAGAACTAACTTCTTCAATTCACCTAAATTTGGGATATACATTATTCCCTGATATCTCAAAAGCCCGTCTGATTCTATTGCATATCCATCAAATCGATGATCTGTAGAGTCTACTTCTAATGCTTGTTTAACCCTTTCATAGTGCTCATCTCCTTGCAAGTTCTGGATTACCTGTTGTCTCAAATTAGATCTAGAAGTCACTATGGCTGACAGATGTCATCTTCTGCTCAGAGCATCTGCAACCCTGTTCTCTTTACCTTTTATGTACTCGATTCCAAAATCATATTTGCTAAGGAATTCTAACCATCTTCTCTGTCAAGCATTGAGATTAGGTTGAGTGAAGATATATTTGAGCCCTAAATGATCTATCTTAAGCTCAAAAGGCTTACCCAAGAGATAGTGCCTCCACATTTGAAGTGTGTGAACAATGGAAGACAACTCAAGATCATGCGGTGCATAATTTAACTCATGTTATTTTAGTTTCCTCGATTCATATGCCACTACTTTTCCTTTCTGCATCAACACTCCTCCCACACCTTCACCAGAAGCATCAGTAATCACTAAGAAATGACCATTAGGATCAGGTATGGTCAGAATAGGTGCTGATGTTAGTCTTTCTTTCAACAACTGAAAAGCTTGTTCACATTTATCCGTCCATTCAAACTTCTTACCTTTCTTCTGCAACGAGGTTATGGGTGCTACAATTGTTGAGAATCCTTCTACAAATTTCCTATAGTATCCTGCCAACCCCATAAAGCTTCTAACCTTAGTCACAATTTGTGGTGCGGGCCATTCCATTATTACCTTGATCTTTTCAGGATCTACTGCTATCCCATCTGCTGAAATTATGTGGCCCAGATAGTGCACTTTACTCTGATAGAATGTGCACTTAGATAACTTGCCAAAAAGTTTTCTTTTCCTCAAATGCTACAAGACTATTCTCAAGTGTCTCTCATGCTCCTCTAATGACTTAGAATAAATTAGAATGTCATCTAGAAAGACCAGAACAAACTCATCAAGGCAATCCCTGAATACACTATTCATCAAGTTCATGAATGTTGCTGGGGCATTAGTTAACCCGAATGGTACTACGGTGAATTCATAGTGACCATATCGTGTTCTGAATGCTATTTTAGAAATATCCTCATCCTTAATCTGTAACTGATGATAACTAGATCTAAGGTCTATTTTAGAGAATACCTTTGCACCTTTCATCTGGTCGAACAATTCATCAATCCTAGGAAGTGAATATTTGTTCTTGATAGTTGCCTTGTTGAGCATTCTATAATCAATGCACAACCTCAACGTTCCATCCTTCTTCTTAACGAAGATTACTAGTGCTCCCCAAGGTGACACACTAGCTCTGATAAACCCTTGTTTTAACAATTCCTCTAATTGTGCCTTGAGTTCAAATATTTCTGTTGTTGTCATCCTGTAAGGTACTTTAGACTGTGGTTTTGTTCCTGGCATTAGATCTATAGAGAAATCAAATTCTCTTTTAGGTGGTAGTTTAGTCAACTCATCAGGATGTCCAACTGGTGCTCCCCAAGGTGACACACTAGGTCTGATAAACCCTTGTTTTAACAATTCCTCTAATAATGCCTTGAGTTCAAATATTTCTGTTGTTGTCATCCTGTAAGGTGCTTTAGACTGTGGTTTTGTTCCTAGCATTAGATCTATAGAGAAATCAAATTCTCTTTTAGGTGGTAGTTCAGTCAACTCATCAGGAAAGACATCTTTAAATTCTCTAAGGATAGGATACTGATCAAAAGATGGTTCCTGATTATCTAGATCTCTTATCTTTACTGCATAGATAGGACAACCCTTTCTCTCAGCCTTTTTCAATTGCATGGCTGATATATTTCTTACCTCAAGGGGTGTTCGTGATCCATGAATTTCTACCGGGTTCCCAAAGTCATCAAGGCATTTCACTACTTTCTCCTCGCAATCTACTTGTTGCAAGGTGTGACCCTTGGTCTTCTTGTTCAGTGCTGCGCTACAGTGGTTTGTGACAAGGGCTTAACCGCCTCCCATGCTTGTTAAGTCAAGTGGTTGTATCAGGCATTAACAGGTTGATCTTTTGGTGCAACGACAACTAACAATTGGTATCAGAGCCAAGTTCCTCTAAAAGGAGCTTAACTGCTTGAGGAGATCTAGGATGTCATACCTCCACAGGGTGGTCTGACAACTCTAAATGAAATCACAGATGCTGAAAACAATTTGCGGACTAAAGAGGGTCTTCTAAGTGCGTTAACTGACTCAGAGCTCTCAAATGTTATTGACCTACCAACTACCTATGAGATCTGGATTAAACTGGAACTTCTGCATGAAGGAGATGAGTATGTTAAGAGTGCAAGGTTACAGAGTCTCAAAGGGAAATTTGAAAGATTGAAGATGAGAGATGATGAAAATATTACTACCTTTATGTCAAGAGCAAATGAGCTGGTGTGTGGAATTAGGAATGCTGGTGGAGTTTTGGATGAAAATGAGATTGTTGGCAAAATTCTCAGATCCTTTCCTATTGCCTACAAAATTAAGGTTGCTGCCATTGATGAATTCAGAGCCCATACAACTGTCACAAGAGACCAATTGGCTGGCAAACTGGCTGTATTTGAAATGACCAAGTTTGGAGATGATCCCCCCAAGACTGAATCTGCATTCAAAGCCAGTGCCTCTGTGAAAGGCAAACAAAGATTTGATCCGAGAGAAAACTCTTCAAGGAAGCTGTCATGGTATGATCAAGCAAGAAGAGACATGGAAGAGGAAGAAGCAGAAATAGCTCAACTTGAAGCCCTCATTGCAAAAAGACTGCCAAGAGGATCCGGTAAGTATGAATGAAAATTACCCTTTAAGTGCTTCAACTGCAATAAGATTGGTCATTTTGCCTCAAGATGTCCGAAAAGATTTACAAGGTCAAATTCTAATAGACAAAGGTTCTAAAAGAATTGTTATTATGTTCATGAAGAAGCTAATAATGAAGGAGTAACAGATGATGAATCAGAGATAGGAGACAAATCCAGAAATGAATGGGTGTTTATTGCCATCAAGGAAGAAGATCCAATATCCTCTGAATCTATCAATCATAAGGTTGTAGAAAGACCTTTAGCTGCCCAAGTTGAAGAAAAGGATGATTGGGTTATTGACAGTGGATGCTCTCACCACATGACAGGTGACAAGAACAAGTTCTTAGATTTGGAAAGGTATGAAGGAGGAATGGTAAAGTTTGGTGATAATTCTGCTGGTAGAATCAGAGGTAGGGGAACTATCTCTTTTGATGGAAAGAACAAAACCGGTAATGTACTGTATGTTGAAGGATTGAAGCACAATCTTCTTAGTGTTGGATAGTTGGTAGACAAAGGCTATGATCTCTGGTTCAAGAATGGAAGATGCAGGATCTTTGAAAGCTCCAGAACTGAGATTGCATCCGGTACTCAAACAAAAGGTAATATCTTCCATCTAGTTGGTACTAATAAAAGTTGTCTGTTTGTTCAAATTGATCAAAGTTGGTTATGGCATAGAAGGATGTGTCATGTAAATTTTGATAACATCATCAAGATAAGCAATACTCAGGCTATAAGAGATCTTCCAAAGTTGGTAAAACCTACAAATAGTTTGTGCAAAGAATAATAGTTGGTAACAGAGCTGAGGTCATAGGTTCAAACCCTGCGCTTGCGTTGGGGGGGATTGTTGCAAGGTGTGACCCTTGGTTTTCTTGTTTAGCGCTGCACTGCAGTGGTTTGTGACAAGGGCTTAACCGCCTCCCGTGCTTGTTAAGTCAAGTGGTTGTATCAGGCATTAACAGGTCGATCTTTTGGTGCAAAGGCAACTAACACTACTATAGACTTATGTTTTGACAACCAATTAATTCCTAGAATCACATCATAAGATCCTAGAGGTGCAACATAAATATTAACTTGAGTTTGGAAAGTGGGAAGATCTATTTCACTGCATACAAGACATGAATCTACCCTTCTCTTTGCATTGTTACCATACTGCACCATCCATAGATTTTCCATGTGTCCAGGTTTAACAGTTAACTTTGCTACAACTTTTGGATCAACAAAACATTATGTAGACCCTGTATCAATTAAAATAGAAATTGGAAGGCCAAAGAGCTTACCGGACATCTGAATGGGTGTAGCTTGGAAATCTGCTTGTCGATGATCCACTTTTGCATGAATCTAGTGTTGAGGAGCTCTCTGTCGATTTCCATCTCTCTAATTCTCTGCTCAACAAGGACATGCGCTAGCGTAGTGCTCTCCTCCACAAGTGTAACATCCATCTCTGGGTCCCTTGTGCCTAGCTAGATTGTCTCTTTGATTATTGTTACCATTGTTACCATAACTACCTCTCCTATTGTTATTTCCACTGTGGTTTCCATTGTTCTTTTCCTGGTAGTTATTGCCTTTCTTAAGATTCCTTATCTGGCATTTACTATTTCCTTGGTTGCCACTGTCATTCTGATACCTTTTGTTCCCATTCTTCATATCCCGATTCTTACAATAATTTGAGATCTGTTGTAGTTTCTGTTCTTGCTTGGTAGCCTTTTCGAACACTTCATCCATGGTTAATGGATTATGCATGTCAACATTTGATCCAATCTGCGGCCTTAAACCCAAGATGAATTTGCGGATTCTGAACCTTTCATCAAGCTGATACTGTGGTACATATTTCAATAAGTGAGAGAATTTCTCCCAATATTGAGTCACCGTCATACCTCCCTGAGTGAGGTTCTAAAATTCTGTCATTTTCTTGTCAAAGTAGAGCTGTGGTAACCACCTCTTTCAGAAGAGCTCAAGAAAATGATCCCATGTGACTTCTCCTGGAAGCAGTTTCTTTTCAGCTTTCTCATTGTCCCACCAAGTAGCTACTTCTCTAGTAAGCTGGTAAGATCCCCAAATAGCTTTAGTTTCAGCAGACAAATCACAGAGATCAAAGTATTTTTCCATGTCGATGATCCATGCTTCAACTCCATCACCAATAGTCTTACCATCAAATTTAGGAGGTGTAACCTTTTTAAGATCTTTTCCTAATTCTTCAGCAATCTTATTTCTATTGTTTCCGTTTACTTCACCCTCAGGACTTCGACCTTCTTCTCTTCTTTCCTCATTCCTATTTCCCCTCATGCCTATGATTTCCTCTTCCAAGGTATTCATTCTAGTTCCCTCTTGAGTCAGAAGAGCTAAGATTTGGGTCAGTTGATTATTCCGTCCTTCACCATTCTGTCCAGCATTGCTATTATTGTTTCCCTCATTGTTTCCAGCATTGGCTTCTTCATTGTTTCTAGTATCGGGGTTACTGCCAGATCCTAGGGTTGCTCCCCTATGTCCAGAGTTCCTAGTGTTCATGCTAAACTATCTGCAATGAGTTACAACTTCAGCGTAATGGTTCCATAAAGTCCTAGAGTAGAACCATCGCTTTGATACCAAATGTAAAGTACTAAAAATCCACATCACAAGAAACTGAAGTAAAGCATAGACTTACTGAAAGTAAAAACAAATACAATAAAAAAAATAAATTCTACTCATCATTCTGAAGGAAAGATACTAAGATAACATTCAAGAGTCCAAGCAAGTTTTAGATTCATAAGTAAAAGTACAACCATAATTACAATGCATATATAAATACATCTAAAGTTTTTTACAGAGTATGTAGAAAAATATTACAAGTGTCGAATAATGGCATCAAGCCTTACAATCATTTTATACAAGAGGTACAACTATCTTCAATGTCAAATAAAACTATCAATGAGTCCTCGACCGCCATCGACCAACTGGCCATTTGCTGCGTTGAAGGACAAGAACATGGTTCAGGCACTTTTTCCGCCCAATCACGAAGCTTGCGCTTCCCCGGTATCCTTCAAACTGAAGGATGCCCGACCCTACTCGAAGAGCCTAGCATTCTGTAAACATGTGCAGGGTGGAATCTAGTGTGTGCCTACCGATCTACATGCACTACTATCATGAATGCAGAATCACATCAATAGGATATGGTAGGGAAATTATAACATAACATCTAGGCAATCACCCATCTATTTCAATGGTGTATGTGTTTGTTTCAACACTCAATCGCTTTGGCCAAAGCATTAAACCAAAGTAACGGTATGTAAGTTTTGAAAAAGAAAACTTACTTCCATGATAACCCATATTCGACACCCATCCCAGAAGGCAATCTTTCTAAATTGTTTAACTTAGAGACAAAGGTAAGCATAAAAGGAAATAAAACAATCTCACCCCAAGCATAGTAATCATCATTCTAATGGAAATCTTATAAGAAACAATTAAAAGATCTCATCAAAATTTCTTCTTTCATGATACAATTCCAATGAAAATCAAAATAAGCTTCATTTGAGCAATCCGAAGTACAAGAGAAAAAAAAATTGATTCCTTTTAAAGAGAAATTTGACAGTTTAATTGAATCCAAAAATAATTAGTTGTTTCTATGATGTCTTAGAGTTAAAATAACAATTTTTCCATAATTAAAAGATAAGTAGGTTTTCTATACGGCTGTCTTCTCTTTGGAAGTAATTGAAAATTAATATCTAATAAAAAGAAGAAAGTTGATTTGAATTTATCAAAGTTAGTTAACAGATTAAGAGCTTTTCACTATATCTATATCGTAAATAGTTTTCATGATACAAAAAAAAAAAAAAATATTGGTTGAGTTATTTAGAGGATGTTTTACATTATATAGTAATTGGCTTTGACAGGGGAGGCCGATCTCTCAATGAGATGGCCGATTTACAAGATGTCATCTATTAAACAGAAAATAACAGTAACAACAGAAAAGTTTTGAAGTATGATTAACCGAACTATCTTCAGGAATCAGATTATGAACCGTATTCGGCATATCTAATAGAAGATGATACAATATACAGAAAACGTGTATCTTCATGCAATAAACAGCGTAAATAAAGATTTTGGTATAAACATACGGGGAAAGTTTTATATTTCTCAGAGATTATTTTTCATTATACTGTGAATTTTTTTGTTATCCTAGAATTGTTCTAATAACAAAGAGAGTTTATAACAGAGGAGGTCGATTCTCCTAATTAGATCGTCACTTTAAATGATACCCTCAATAATAGCATACCAAAAAAATAGACGATATGTAATTAGCATTCGATAACTAATGTTTGGTATACATTATAGTTGAGATCGGTTTACAATTGATGGATCGGCGTACATAATTTTTAGGGAACGGCTTTCATAAAGGATGAATCAGCTTACTACTATAGTAATTGGTTTCTTCAAACTGAATCGGTATACACAAATGGATGGTTATCTTATTGGTGAATTACCATCACTACCATAAATGGAATATACCAACTGTTGGAAGGCATACAAGTATGGATGGCATATATACTATAGTAGCAGCTTCAAGTTGTCATTAACGATAGTAAATAGGAAAGAAATCAGCCAAAAAAACATAAACTGTGTATAATTAACAGTAAACGACTTAAAGAAAAAGGATGTTTTTGACGGAGGATTCCATAATCAATTCGACATATAAATACAACACTCAGAGGATACACATAGAATAAGACTATCAACACTCAGAGGATACACATCAATATTCTAGTGTTCTTTTAGGCAGAAGAAGAGGTGCTCAGGCCAGATTTGGGCAATTTCGTCATTGGAGGAGAATAAAAGCTTTACACAAAAAGAAAATCAAAATCATGAAGAATACCTGTAGGGTAATGCTAACCCATAGAAGAATGGCGATCTAGATTCTCCTTCGTCTCTCCCTATATTCTTATCCTCTGTGACTTTGCTTTCCACCGTGAATAATGTACTACCTTCTTTTCCCATCCTCTGAATTATATCTCTTCTCTCCCTTTTTTTTTAAAAGCTTCTGCCTTGTTTATATCCCCCAAAACCCTAATAAAAATTCTTTTAATACTCATGCGAAGCCACCCCCCCCACTTCACATGCATAACATGACCAAATATAAGAATATAACTATTCTTATGTTTGTTAAGATTTAAAACTAAAATTTCATTTTTATATATGTTTTATATTTAATAAGCTAAAAATATTCCTTTAGCAATCTATATTTTTATATAGATTTATAATTTAATGAGTCATAAAAAAAATAAACAATAATTTATTTATAATGACATATTTATCTAAAAAAAATTATATCTCCATTTTCTTTCTTTTAAAAAAAAAAAAAAATCTTAGGAATGATATTTTTAATGTCGCATATCTAGATTTAGATCAAATTTTAAAACTAACTTATTTATTTCTTCAAAACAGGTATAGAGCTTAGAGTAGAGATAAGGCACAATGTTGATAAAATCAAATGAAGGCCAACAAATCAATATTATTGAATTAACATAAATGCAAACATCCACCAAATCGATCATGCAATGCAAACATCCATCGAAACAAGAATGAAATCTATGTGAGCGTGTGTGCGAACACCAAATAAAACCCAACATCTGTTGCCATGAAGCTAGGTCTCCCCTACCTGAACCATGCTCTTGTCGTCAACAAGACTGCAAAAGTCAAACTCATAAAACCATCAATAAGTTAGTTCCAATATAGCCGAAGTAATCGAAATAGCTGAAGCGATCAATTTAATCAATCAATGTAATTATTGCATTTTTAACCATTCAATCAAGTATGAAAAGTATGAGATGTGACACTTTGGGCACTAGCCCGACCATGAAAGCCACTCTCCTAGCAATCTCTAACCAACCATCCAAAACCAAAACATTCAAGGACAAGGGTTACCAGAGATTCCGATCCATTACATAAGCCATACAAACTTGACCAAAATAATAAAAATCCCTTGTCCCCTTGAAAACTCGAAGTAATACCTCAATGGAATAGGATGACACAAATAACAAGTTGAAAACCAAGCAATAAGCCTTTGGAGTCGGTAATTCAAATTCCTTACCATGTTACAACAATACCTTTCCCGATATGGAAACTAGGTTTGAACGACCATGACTTTTCTTTAGACCACAATAATATAAGATCAACAAGGGTCAAAGAGAAAGGAAAATGACTCGATACCATCATTATAACAAGTTGATAAAATATACAATTTTGTCCCAAGGACGACCATGTACTAATTCCAGACAAGCTTTGCAAAAATAAAACATTTAAATGAAAAGGTAAATACAACATTACAACCTATAACCAAAATATTCTTACTTCCTTGCATTAATGAAAAAAAATAGCTCCAAACCTTACAAGATACAAAACATACTCAAGAAGAATACTACTTACATATTATTAGATTAAAACGACAACAATTTTCATTTGAATGATAACAATTTTAAGGAACTATCTAGATTTAACTTAATTCCAATGATTATGAATAAAACATAATTTATATCTAGTCAACAACTTCTTCATACAGACCTTAGTATAAACCAACTACTGATTCCACATGTAAGATTTAAAGCTCTAATACTATCCTACTCTACAATTTACTTAACACCCCCAAAGCAATTTGATCAATTAAAGCACCATAATCCTAATTTGACTAAACAAGACAAAATTCAATTATAAGCTTAATTGTAATTTTCTAAATAAACAAGCTTAACCTCCCTAATATAGTATACTGAAAATCATTAAGCACGATAAACATATCTATCTAGTCTATCATAAAAATGTAACTAAGAATCTACTTTCTAAAATATTAGAGACATCGAAAGAACAAGGATAAAATTTTATTGAATTAAATCCTATTCTAATATATTCTTACCCACCATAATTAGCTTTGTTACAAGAGCTTATAAAATAAACATTAAACTAAACACAAGGCACTCAAATATCATAGAATTAGGGTTAAATAAAAGAATCACTCTACTCTAATAAATAGTGTTACCTATAACAACTCTCCTTAACGCCTTGAAGAACTCACTTCAAAAAAACTACAAGCCTATCTATATGAAAATAATTATCTTAGTAATAACTTATTAAAGAAATCTCCAAATTCATTCTCTAACTAACGTTTAAAGTATCCTAAGCTCCAACCCGCAAAAAGAACTTCACCTCAATAATAGAAGTAATGATTTATACATAAAGATTTAGGTAAACTATAAACATCAACATACTATAGTCGATGCGTTGAGTGCAATATTCATCATATTATAAGCATTGGGAATATTAATAGGTAAATGATTAGATTCAACAGCCATGATGCTGAGGTTTGCAAAGAAACATACCACTTGACCACCTAAATATTAGGTTTGAGAGATGATTAGATGATGAGTAGTTACTGTCTAAAGGACTCAATGTCTGACAGACGCTAGCGGAAAGAAAACCTTGACAGCGAACACGTTGACGTCTAGAATGGTCTCTGCCACCTTAACTGCAGAAGACTCCTCCATCCACACAGAAAGTAAACCGATGGTCTAGGCAAAGGAAGGAAAGTTTCTAAAGACACAAAACTGCCATCATCCAATGATATATATGCCACGACTGGCAACGACGAATAGAGAGTTGATCAAAAGAAATGATACGGGGAAATCTTGAGGCACAATAGGATGAGGGTTTGAAGATACCACTGCCGATAATAACGAAGAGGAGCCAGGATTAAACTACCATCCTCAGTCGATGGTTTATCTTGGCCGTAGCGAGAGAGAGAGAGACCCAACTCAGCAAGGACAACACAAGATACCACCAGGGTGAACGGGGTCACAAAAATAGAGAGATCACAATGGAATTTACAGTGACACCAAGTAAAATGAAGCAACCGGTCGACAGTCCCTGAGGTCTATGGTGAGAGTGACTAGCCAAAGGGTTACTATTGGAGCTGCGAGGAGCCATAAGGGTTCTATTGAAGCTGCATATTCCTTTTCGAGAGTTTTCAAATGGATCACCTAGAAATTTGAACACAACCTTTGATAAGAGTAGCAGGGTTGCCCGAGGCCATGGTTCAACAAGATGCACATCAGAAAAACTAACATGCAAGAGGCACAATGGCTTGGTGGAAAAACAGTAGGTCAATGAGGTTTTGAAGACAAGATAACAAGAACCCACCTACTCAATTTGAACTACACGGCAAAATTACAGTTAAATCCATCTAAGGGAGAGGTTTAGAGTTGCAGAGATAGTTTTGCAGGCTAAAAGTTTTACCAAGTCTTTCTATAAGAGCATCCGACAAGTAGCAGAAAGTTTAGAAAGATGAAAAGGGTGAATTACAGATCTATTCCATTTAAGAACAACTAGACAACAAAGAAATCTAATTCCTCAGAGCAGAACAAAGACAAGAATACAGAAATTCACAAGACATACCCATACTTTTCATGCTACAAAGATTGAATCCTCTTTTAGAACTTCTCTTCCTTCCTCCGAATCAATCCTCTGAATCATGCCTTCCCAAAAATTCCTCCCAGAACAAAATAACTTTCAGTCATAAATGTCCACTCACACCAAATCCGTTCTCGTGAATCCTCTTCACTAGAAATTTTAAATTTTTAATAATCACAGAGATTCCCCACTCTAGAATCATAAATGACAACTAACCGCCTTTCCATTAGTCCCCAGGAAGATTCAATACATAACTATAAATATTAATGAGTTAAAATAAAACTTGGACCCACATATAAAATTTACAAACATTAGAATTTAGTTACTTGATTTTGGATTACAATTTATTTAAATAGTTTCCTCTAGGAATATTCTAATTTTACATCACATAAAATTTACTATAATGTTTGACAATAAAACATTATAATATCATAGATCATTTATGCATACAAGAATACAGATAGGCTGACCTAACAAGGACCCGACAACAAACATACAAATCACATGACGACCATCAAACAAAAGGTTGAACTGACCTAGGGGATAAACCTCATGTTATCTCTATCAACATTATCCATTGGTGTAGGGCCCGCTCAGCCCTGCTAAGTCAGGTGGAGTCGAGGCTTGGTACCTGCAACCTGCATAAGAACAATAGGTTGTATACAATCAACTACATATATATCAGCACACATAGAATTAGAGAATCATGGCGTAGTATGGTGCTTGGAACAAGTAGTACTACACCATCCCTGCTCTGGAACAAGACTATAACCATTTTTATTTAAAATCAGATGCATAAAACATGATAATATTAAACCATCACTAATCATGTCCATCTCATCATAACTAGAATAACAATAATATCATCATAACTCATAACACATGTCAGAACTATATCAGTCGAACATAGTCTATCATGATCATAATAAGCATAAACCATAGGCCTAATAACTCAAATATCTCAAAACCATCTAAATGCAATAGAAGAACTAACAATTGTTTCAAAACTGACAAAATGGTAATGTGAAACTAGCAACTATCATAAGCCAAAAATGAGGGGGCACTACATCCTCCCCCCTAGAGTCAGGCTTACTCCTAGAAGCCTGCAAATAAGGAAGGGTATAACTCTCTCATCCCGGAAGCATCCTCCCAGGTAGCAGAAGTCTCGTCATTAGGATCCCACTAGAGCCTGACCTGTTCCATGTCTCTGCCCCTGAGAGCAAGTCTCCTATGTTGTAGAATGCCTACAGGCTCCAAAGCCAGCTGCCTATCCTCTACTTGTAGAGCAGTCCAATAAAAAACATGAGCAATATCTGGATAATAAGGTCTAAGTACATAAACATGAAATACATCATGGATGTGTGAAAGATTGGGTGGCAAAGCAAGACGATAAGCAATAGGACCGATCCTCTCCAACACCTCAAAAGGTCCAACAAAGCATGGTGCTAGCTTAGAGCCCTTTCTGTAACAGATCGGACTCTTTCACAGTCGCACACGCAAGAACACCCGATCTCCAACTGAAAACTATTGATCAATCCTATGAGCATCTGCATACTTCTTCTATCTATCATGTGCTACCACCAAATGCTCTCTAATCCTCTCAACCTACTGCTCCATATCTCTAAGCATATATGGACCTAGAAGAACTCTATCCTCGAGACAATCCCAACTTAGAGGGATCCTACACGGATGACCATACAAAGCCTGAAATGGAGACATATCGATAGAACTGTGATATCCATTATTATAAGAAAACTCCACCAGGTACATGTAGTCCTCCCAACAACTCTACCGATCCATCACATACATCCTAAGCATAACCTCGAGAACCTGATTAACCCTCTTGGTCTGTCCATCAGTCTCAGGATGGTGTGTTGAACTAAAGTTCAGCTGGGTCCCCAAGGCATGCTGTAGAGATGTCCAAAGGGTGGAAGTGAACACTAGATCCCTATCGGAGATGATCCTATGAGGAATCCCATGAAGTCTGACATTGTCCTCCATGAACACTCTGGCAACCGTAGTAGAATTGTAAGAAGAACAGACAAGAGAGAAGTGAGCTACCTTCATCAACCTATCCACAGTGACCATAATAGCATCATGTCAACGAGAGGATACCGACAATCCAAAAAATGAACTCTATCTAAATGATGTCCTACTTCCACTCTGGAATCAAATGAGGCTACAAAAGACCTACAGGGTGCTAATGCTCCACCATCACCTTATGACACTCAAGACATCTTGACACAAAATCAGCAATATCCCACTTCATGCCACTCCAAAAGTACAGCTAGCGCAGCTCTACATGCATCTTCTTGACACCTGGATGAGCATAATAAGGTTCCCAATGCACCTCTGACAAAATTAGGGTACAAAGAGCCTCAGAACTAGGAACATAGATACAACCCAAAAGTCACAAAAGACCATCTAGCTCAAGAGAGTAACTGGAAAATCTACCCTCTAAAGGTCTACCAGACTTAGTCTCAGACTTCACCTCCTGGCACCAACTGTCGGGAGGAAGTGTTGTGAGAATCTTACCTCTCAAATCAACTGTGAGAGAGATCACTGAGATCTCATGTCTCTGATGACTAAGAGCATCCACTACCACATTCTCTTTGCCCTAAATAAACTTCACCTTAAAGTCATACTCGCACAAGAACTCCATCATAAACGTCTGCCTCGCATTCAAGTTTGGCTGCATAAAAATGTACTGCAAACTACAATGATCACTGTGCGGCTCAAATCGATGCCCTAAGAGAAAATGCCTCCACCTCACCAAGGCATGCACAACTGTTGCTAACACCAGATCATCAGTGGGATAGTTCAATTCATGATCCTTGAGTTTGCGAGACTCAAAGGTAATCATGCGACCATCCTGCATTAGAACTTCTCCTAAACCCTCCAAAGAAGCATCTGGACAAACAAAAATGTCCCTGGTAGGATCAGGAACTACTAAAATAGGTGCACTAGTCAACTGCTCCTTAAGGGTCTGAAAAGCTTCCTAACACTGCTATGACCAAGCAAACTTCTTCCCACGGTACTAACCCGCCAAACCCATAAAACTACGGACCTCTGAAACATTAGTTGGTGTAGGCCAATCCATAATAGCTTGGATATTCGAAGGATCCACTGTAATACCCTCTCCAGAGATGACATGACCCAAATACTTCACATCTGTCTAAAAGAATTCACATTTTTACAAATTAGCATAAAGCTAATTTTCCCTCAAATACTGCAACACCTAATGCAAATGCTCCTCATGCTCCTCCATAGTCCTCAAATAGATCAATATATCATCTAGAAATACAAGGACAAACCTATTGAGATAAGTGTAAAAAGAACCATTCATCAGGCTCATGAAAACTGAAGGTGCATTCGTCAACCTGAATGGTACTACTGTGAACTCATAATGCCCATAACGGGTACGAAATATCATTTTATGAATAGCTACCTCAAATATCTGCAACTGATGATATCTTGTCTTAAGGTCAATTTTAGAAAACACCCTGACTCCCTTAATCTGATCAAACAAATCATCGATCTGAGGCAAGGGGTATCTATTTCTCATTGTCACCTTATTGAGCTATCGATAATCGATGCACAGTCGCAGAGATCCATCCTTCTTTTTCACAAAGATCATAGGGGCTACCCAAGGAGAGATACTAGGTTGAATGAATCCCTTGGCTAACATCTCCTCCAACTATAGTTAGAGCTCCTTAAGCTCCTGAGTGGTCATCTTATATGGAGCTCGTGAGATGGGCTCGACACTAGGAACAAGATCAATCCTAAAGTCGATGTCATGCTTAGGTGGCATCCCTGAAATCTTAGAAGGAAAAACATCAGCATACTACCTCAAAAGTGGGTGATCATCAAGAGATGCCTCTCGACTCTCCTCCATCTCCAAGTCACTAATAGAAACTACAAAAAGCTTGTTGGTTATTTCCCAGACTGGATGCTTACTCCCAGATTTCCCTACAAGGTAGCCATCAATGATCAACAGGATCTCTGAGCCACAGGCCAACAGTATAGGAGATAGACTCTATTTTTTATCTCCTCTTCTTCTTTAGGCTCTGCAAAACCTAGGGGGGTATTCCCTACTCAACATCCATGAGAATATGCATACAAAGGCTGGGATGCTGACATGAAGCAGATAAGTCCTCCTATAAGTAGACCAAAACTGCAAGATAAGAGCAAAGGGGCTAGCTTTGGGCCTATTTTCAGTTGTAGACAGAGGACTTGGGATCCTAAAACTAATTCTACTGTCCTAATGGTTGTTTTGGAGTTTGATTTTGATGTTGTGTATATTTGGATGCAAACCTGGACCTGGTGTATAACCTCAACACAGAGCTAGATTGGTGCCTATCCAGGACTTGGAGTCAGTAGACATACACCTATGAATGATCAGTATGAACACAATAAAACTAGATTTCAAGGGGGTGTTGTAGTATCTGTCTTACAGATACCTCCCAGGTCAGAGTGTTAAGTTATCTCTACTTACGGTATCCCTATTGCAGTATACCCTTCCCAACACTTAATCTGAAAATAGTTTAATCTACCCCTTGGGCAGAAGTTGAAAGATCAAGCATTCAATATAGGAATTCTATATTCTAGAATACCAGACACCCCTTAGATATCTAGATTCAAGAGAAGGACATATGTAATACTGGAGACAGAATTATCAAAACACATGCAAATTCAGCATTACTCATATAAAATCAATCATGAAATCAGTAGATTCATACATGAGACATTCAACAAGAGATACATAAACTCACAAGACCTCCTGTACAGAGCAACCAAAGCCAGTTGTATCTTGTTACAGAGCCAAAATGTCCAGTTTTCAACAACCTTAAAAATGAGTCACACAGTCCCTTATATATAGCGAGGAAGCTGCACTCAGCATTAATTACATGGTTGACTCAAAAATCACCAGATACATAGCATCAGAAAAATGGTGCTCAAAATCATAAATGCTGTAGAGAGACAAAGAGGAAGGAGCAGGTGAGATTGGGATCTGGGCCGCCGTCTGAAGATTTGCATCATAAAAATGGTGGTTGAGCCATCAACTTGACCCATGCCTTTGTGCATGATGTGCCATTACTATTCCACCAACCCGCGGCCCCTGGAATGTAGCAATGACGCGCCTCTGAAGTTTTTCCTGCCAAAACATATTTCATTGAAGATTCAAAATATGCAGGAAGAATAGTCCCACATGCATCTGACAGAAACCACTTTATTAATTTAAAAGCAGGGCCGCATGTAAACTAAGTGTCGAGCACTTTTGCCCCGCTCAACCCATAAACCTTTGAAACAATAGAGACCCTCGTGGATACCGACACATGGCAGCGTCCGCAACACTCAAGAAACATTAGAGGCAGATAGATGGCAGGTTCCGTGGCAGCTGAAACACATAAAGAAACTCTCTGAAACACCCGCGAAAGCAGCCACGTGGCGCCTTCCGCGGCATCCTTGAAACATTAGGCACTCACCATGAAACTCAGGCGGAAGCCAACATGTGGCGGGTTCCGCATTAATCTTGGAACACATAGAAATTTTTGAAACCTCGCGAACCGCGACACTTGGCGCATTCCACGCTCCACTTTATATTTAAACCAGGTCCCACCTCCAGCCTCGCTACACTTTGAGACATGTAGAAACTATCCTGGAAGCTGACACTTGTTGGCTTCCGCAGCAACTGTAAGGGACAGACAGCATCCTCTGCCCCTACATAGAAACCTTTCAGAAACTTTGCGGAGAACAACACGTGGCGCCTTCCGCGTTGCCTTGAGAAACATTAAGGATCTTTCAGAAACTGGCAGAAATTGTGACACTTTTAGAGTCTTTTAGGAATACTGGTGGAGGCCACCACTTGGCACCGTCCGCGGCCTTTAGTAACTTTTTGTGTGTCCCTCGGGTGCCTCCACGTGGTGCATTCCACGGCACTCTTGAAACTTAGAAGAAACTGCATAGAAACCTCAACAGAAGCTGACACATGGCGCCTTCCACGCTTGAGCTGAAACATTAAGGGGCTGCTTCCACTGCTGACACGTGGCACGCTCTGCGGGAAGCAAAAACAAAGGCATAGATTCTAAACTGGGGCTTAACACTTGGCAGATCCTGCAGCACTGGCAACAAGAGACCCACCCAGCCACTTCCAGAAACATTTAGAAACTTTGAAGTAGTGACCCGATATGTATTTTTTATGCATTTGACCCCTTTAAATCAGTTTTCAGGGACCGAGGGAGATTTCACAAGTTTGCCAACATACACTTCGCCTTTGCATACTCAGAATCTGACAATATTCTCAAATGTGATAAGAAAAACAATTAAACAATGCATGTGGGTCGGGGAATAATTTAAACCAAGGCACCAAGGGTCTGAAGGAAAACCCACAGGAACCTGCAAATTGGAAGCCAAAACCCTAACCCTAGGTGAACACCACCAGTGGCTCCAATTGGGGACGTGCAGACGCAACACTGCAGCGAGAACCAGACTACTCCGGGGCAGACCAGACAAAACCCAAAACTCAGAACATGACTGACTATACAGGGTATGTACAAAACATTTACATTCAGTTTACAATGTGCACAGAAAATAACCATTATAAGAAGAAACGCTTCAGGAACTGACCATGCACTGGCAATTCCAACAATTCACCACTTAGGGCCTGGAGAAAGTAAGAATCTCCTCCATGGATGTCGCTGATTTGATAAGGGTTCAAATTTACCATGTTTGCCCTTATCTTGGTTCCTTGCATTCCATACAAGGACCAAATCACCTTTCTAAAACTTTCTTTCTGTAGCTCTCTTATCAAACAGATACTTTACCCTTTGCTGTCTCTTGATGTTTGTTTTCTGTGCTTCCCTTCTTATCTCATCTAGTGCAACTAGCTGATTGATTCTCTCAATCATTGGATCTCCAATCTCCTCCATGTTTTCTTGTATGAATTTGTAAACTGACAAAAAGTTGTTTATAGGTAACTTAGCCACTACACCATATACTAGTTCAAAAGGAGATCTTCCAGTTGCTTTTTTGACTGTCACCCTGTCATCCCACAATGCCATTTTTAGCTTTGAATCCCAAGCCCTTTTGTTTTTACCTACCATTCTCTTTACAATTTTCATGACGCTTTTGTTGCTTGACTTATCTTGACCATTTCCATGTGGATGATACGGTGATGCATGTAATAAATTAATTCCATAATTATTGCAAAAATCAGTAAATTCACCAGACCTAAAGCACATAGCATTATCTGTGACTAATTTTAATGGTACTCCAAACCTTATAATAATATTCTCTAGAATGAAATCCATCATCACCTTGCTGGTAGCTCTTTTGGTCAGGATGGCCTCGATCCATTTGGTGAAATAATCAGTAGCAACAAGAATCCAGCTGTGTCCTCCACTTGATTTCTCTGAGATTTCCCCTATGAAGTCAATCCCCCACTGTTGAAATGGAGCTTCTACAGTCACAGTCTTAAGGGGCAATGCACCTCCATATTTTAGCTTTCCTGAGAACCTTTGGCAAGGATCACACTTCCTTATCATTCTATGTGCATCTAAGAAAAGAGTTGGCCACCAGTAGCTAGCTCTGAGAATTTTATGGGCAGTTGTATGGGTAGCATAGTGTCCACCACATACTCCATTGTGCATGTCATTTAGAATGTTCCCGGCCTGATTTTCATCCACACATCTGAGTAATACACCAACATGATTTCTCCAATACAGCTCTCCTTGAACAATGATGTATTTAATAGCTCGCAGCTTCAAAGTTCTCTTCTGGATATTATTGAGATGGGAAGGATAGTTCAAATTTTGCAAATAATATACTATGTCCTTATACCACTCAGATTCTGACACATTTACAACTTCATTATGCACTTCATTCACTTGGCATGCCTCTAGATTTGACTGTGTCATTAGCTTTGCTAATCCTTGTCCTCTTACCAATTTTGTGATCTATATCTCTATGTTGAACTCCTGCAACTTATTTATCCATCTGCATCTTCTTCCAGTTACCTCCTGCTGAGTGAAGATATCTTTTATCGCTGCATGAGGTAAATATGAAACTATCTGGGATCCTACCAGATATGGCCTGAAATTCTTGATTGCTCTGACTAGTGCATATGCTTGCTTTTCCATGATGTCATACTTTAATTCAGCAACCTGCAATGACCTACTAAAGAAAGCAATAGGCTGTTCAAACCCTTCTTTATTTTTTTGCAATAAGCATGCAGCAACAGTATGGAAAGAAGAAAATGAAAACAATTGAAATGGCTTGGAAAAATTAGGAGATTTCAGCACAGGAGCCATCTTGATTTCTTCCTTGATGTTCTGAAATGATTCAATTGCTTCATTCTCCCAATTAACAGTTGCATCTTTCTTCAACATCTTGGAAATTTCTTTTGTGGTTTCTGCAAAGTTAGGAACAAATCTCCTAACAAAGTTTATTTATCCAAAGAAAGACTGAACACCTTTTATTGTTTTAGGGATCTGAATTTTGTCAATTGTAGCCACCCTTTCAGCATCAATCCTAACTCCATCCTTGGAAACAATGTGTCCCAAGAGTTTTCCTTCCACAACCCCAAAAGCACATTTCTTTGGGTTGAGAGAAATGCCATACTCTAGTGCTTTAATGAAAATTTGCTCCAAGTGCATACAGTGATGTTCTTCTTTCTTTAAAAAGGCAGTTAAATCATCCTGATAAACAACCAAGATTGAATCAATCAATCCTACAAAAGCAACATCCATTGCCCTTTGAAATGTAGCACCTGCATTTGTCAGTCCAAATGGCATCCTTACATATACATAGGTTCCCCATGGAGTAGTGAAAGTCATCTTAAATTGTTCTGATTCTTTTACTTTCACTTGATTGTACCCTAAAAAACCATCCATCATAGATAAAAGTTCACAACCAGTCACTCTTTGCAACATGGCCTCCATATTTGGCAATGGATAGTTATCCTTCAAAGAAGATACATTTAGGTTTCTAAATTCCACACACAACCTTATATCACCATTCTTTTTTCTGACTGGGACAAGGTTAGACACCCAAGTTGAATATCTGATAGGCATGATTATTCCAGCCTCCCTAAGTTTTATAAGTTCTTCTTGCATTTTTGGAGATAAGGTTGGGTTAATAGGCCTCTATTTTTGTCTAAATGGTTTAGCTCTAGGCTTCAAAGGGATTTCATGCTGAAATAAATCCTCTCTATAGGCTTTCAAGTCCTCATATGACCAAGCAAAAACATGCTTATACCTTTTCAGCAATGCAATCAGTATGCTCCTGATGTGTGGTTTGAGTTGTTTGCCAATGTATACTTTTTTGGGAGCATGAGATGTTCCCAAGTTTATCTCCTCTAGATCATTCTTGTTTGTTGGAGATACTCTTGTAACAAATTGGTCCCTATTGTCAAAAGCTCTCTCTAAGGCTACCAGCCCTCTAGAGATTTTATTAGTCTTCAGCTGAATTACTTCTTTCCCTAAAAGGGTTTCTTTTCCATCTACAACTTCCACAAAGTTCTGATAATCCATTTCTTGGTTCTCATATTCATCTATACAATGCAGAAATCTCAGTAAATCCTTATCATCATCAAACACTTGCCAGCTGCATACATTATCTGACACTGCAGGCCTAAGCTTGACTTCAACATTTGTAACATCTAACAAAGTTATATCATCTGGCCTTATGGCTACATTGGCTAGAAAATCTGCTCTGACATTTTTTGATCTCTCTATCCAATTTATTGAAAAAGCATCAAACAATTCAATTGTATCCCAAATGGCATGCTTGTATTGTTTCAACCTTTTATTTTTTGATGCATACTTATCTCTAATTTGGGACACAATAAGCTCTGAATCACCAAACACTTTGAGCATCTTAATTCCATGCTTCAAAGTAACATTTAACCCCAATAATAGAGCCTCATACTCTACAATATTATTTGTACAGGCAAACCTCAACAAGAAAGAAAATTGGAGAAGCTTACCAGTTGGAGACAGAAGAACAATTCCAGCACTAGAGCCTTCTTTTGAACAGGCTCCATCAAAATACATGGTCTAAAGACCTTGTTGATTCAATTCTTGAATGCAAATTTTTTCTCTTTTATCTTTCTTATCATCTGAGACAACTCTGAAATTTTCACAGTCAGTGTCCACAAAACATATATGCTCCTCTGATTCTTGATTCTCCACTGTTTCTGATGATCTTTCTTCTCTGATCAATTTGACATCCCTTCCATTCATTGGAATCATGGCATATGACAGGTCCAGTTGCATACTTCCACCAATCAACGCTGCCCATCTTCTGGACAGCAACATGCCATACTGTGGCTTCATATCAACAACTGTTATGTTCATTTTATAGGTCTTTTTAGGATATGCTGCCAATCTAAAATCAGCATCCTTCATGATTCCAATGACAAGTACCTCCCTAGCATCCATTGCATAGCATTTCCCACATGCCTTGTCTATTTTTAATCCTGCTTGCTGCATAATGGCCAAAGGCATGATGTTTGTTGATGCTCCTGAGTCAAGCATACAATTTCTAATCACTTTTCCATTGATAACCAGGGAGACATAAAATGGTTCAACCTGTGAAGGACATTTTGTCATGGTCATCCCTAGATATACCTCAGGGATCTCATCCTCTTCAATACACATAGCTTGTTTCTTATTCTGAGTCTCACTATTCTGCTTGGCTTGACATGGTACTCCTGAAATCAAGGATACAGTCCTATTTCTGAATTCTTCAATTTTCATCAGCTCCATCAGTGGAACAAAGACTTTTATTTGAGACAAGACTTGAGTGATATCAAATGGAGCATAATTTTGAATAACAGTTGGAGCCTGATCCATAGTTTTAATTCTATCCTGAGATGATCCAACTTTAGTTTTTATGGCTCTCTGACTGTCATCCTTGTACTGAAAATTCTTACTTTGATCCTCAACCTCGGGAAGTCTATTTCCTGGTCCTTGGGGATCATGACCTATTTTTTACTTAAAATTTTGCCTATTATTGTTCCATTACTTCTTTTGTGTCTCAATTCCTTTATGACTGTGTACTCACTGATGTGGACTGCTTACTTGAGCTTTACCTCTTAGGTTGTAGTTGCTTTTGACTTGAGCCACTATTGCAGCTATGAAGGCCCTAATTTCTTCATCAGAAGGCCTCCTCAAGTTATTCAAAAAACTGTGTGAATCCTGAGCATAGGCATAGTTGTCTTCATCATCTTCATCATACGGGAACTGTTGGCAAACCTGAGTTTCATCATTTGCATTTGCATCAGCATCATGAAAAGAGTATTCTCTATTTGTAGACAACATGTTGACACTATCATCTTCCATGCAATGAGGCTCATTGCACTCATCACAGGCCACGGCATTGTTATATAGAGACTGAGCAATCATACATTGTGACTGTGAATGAGGCATCTGCCATATTATACACCACGGGGTGTCATTAACAATATTAACTGCCTTCTTCAAAGGATCAGGAGTTTCCTTGGTATGTTGGGCTCTCTAATTTTTGTTGTTATGTGGCAATACAGGTCTACCATTATGCCAATTGGTATTATATGGCATATCATGCAATGATGGTCTCTTTTCCTGTCTTTGGTAAGCATGCCTATCAGGACCTATTCCTTTTTCACTCCTAGCCAGCCTATAGCTTAGATCCTTAACAACATTTGCTAATTTGTCTATTTTATCTTCAGGGGCAGATGTACTACCTTGAGTGTTTTGAGGTTTGTTTGGATTCTGCAGAATTTTCACATCATCCCTTCTGTTTGTCTTGCCTGATGGTTTCCTATTATTCTCAATATTTATTGCTATCTTAAAAGCATCCCTGAGAGTAACAGGACCCTTATCTCTTAACCCATATGCTATTTTAGCATCAAAAGAATTAATGTATAATATTATGCACATTGGTTCATTTGGCCTCATGTGATGTGGCAATTTGTTCAACACTTTAGTAAATCTTGCATTAAATTCTGCAACTTGCTCATTTGACCCTTTAGTGATACTAGTGAACTCATTTACAAAAAAGCTAGGGTCAATTTTGTCACCATATTGCTCCTTAAACATCCTTTTGAAATCATCCCATGATGAAATGCTTCTATCAGGTAGACCTTTATACCATTCCTTGGCTTCATCAACTAAGGATTGCATAAATGATTTCATGAAAACATCCTCATGCTCAATCTCAAAGTTGTCCATGGTATTCTGAAAAGCTTTTAAATGGTCTTCTCCAGAGATAGTATTGTTTCCTAAAAATTTAGGCACTTGCAGCCTCACATGCTTGTCAACAGGGTTTGGATAACCAGGAATGCCATAAAAAACAAGCTGTCTGAATCTATCCAACTGCATTGGGTGCCTTTCAAACTGATTAGCATTTGTATTTCTATCAGCATTGTGTTGTCTCACATTATTTAATGGTACTCTAGCATTGTCGACATTATGTACATTTTGTCTTTGATCATTATTCTGATGATACTGTACCTCATTTCTTTATTGATTTCTTTACATATTTGCATTTTGGACGGTAAGAATTGAATCATTTTGAGAAACTCTCAAAGCTTGCACTTTCTGTCTCATATCATCTCTGATTTTTACTACTTACAGATATTCTAACTCAGCCCTTAAGCTCTTAATTTCATCAGCTAGTTCTTCCTCTCTAGGCATAGAAGAGGATGGTTTTATCATATTCTGATCATCATTATCATCATCCCTTAGGGATTCAACTTCTTCAAATCTATCAAGAGAATCATGAAAAGGACATTCTTGAAACACCTCTGACCTTATTCTCAAACCGTTACCTTGTTGTCTTTCATACACATTCTGGATTTCCACCTCAGTGTTTGAAAAATAAGGTACTGTCCTCTCTGAGCATCCTAGATTATCCTGAATAAAATCATTTTTCTTGGGGCTAGGAGAACCATCTTGACTGGCTCGAACAGTCCCCTTTTTTCTATACATCATTTTTATGGGTAACTCTTCAAATAGAGTATTACGCTGGGATCTTCTCCCTTGCATACAAATTTTTACTTTACAGGTTGGGAAATTGGTTCGGAGTCGCCACCTATTACTAGGAACTATTTATTTTAAATCAAGGTTCTTTCACAAGTTCCCCAATAGAGTCACCAATTTCTATTGGGACTCAGATGGGCACACAGATATTATTCTTTTAAATCAACTCCCCAGCGGAGTCGCCAATTTCTATTGCGACTCGGATGGGCCACAAGTATATCACCAAGGATGTCTAGATATTACTCTTGATCAATCACATCCCCAGTAGAGTCACCAATTTCTGTTGGTTATTTCCTAGACTGGATGCTTACTCCCAAATTTCCCTACAAGGTAGCCATCAATGATCAACAGGATCTCTGGGCCAGGGGCCAACAGTATAGGAGATAGACTCTATTTTTATCTCCTCTTCTTCTTTAGGCTCTGCAAAATCTAGGGGGGTATTCCCTACTCAACATCCATGAGAATATGCATACAAAGGCTGGGATGCTGACATGAGGCAGATAAGTCCTCCTGTAAGTAGACCAAAATTGCAAGATAAGAGCAAAGGGGCTAGCTTTGGGCCTATTTTAAGTTGTAGACAGAGGACTTGGGATCCTAAAACTAATTCTACTATCCTAATGGCTATTTTGGAGTTTGATTTTGATGTTGTGTATATTTGGATGCAAACCTGGACCTGGTGTATAACCTCAACACAGAGCTAGATTGGTGCCTATCTAGGGCTTAGAGTCAGTAGACATACACCTATGAATGATCAGCATGACTACAATAAAACTAGATTTCAAGGGGGTGTTGTAGTATCTGCCTTATAGATACCTCCCAGGTCAGAGTGTTAAGTTATCTCTACTTACGGTATCCCTATTGCAGTATACCCTTCCCAACACTTAATCTGAAAACAGTTTAATCTATCCCATGGGCAGAAGTTGAAAGATCAAGCATTCAATATAGGAATTCTATATTCTAGAATACCAGACACCCCTTAGATATCTAGATTCAAGAGAAGGACACATGCAATACTGGAGACAGAATTAACAAAACACATGCAAATTCAGTATTACTCATATAAAATCAATCATGAAATCAGTAGATTCATACATGAGACATTCAACAAGAGATACATAAACTCACAAGACCTCCTATACAGAGCAACCAGAGCCAGTTGTATCTTGTTACAGAGCCAAAATGTCCAGTTTTCAACAACCTTAAAAATGAGTCACACAGTCCCTTATATACAGCAAGGAAGGTGCACTTAGCATTAATTACATGGTTGACTCAAAATTTGCCAGATACATTGCATCAGAAAAATGGCGCTCAAAATCATACATGCTGCAGAGAGACAAAGAGGAAGGAGCAGGTGAGATTGGGATCTTAGCCGCCATCTGAAGATTTGCATCAGAAAAATGGTGGTTGAGCCATCAACTCGACCCATGCCTCTCTGCACGATGTGCCATTACTGTTCCACCAACCTGCAGCCCCTGGAATGTGGCAATGGTGTGCCTCTAGAGTTTTTCCTGCCAAAACATATTTCATTGAAGATTCAAAATATGCAGGAAGAATAGTCCCACATGCATCTGACAGAGACCACTTTATTAATTTAAAAGCAGGGCCACATGTAAACTAAGTGTCGAGCACTTTTACCCCGCTCGACCCATAAACCTTTGAAACAATAGAGACCCTCGCGGATGTCGACACGTGGCAGCGTTTGCAACACTTAAGAAACATTAGAGGCAGACAGATGGCGGGTTCCGTGGCAGCTGAAACACACAAAGAAACTCTTTGAAACACTGGCAGAAGCAGCCACGTGGCACCTTCTGTGGCATCCTTGAAACATTAGGGACTTACCATGAAACTCAGGCGGAAGCCAACACATGGAGGGTTCTACATTAACCTTGAAACACATAGAAACTTTTGAAACCTCGCGGACCGTGACACTTGGCGCATTATATGCTCCACTTGATATTTAAACTGGGTCCCCACCTCCAGCCTCGCTACACTTTGAGACATGCAGAAACTATCCCGGAAGCCGACACTTGTCAGCTTCCACAGCAACTGTAAGGGACACACGGAATCCTCTACCCCTACATAGAAACCTTTCAGAAACTTTGTGGAGAACAACACGTGGCACCTTCTGCGTTGCCTTGAGAAACATTAAGGGTCTTTCAGAAACTGGCAGAAACTGTGAAACTTTTAGAGTCTTTTAGGAATACTGGTGGAGGCCACCACTTGGCACCGTCCGCGGCCTTTAGTAACTTTTTGTGTGTCCCTCAGGTGCCTCCACATGGTGCATTCCACGGCACTTTTGAATCTTAGAAGAAATTGCATAGAAACCTCGGCGGAAGCTGACACGTGGTGCCTTCCGTGCTTGAGCTAAAACATTAAGGGGCCACTTCCACTACTAACATGTGGCACGCTCTGCGGGAAGCAAAAACAAAGGCACAGATTCTAAACTGGGGCTTAACACTTGGCAGATCCCATGGCACTGGCAACAAGAGACCCACTCAGCCACTTCCAGAAACATTTAGAAACTTTGAAGCAGTGACTTGATATGCATTTTTTATGCATTTGACCCCTTTTGATCAGTTTTCAGGGATCGAGGGAGATTTCACAAGTTTGCCAACATACATTTTGCCTTTGCATACTCAGAATCTGACAATATTCTCAAATGTGACAAGAAAAATAATTAAACAATGCATGTGGGCCGGGGAACAATTTAAACCAAGGCACCAAGGGTCTAAAGGAAAACACACAGGAACCTACAAATTAGAAGCCAAAACCCTAACCCTAGGTGAACACCACCAAAGCTGACATCCCTGATGCAAGCATCTCTTAAGTTGCATAGAGGAGATCATATGTAGGGAAATAGGTCTCTGAACTCCTACAACCTCCACCTCTACAACAGAATCATCCACACATCTAACAGAATTATGCCGACAATTGATCATTGCCCAATGGGCCTCAAGCCAATCCATCCCCAAAACTATATCATATGAACCAAGGGGTAGGATGTGAAGGTCTACTATAGTAGATAGAGAGCCAATCCTCAACTTACACCTGAGAACTAGAGACTCAACTGCAATCTTAGCCCCGAAAGCTAACTCAACCTACCACCTATCATCCTGCTTTGTTGCCACTAAGCCACAATGCTCCACAAGAGAAGGAGATATTAATGAATCAAATGCACTAGAATAAAAAAGAACAAAAAAACCAATACTTCGCATGAAACTAGAAGTCTCCACCACAGTGCCCTGATGCTCTGCCTGACAGTTATCAACCACTGCAAAGACTCTATATGATCTACCTAGATCACCAATCGTAGGCTCTAAAGCTATCGGTTGATGTCCAAACCCTGAAGTACTCCTCTAAGGACACTATCTAGCAATATGGCTCTATTGGCCACAAGAGAAGCACCTTGTGTCTCTACCAAAACCACAGCCATCCTGGAAAGCACTAGACTACTAGAAACTACCTCTACTCACTGCACACTGTGTACTCTGAGTTGGCTAATCAAAGTGATTGCACTTATTACACTGCCAAGACCAATCTTTCTTAGACTGAAATCTATTACCTTGTTGAGGCTGATAATTCTTCGGTTTAGCCTAAGAGTGCTGCTGCCATCCACCCTTTGAGGGTGCATGAGATCCTGATGCCTGAGTATGTCCACCATGTGAACCAAAACCTAAAGAAGCTGCACTGTCAATATGCACACCTATATGCCCACCGAGTGCCATAGCCAAATTCTCTTCACTACTACCTCCATAGACTTAGGTTCGAATACACAAATCCCTCCGCTGATTCGGGCATTCAGGCCCCTGATAAAATACTACACCAACATAGACTCGTCATCTCCGATACTCGCATACTGCTTGAGCTCATAAAATCTACACTCATACTGCTCAACTGACATGGCCATGTACCTCAACTCGTGGGACTCATTTGTGTGATGCTGCCTCCAATGATCTGATACGAAATGGGCCCTGAATCTCTCTAAGAACAACTCCCAAGAAATAGTGTTAATGTCCAAGTGTAGCTTCTGCTCCTCTAGCTACCACCAAGTTGAAGCAAAACTTCAGAGATGCAAAATAGTACATCTGGCTTTGGTGTTGATGCCATAAGGATGTATGGCAAAACACCTACCTAAATCCAATAACCAAGTCTCTGCGTCTAGACCTCTGCCAGCTCCATTAAAGGTGGGAGTGCGTGCCCTCAGTAGATCTCTCATATGGTTGGCTAGTGTGGCCTCCTGCTTAGCTGTCAACACTCTCCGCTTGGGTGATCTCTCAGTTTCCCTAGGCTCCAGATGGTCTACCTCCTGACCCCCTCTAGGCTGCTCACCCTCTTGTCTAGGACCTAAACGGGCAAGGGCCTCCTCAAGTAACTGTCATAACTGGGCTTCCTCATGCTGGTCCTGACCTTCCATATTCTGACCCCCAAGTTCATGGGCACTCTCATGAGGAGAACTGGGAGGAGGTGTACTGCCACCACCTCTCCCATGACCCCTACCTCTGCCACTACCTCGACCCCTACCTCTAGGCAGCTACCTACAACACCCAAAAGATAATTTAATACACAAAGAAAGGAAAACAACAAGGATGAAGTTAATCTAAAAAATTTAAGCACTAGGTCACATTATTGGCTTAGTTATAACCAAAGTACCCATTCTTTAAACTTGGCTCTGATACCAAATGTGATGCCCTGTCATGCAACCCTAGAGTCAATATTACAAGAGACAATATTACAGATTTTTTTTTTTGAAGCAAGGATATGCATTATACATTAAAGATAATAACAATAATAAAAACATTAAATTAAATGAATCACTAACACTTCTAGGGAACATAACTGCAGCAGATAAAATTAAAACCATACAAGTGATCTGCATCACAATACAACATAAGAATATTACATTATACATTTGTAGAGATGAATAATTACAAGTTTCAATACACAATTACAAGACTGATTACATCAGTTGACAAATAATACAATTATGAATGTATACTACAACTCTGAAGGTGCAAAATAAATTTGGAACTAGAACATTTCTGCACTTGACTCGAACCATAACATCCAAGAAGACCAATGGATAGCTCTACCTCCCAGGCATGTCGAACCCTGAGGTCTACCCCTCCGAGCTAGGAGATAACAATGAGTTTCCACTAGGTTGAGGTTACAACAATGAATACAACAACAAGATACAGACTCCATGCAGATAAAACAGAATAACAAGGCTGCACAGACAAGACAGTACTCGACATAACAAGACAAGTTATTAAGACAAGCCAAATCATCAAGATAAGATAAACCATTAAGACAAGTCTCCACTCCAGAGGTAACAACAAAACATAAAGAGGAAGTAACTAGACTGCAGTAAGGAGAGTGTCATCGCATGGTCCTAGCATGGGTTACCAAGGCTATCTCTCACTAGAAGCCGGCCCCCATCTATGGTTACCCTAGCAGCCTCCCTCTAGGCACCGACCCCATAGAGTGACACATACGGAGCTGACATGTCCTCTCATGGAGACAACGAGGTTGGCCTTGCCAACCAACCCTTCTCATCCCATCCTTAGCCTATAAGAGCACTCAAGGCATGGGTGAGGCATCTTACTTATCTTGTTATGTAACTTACAACCCCAACCCTCCTAAATAATTAAATAAATTATCACTTGCTTACTACTTCCATGGGGTTACCCAGGCTGCCACTTTGGGCACTAGCCCCACCATGAAAGCCACTCTCCTAGCAATCTCTAACCAACCATCCAAAACCAAAACATGCAAGGACAAGGCTTACAAGAGATTCCGATCCATTACATAAGCCATACAAACTTGACCAAAATAATAAAAATCCCTTGTCCCCTTCAAAACTTGAAGCAATACCTCAATGGAATAGGATGACACAAATAACAAGTTGAAAACCAAGCAATAAGCCTCTAGAGTCAGTAATTCAAATTCCTTACCATGTTACAACAGTACCTTTCCCGATATGGAAACTAGGTTTGAACAACCATGACTTTTCTTTAGACCACAATAATATAAGATCAACAAGGGTCAAAGAGAAAGGAAAATGACTTGATACCATAATTATAACAAGTTGATAAAATATACAATTTTGTCCCAAGGACGACCACGTACTAATTCTGGACAAGGTTTGTGAAAATAAAACGTTTCAATGAAAAGGTAAATACAACATTACAACCTATAACCAAAATATTCTTACTTCCTTGCATTAACGAAAAAAATAGCTCCAAACCTTACAAGATATAAAACCTACTCAAGAAGAATACTAGTTACACATTATTAGATTAAACTGATGACAATTTTTATTTAAACGACAATAATTTTAAGGAACTATCTAGATTTAACTTAATTCCAATGATTATGAACAAAATGTAATTTATATCTAGTCAACAACTTCTTCATACAGACCTTAGTATAAACCAACTACTGATTCCACATGTAAGATTTAAATCTCTAATACTATCCTACTCTACAATTTACTTAACACCCTCAAAGCAATTTGATCAATTAAAGCACCATAACCCTAATTTGACTAAACAAGACAAAATTCAATTATAAGCTTAATTGTAATTTTCTAAATAAACAAGCTTAACCTCCCTAATATAATATACTGAAAAATCATTAAGCACGGTAAACATATCTATCGAGTCTGTCATAAAAATGTAACTAAGAATCTACTTTCTAAAATATTAGGGACATCAAAAGAACAAGGATATAAATTTAATTGAATTAAATCCTATTCTAATATATTCTTACCCACCGTAATTAACTTTGTTACAAGAGCTTATAAAATAAACATTAAACTTAACACAAGGCACTCAAATATCATAGAATTAGGGTTAAATAGAAGAATTGCTCTACGCTAATAAATAGTGTTACCTATAACAACTCTCCTTAATGCCTTGAAGAACTCACTTAAAAAAAAACTACAAGCCTATCTATATGAAAATAATTATCTTAGTAATAACTTATTAAAGCAATCTCCAAATTCATTCTCTAACTAACATTCAAAGTATACTAAGCTCAAACCCGCAAAGAGAACTTCGCCTTAATAATAGAAGTAATAATTTATACATAAAGATTTAGCTAAACTATAAATATCAACATACTATAGTCGATGCGTTGAGTGCAGTATTCATCATATTATAAGCATTGGGAATATCGATAGGTAAATGATTAGATTTGACAGCCACGACGTCAAGGTTTGCAGAGAAACATACCACTCGACCACCTAAATATTAGATTCGACAGACAATTAGATGATGAGTAGTTAATGTGTAAAGGACTCAATGTCTAACCGATGCTAGTGAAAAGGAAACCTTGATAGTGAACACGTCAATGTCCAGAATGGTATCTGTCACCTTAACTACAAAAGACTCCTCCGTTTGCACAGAAAGAAAACTGATGGTCTAGGCAAAGCAAGGAAAGTTTCTAAAGACATAAAATTGCCATCATCTAATGATATATATCCCACCACTGGCAGCAATGAATAGAGAGTTGATCAAAAGAAATGATATGGGGAAGTCCTGAGGCATGATAGGATGAGGGTTTCAAGATACGACTACCGAGAGCAATGAAGAGGAAGTAGGATTAAACTACCATCCTCAGCCAATGGTTTATCTTGGCCACAGTGAGAGAGCGACCCAACATAGCAAGGACGACACAAGATACCACCAGGGTGAACTTGGTCGCAAAAATAGAGAGATCACAATGAAATTTGTAGTGACACCAAGTAAAACAAAGCAACTGGTCGATAATCCCTGAGGTCTACAGTGAGAGTGACTAGCCAAAGGGTTACTATTGGAGCTGCAGGGATCCATATGGGTTCTATTGAAGTTGCAGATTCCTTTTCGAGAGTTTTCAAATGGATCACCTCAAAATTTGAACACAACCTTTGATGAGAGCAGCAAGGTTGCCCAAGGCCATGGTTCAACAAGATGCACATCAAAAAAACTGACATGCAAGAGGCGTAATGGTTTGGTGGAAAAATAGTAGGTAAATAAGGTTTTGAAGACAAGATAACAAGAACCCACCTGCTCAAATTAAACTATAGAGCAAAAATTACAGTTAAATCTATCTGAGGGAGAGGTTTAGAGTTGCAGAGATGATTTTATAGGCTAAAAGTTTTGCCAAGTCTTTCTATAAGAGCATCCAACAAGTAGCAGAAAGTTTATAAAGATGAAAAGGGTGAATTATACATCGATTCCATTTAAGAACAACTAGACAACAAAGAAATCTAATTCCTAAGAGCATAACAAAGACAAGAATACAAAAACTCACAAGACATACCCATACTTTTCACACTCCAAAGACTGAATCCTCTTTCAGAACTTCTCTTCCTTCCTCTGAATCATGCCTTCCCAAAAATTCCTCCCAGAACAAAATAACCTTCAGTCATAAATGCCCAATCACACCAAATCCATTCCCGTGAATCCTCTTCACCAGAAATTTTTTATTTTTACTAATCACAAAGATTCCCCACTCTAGAATCATAAATGACAACTAACGGCCTTTACATTAATCCCTAGAAAGATTCAATACATAACTATAAATATTAATGAGTTAAAATAAAACTTTGACCCACATATAAAATTTACAAACATTATAATAGTTACTTGATTCTGCATTATAATTTATTTAAATAGCTTCCTCCAAGAATATTCCAATTTTACGACATAAAAAATACTATAATGTTTGATAATAAAACGTTATAATATCATAGATCATTAATGCATACAAGAATACACATAAGCTGACCTAACAAGGACCTGACAATAAACATACAAACCACATGACGACCATCAAACAAAGGGTTGAACTAACCTAGGGGATAAACCTCATGTTATCTCCATCAACATTATTCATTGGTGTAGGGCCTACTCAGACCTACTAAGTCAGGTGGAGTCGAGTCCCAGTACCTGCAACTTGCATAAGAACAATAGGTTGTATATGATCAACAACATATATATCAGCACACACAAAGTTAGAGAATCACGGTGTAGTAGGGTGGTTGGAACGAGTAGTACTACACTGTCCCTACTATGGAACAAGACTATAACCATTTTTATTTAAAATCAGATGCATAAGACATGATAATATTAAACCATCACTGATCATGTCCATCTCATCATAACTGGAATAACAATAATGTCATCATAACTCATAAAACATGTTAGAACTATATCAGTTGAACATAGTCTATCATGATCATAATAAGCATAAACCATAAGCCTAATAACTCAAATGTCTCAAAAGTATCTAAATGCAATGGAAGAACTAACAACTGTCTCACAACTAACAAAATGGTACTGTGAAACTAGCAACTGTGTCAAGCCAAAAATGAGGGGGCATTACATCCTCCCCCCTAGAGTCAAGCCTACTCCTGGAAGCCTACAAATAAGTAAGGGTATAACTCTCTCATCCTGGAAGCATCCTCCCAGGTAGCAGAAGTCTCATCATTAGGATCCCACTGGACCCTGGCCTGCTCCACATCTCTGCCCCTGAGAGCAAGTCTACTGTGTTGTAGAATGCATATGAGCTACAAAGCCAGCTGCCCATCCTCTACCTGTAGAGTAGTCCAATCAAGAACATGAGCAATATCTGGATAATAAGGTCTAAGTACTAAAACATGAAACACATCATGGATGTGTGAAAGACTAGGTAGTAAAGCAAGACGATAAGCAATAGGACCGATCCTGTCCAACAAAGCGTGGTGCTAGCTTAGAGCCCTTTTCGTAACGGATCAGACTCTTTCACAGTAGCACACGCAAGAACACCCAATCTCCAACTAAAAACTGTCGATCGATCCTATGAGCATTTGCATACTTCTTCTGTCTATCCTGTGCTATCACCAAATGCTCTCTAATCCTCTCAACCTGCTGCTCCATATCTCTAAACATATCCGGATCTAGGAGAACTCTATCCTCAAGACGATCCCAACTCAGAGGGGTCCTACATGAACGACCATACAAAGCATGAAATGGAGACATGCCGATAGAACTGTGATATCCATTATTATAAGCAAACTCCACCAGGCATAGGTAGTCCTCCCAACAGCTCTGCCGATCCATCACATACATCCTAAACATATCCTCAAGAACCTGATTATCCCTCTTGGTCTGTCCATCAGTCTCAGGATGGTATGCTAAACTAAAGTTTAGCTGTGTCCACAAGGCATGCTGTAGCCAAGTCCAAAGGGTGGAAGTGAACACTGGATCCCTATTAGAGATGATCCTATGAGGAATCCCATGAAGTCTGACACTGTTCTCCATGAACACTCTAGCCACCGTAGTAGCATTGTATGAAGAATGGACATGAGAGAAGTGAGCTACCTTCGTCAAGCTATCCACAGTGACCATAATAGCATTGTGTCGATGAGAGGATACCAGCAATCCAACAATGAAGTCTATCGAAATGATGTCCCACTTCCACTCTAGAATCAAATGAGGTTGCAAAAGACTTGCAGGGTGCTGATGCTCCGCCTTCACCCTCTGATACTCAAGACATCTCGACACAAAATCAGCAATATCCCACTTCATGCCACTCCAAAAGTATAGTTGGCACAAATCTACTTGGATCTTCTTGACACTTGGATGAGCAGAATAAGGTGCCTGATGTGACTCTAACAAATCTAGGGTACGAAGACCCTCAGAACTAGGAACATAGATACGACCCAAATGTCACAAAAGACCATCTGAATCAAGAGAGTAACCAAAAAATCTACCCTCTAAAGGTCTACCAAACTCAATCTTAGACTTCACCTCCTGGTACCAACTGTCGGTAAGAAGTGTTACGAGAATCTGACCTCTCAAATCAACTATGAGAGAGACCGCTAAGATCTCATTTCTCTGACGACTAAGAGCATCTGTTACCACATTCATTTTTCCCTAAATAAACTTGACCTCAAAGCCATACTTGCAGAAGAACTCCATCTAAAGCCTCTTCCTCGTACTCAATTTTGGCTGCGTAAAAATGTATTGCAAACTATGATGATCACTGTGTAGCTCAAACTGATGCCCTAAGAGAAAATGCCTCCACCTCACCAAGGCATGCACAACTGTTGCTAACTTTAGATCATGAGTGGGATAGTTCAATTTGTGATCCTTGAGTTTGTGAGACTCAGGCAATCACACGACCATCCTACATCATAACTACTCCTAAACCCTCCAAAGAAGCATCTATACAAACAACAAAGTCCCTGGTAGGATCATGAATTGCTAAAATAGGTGCACTAGTCAACTGCTCCTTAAGGGTCTAAAAAGTTGCCTGACACTGCTCTGACCAAACAAACTTCTTCCCTTTCCTCTGAAGGGAAGTAATAAGATGAGCAATCCTCGAAAACCCCATAACAAAATAGCAGTAGTAACCTACCAAACCCATAAAACTGTGGACCTCTGAAACATTAATCAGTGCAGGCCAATCTGTAATAGCTTGGATCTTCGAAGGATCGACTGCAATACCCTCTCCAGAGATGACATGACCAAAATACTTCACCTCTATCTGGAAGAATTCACATTTCAACAAATTAGCATAAAGCTGATTTTCCCTCAGATATTGCAACACCTAATGCAAATGATCCTCATGATCCTCCATAGTCCTCGAATAGATCAATATATCATCTAGAAATACAAGGACAAACCTATTGAGATAAGCATGAAAAACACCATTCATCAAGCTCATGAAAACTGAAGGTGCATTCCTCAACCCGAATGGTAATACTGTGAACTGATAATGCCCATAACAGGTAAGAAATGTCATTTTATGAATATCTACCTCAAATATCTACAACTGATGATATCCCAACTTAAGGTCAATTTTAGAAAACACCTTGGCTCCCTTAATTTGATTAAACAAATCATCGATCCGAGGCAAGGGGTATCTATTTCTCACTGTCACCTTATTGAGCTGTCGATAATCAATACATAGCCATAGAGATCCATCCTTCTTTTTCACAAAGATCATAGGTGCTCCCCAAGGAGAGACACTAGGTTGAATGAATCCCTTGGCGAACAACTCCTCCAACTGTAGTCGAAGCTCCTTAAGCTCCTGAGTGGTCATCCTGTATGGATCTCGTTAGATGGGCTCGACGCCGGGAACAAGATCAATCCTGAAGTCGATGTCATGCTTAGGTAGCATGCCTGGAATCTTAGAAGGAAAAACATTAGCATACTCCCTCAAAAGTGAGTGATCGTTAAGAGATGCCTCTAGACTCTCCTCCATCTCCAAGTCACTAATAGAAACTGTAACAAGATTACATCCCTGATGCATGCATCTCTTAAGTTGCATAGCGGAGATCATACGTAGGGAAATAGGTCTCTAAACTCCTACAACCTCCACCTCTGCACCAAAATCATGCACACATCTAATAGACTTATGCTGACAATCGATCACTGCCCAATGGGCCTCAAGACAATCCATCCCCAAAACTATATCATATGAACAAAGGGGTAGGATACGAAGGTGTGCTGTAGTAGATAGAGAGCCAATCCTCAACTCACACTCAAGAAATAGAGACTCAACTGCAATCTTAGCCCTGGAAGCTAACTCAACCTGCCACCTATCATCCTACTTTGTTGCCACTAAGCCATAATACTCTACAAGAGAAGAAGATATGAATGAATCAGATGCACCGAAATAAAAAAGAACAGAAAAACTAATACCTTGCATGAAACCAAAAGTCTCCACCATGGTGCCTTGATGCTCTGCCTGATGGTTATCAACCACTGAAAAGACTCTGTGTGATCTACCTACATCATCAACCATTGGCTCTGAATCTGCTGGTCGATGTCCAAACCCTAAAGTACGTCTCTGAGGACACTGTCTAGCAATATGGCCCTGTTGGCCACAAGAGAAGCACCTTGTGCCTCTACCAAAACCACCGCCACCCTGGAAAGAACTAGACTATGGGAAACCACCTCTGCTCACTACAGACTGCGTACTCTGAGCTGGCTGATCAAATTGATTGTAATTATTATGATGCTAAGACCGGTCTTTCTTAGACTGAAATCCATTACCTTGTTAAGGCTGATAATTCTTTAGTTTGGCCTGAGAGTGCTGTTGTCATCCACCCTTTGAGGGTGCCTGAGATCCTGATGCCTGAGTATGTCCACCACGTGAACCAAAACCTAAATAAGGTGCACTACCAATATGCACACCTGTATGCCCAACGAGTGCCATAGCCAAATTCTCCTCCACTAACCGGGCTTTCTCCACTACTACCTCCATAGACTTAGGTTCAAATACATGAACCCTTCTCTTGATCCGGGCATTCAGGCCCCTAATAAAATGTTGCACCAGCATAGACTCGTCATCTCTGATACCTGTATACTGCTTGAGTTCATAAAATCTACGCTCATACTGCTCAACTGACATGGCCATCTGCCTCAGCTCATGGAACTCATCTACGCAATGCTACCTCCAATGATCTGATAGAAAATAGGCTCTGAATCTCTCTAAGAACAATTCCCAAGAAACAGTACTAATGTCAAAGTGTAGCTTCTGCTCCTCTAGCCGCCACCAAGTCAAAGTAAAACCTTAGAGATGCAAAATAGCACATCTGGCTTTTGTGTTGCTGCCATAAGGATGCATGGCAAAACACATGCCTAAATCCAATAACCAAGTCTCCGCCTCTAGACCTCTGCCAGCTTCATCAAAGGTGGGAGGGCATGCCCTTAGTAGATCTCTCATATGGTTGGCTAGTGTGGCCTCCTGCTCACCTATCAAATCTCTCCACCTAGGTGATCTCTCTCTTTCCTGAGGCTCTGGCTAGTCTACCTCCTGACCCCCTCTAGGTTGCTCACCCTCCTATCTAGGACTTAAATGGGAAAGGGCCTTCTTAAGTAACTGTCGTAACTGGGCTCCCTTAGGCTGGTCCTAACCTTCCATATTCTGACCCCCACCTTCATGGTCACTCTCATGAGGAGAACTGGGAGGAGGTGTACCACCACCACCTCTCCCATGACCCCTACCTCTAGGCATCTACCTACAACAGCCAAAAGATAATTTATTACACACAAAAATGAAAACAATAGGGATGATGTTAATCTACAGATTTTAAGCACTAGGTCACTTAATGGGCTCAGTAATAACTAGAGTACCCAGTGTTTAAACCTAGCTCTGATACCAAATGTGATGCCCCATCATGCAACCTTAGAGTGTTAAACTAACAAGAGACAATATTACAATTTTTTTTTTTGAAGCAAGGATATGCATTATACATTAAAGATAATAAAAATAATAACAACATTAGATGAAATGAATAGCTAAAACTTCTAGGGAATATAACTGCATTAGATAAAATTAAAACCATACAAGTGATCTGTATCACAATACAACAGAAGAATATTACATTATACATTTGTAGAGATGAATAATTACAAGTTTCAATACAAGATTACAAGACTGATTACATCGGTTAACAAATAATACAATTATGAATGTATACTACAACTCTAAAGGTGCAAAATAAATCTAGAACTGGAACACTTTTGCACTGAACTCAAACCATAACATCTAAGAAGACCAATGGATAGCTCTGCCTCCCAGCCATGTGGAACCCTGAGCTCCACCGCTCTGAGCTAGGAGATAACAATGACTTTCCACTAGGTCAAGGTTACAACAACAAGATATAGACTCCATGCAGACAAAATAGAATAACAAGGCTGCACAGACAAGACAGTACTCAACATAACAAGACAAGTCATTAAGACAAGCCAAATCATCAAGATAAGATCAACCATTAAGAGAAGTCTGCACTCCAGAGGTAACAACAAAAGATAAAGAGGAAGTAACTGGACTGTAGTAAGGAGGGTGTCATCGCATGGTCCTAGCAGGGGTTACCCAGGCTATCTCTCACTAGAAGCTGACCCCCATCTATGGTTACCCTGGCAGCCTCTCTCTAAGCACCAGCCCCATAGGGTGACACATGCGGAGCTAACATGTCCTCTCATGGAGACAAGGAGGTCAACCTTGCCAACCAGGCCATTTCATCCCATCCTTAGCCCGCAAGAGCACTCAAGGCATGGGTGAGGCATCTTGCTTATCATGTTATGTAACTTACTACCCCAACCCTCCTAAATAATTTATTAAATTATGACTTACTATTTCCATGGGGTTACCCAGGCTGCCACTTTGGGCATCGGCCCCACCATGAAAGCCACTCTCCTAGCAATCTCTAACCAACCATCCAAAACCAAAACATGCAAGGATAAGGGTTACCAGAGATTCTGATCCACTACATAAGCCATACAAACTTGACCAAAACAATAAAAATCCCTTGTCCCCTTCAAAACTTGAAGCAATACCTCAATGGAATAGGATGACACAAATAACAAGTTGAAAACCAAGCAATAAGCCTCTAGTGTCGGTAATTCAAATTCCTTACCATGTTACAATAGTACCTTTCCCGATATGGAAACTAGGTTTGAACTACCATGACTTTTCTTTAGACCACAATAATATTTAAGATCAACAAGGGTCAAAGAGAAAGGAAAATGACTCGATACCATCATTATAACAAGTTGATAAAATATACAATTTTGTCCCAAGGATGACCACGTACTAATTCTGGACAAGGTTTGCGAGAATAAAACATTTCAATGAAAAGGTAAATACAACATTACAACCTATAACCAAAATATTCTTACTTCCTTGCATTAACGGTAAAAAAGAGCTTCAAACCTTACAAGATACAAAACCTACTCAAGAAGAATACTAGTTACACATTATTAGATTAAAATGATGACAATTTTTGTTTGAACGACAACAATTTTAAGAAGCTATCTAGTTTTAACTTAATTCCAATGATTATGAACAAAATGTAATTTATATCTAGTCAACAACTTCTTCATATAGACCCTAGTATAAACCAACTACCGATTCCACATGTAAGATTTAAAGCTCTAATACTATCCTACTCTACAATTTACTTAACACCCCCAAAGCAATTTGATCAAGTAAAGCACCATAACCCTAATTTGACTAAACAAGACAAAATTCAATTATAAGCTTAATTGTAATTTTCTAAATAAACAAGCTTAACCTCCCTAATATATTATACTAAAAAATCATTAAGCATAGTAAACATATCTATCTAGTTTGTCATAAAAATGTAACTAAGAATCTACTTTCTAAAATATTAGAGACATCAAAAGAACAAGGATAAAATTTTATTGAATTAAATCCTATACTAATATATTCTTACCCACCATAATTAGCTTTTTTACAAGAGCTTATAAAATAAACATTAAACTAAACACAAGGCACCCAAATATCATAGAATTAGGGTTAAATAAAAGAATCGCTCTATGCTAATAAATAGTTTTACCTATAACAACTCTCCTTAACGCCTTGAAGAACTCACTTAAAAAAAAACTACAAGCCTATCTATACGAAAATAATTATCTTAGTAATAACTTATTAAAGTAATCTCCAAATTTATTCTCTAACTAACATTCAAAGTATCCTAAGCTCAAACCCGTAAAGAGAACTTCGCCTCAATAATAGAAGTAATGACTTATACATAAAGATTTAGCTAAACTATAAACATCAACATACTATAGTCGATGCTTTGAGTGCCGTATTCATCATATTATAAGCATTGGGAATATTGATAGGTAAATGCTTAGATTCGACAGCCATGACACCAAGGTTTGTAAAGAAACATTGCACTCGACCACCTAAATATTAGGTTCGACGGACGATTACATGATGAGTAGTTACTATCTAAAGGACTCAATGTTTGACCGACGCTAGTGGAAAGAAAACCTTGACAGCGAACATGTCGATGTCTGGAATGGTATCTGCCACCTTAACTACAGAAGACTCCTCTGTTCGTACATAAAGAAAACTGATGGTCTAGGCAAAGCAAGGAATGTTTCTAAAGACACAAAATTGCCATCATGCAATGATATATATCCCACCACTGGTAGTGACGAATAGAGAGTTGATCAAAAGAAATGATATGGGGAAATCCTGAGGCACAACAGGATGAGGGTTTCAAGATACCACTGCTGACAACAATGAAGAGGAGGCAGGATTAAACTACCATCCTTATCTGATGGTTTATCTTGGCCACAGTGAGAGATAGAGAGAGAGACTTAACGTAGCAAGGGCGACACAAGATACCTCGAGGGTGAATGGGGTCGCAAAAAAAATGAGAGATCACAATGGAATTTGTAGGGATACCAAGTAAAACAAAGCAACTGGTCAACAGTCCCTGAGGTCTATGGTGAGAGCGACTAGCCAAAGGGTTAGTATTGGAGCTGCAGGTAGCCATAAGGGTTCTATTGAAGCTGCATATTCCTTTTTGAGAGTTTTCAAATGGATCACCTAGAAATTTGAACATAACCTTTGATGAGAGCAGCAGGGTTGCTCGAGGCCATGGTTTAACTAGATATACATCAGAAAAACCAACATGCAAGAGGCACAATGGCTCGGTGGAAAAATAGTAGGTAAATGAGGTTTTGAAGACAAGATAACAAGAACCCACCTACTCAAATTGAACTACAGGGTGAAAATTACAGTTAAATCCTTTTGAGGGAGAGGTTTAGAGTTGTAGAGATGGTTTTGTAGGCTAAAAGTTTTGCCAAGTCTTTCTATAAGAGCATCCAACAAGTAGAAGAAAGTTTGGAAAGATGAAAAGGGTGAATTATAGATCGATTCCATTTAAGAACAACTAGACAACAAAGAAATCTAATTCCTCAGAGCATAACAAAGACAAGAATATAGAAATTCACAAGACATACCTGTACTTTTCACACTCCAAAGATTGAATCCTTTTTCAGAACTTCTCTTCCTTCCTCTGAATCATGCCTTCCCAAAAATTCCTCCCAGAACAAAATAACCTTTAGTCATAAATGTCCACTCACACCAAATCTATTCCCGTGAATCATCTTCACCAGAAATTTTAAATTTTTACTAATCACGGAGATTCCCCACTCTGGAATCATAAATGATAACTAACCGCCTTTACATTAATCCCTAGAAAGATTCAATACATGACTATAAATATTAATGAGTTAAAATAAAACTTTGACCCACATATAAAATTTACAAACATTATAATAGTTACTTGATTCTGCATTACAATTTATTTAAATAGCTTCCTCCAAGAATATTCTAATTTTACGATACATAAAAAATACTATAATGTTTGACAATAAAATGTTATACTAACATAGGTCATTTACACACACAAGAATACACATAGGCTGACCTAACAAGGACCTGACAATAAACATACAAACCACATGATGACCATCAAACAAAAGGTTGAACTGACCTAGGGGATAAACCTCATGTTATCTCTATCAACATTATCCATTGGTGTAGGTCCCACTCAGACCTACTAAGTTAGGTGGAGTTGAGTCTTGGTACCTGCAACCTACATAAGAATAATAGGTTGTATATGATCAACTGCATATATATCAGCACACACAGAGTCAAAGAATCACGGTGTAGTAGGGTGCTCAAAATGAGTAGTACTACGCCGTCCCTACTCTGGAACAAGACTATAACCATTTTTATTTAAATCAGATACATAAAACATGATAATATTAAACCATCACTAATCATGTCCATCTCATCATAACTGGAATAACAATAATGTCATCATAACTCATAACACATGTCAAAACTATATCAGTCGAACATAGTCTATCACGATCATAATAAGCATAAACCATTGGCTTAATAACTCAAATGTCTCAGAACTATCTAAATGCAATGGAAGAACTAACAACTTTCTCAAAATTGACAAAATTGTAATGTGAAGTTAGCAACTATCACAAGCCAAAAATGAGGGGACATTACAACAACCCTCTTCTTCCATTTCAAATATCCAAGCTTTCCATATCATTACTATGTAGAATTATCAGTGCACCATATCATTCTATATCAATCTATAGCTTGTGATCATCCTTCTTTGTATTTGAAATGTATACACCTAAAAGTGACATGACACTGTCCAAATAAATATTTTTAATATTTATTTAAGTCTAATTCCTCTATCAATAAATAAATAAATAAATTTATTTATTTGATTCATATTCCTCTAAGTTAAAAAATATTTAATTACTTCTTCTAAAGTCAAAATTAAATAAAATCCTTTATTTAATTTATTTCTTCCAAACAATTAAATAATTTCTAATTATTTAATTAAGTCACTCATTCCTCTAAATTTAAATAAATCATTTAAATTTATTTAAATCCTCTCAATCTCTAAAATTAAAATATAAATCAAATATTTTATTTATTCTTCTATCTTGCACAAAACAATTAAATAAATTTATTTATTTAATTTGCTTTCTTATCTTCTAATTCCTTAATTAAATAAATTTATTTATTTAATTTGCTTTCTTATCTTCTAAAAATAAATCTTCCTTGTCATACAAAAGCAAAAGCTGAGTTAACTGATTGAAAGCAACCTTGTTTTTATCAACAAACTCTTAAATTAGAAAAATATATTCTAATTTATGAAATTAAAGCTCATCCTCATCAAGAAAGCAGTTAACTCAACAAAGCATCTTTTTGAATGACACATGTCTTCTTTCCATTTGCGAATGTTCTCTCAAACATCCTCTACCATTCATCTTCTTATTTCTTCTACACCATTGATCTTCTCTCACACAAGTCTATAAATACTCCTCTATTCTTTCATTTTAGATCATCATGAAGCTTTCAAGTAAGATTACTCTGTCGAATCCATAATGCACCATTGGCACCCCCACTCTTGTATTTTCCATTATCCATCTCACATTGTATTGAAGCTCATCTTCAATACAATAAGTATACAAGCCATTTCTCCATTGTCATCTTGAGGAAACAAAGCAAGGAAGCAAGCTTCTTGAGGGCTACATTCATCACCAAAGATCAATCGAGAATAGACGAACAATGGAGCTGCCAGGTAACAAAGCACTGTAAATTGTTTACTTGTTTTATTCTTTGTTACTTGCATATTCCATTGAAGTTATTGGGTTTATAATTCATATTAGTATTATCCCATTTTACCCATAACAGTAAGTACAAAATTGTCTACAACTAATGATATATTCTCCATACCCTCTACTCAAAGAATCTATTGACATCTCCTTTAATAGGAGAAATGTGAGTTTCTTACTTCACCACAATTCGAACTCATCCATACCCTATGCACTGTAACTACTTACTATTTATCTTCAGAATAGGCATGAAACCATAATCTTATATTATTAATGAAATGGTTTTTGTAGTTTTATTAATCATTTTTGTTGGGAATTAAGGTGTCTCAACCTTGGTAATTCTCTGCATTTGTAATGTTTGTAATTATTATTCATTGCCTATGTTGTAAATAATTGGAAATTCCACTTTGTCATATTGTGGGATGTGGCACGGTGATGTGTCAATCCTATATGGATTATGACAACTTGGTATTTTGTCCTCACATGAGGAGATAGGTGTCCCACTTAGTGGTAGGAATATTTTACCATGTGTTGGCATCTTCTATGTTGTGTAAGGAATGTTTGACTGAAACGGTTATGATGGATTCCTATGACGGATCTATGACATGTAAGAGTCGAGAATAGAAGTTTGTAAGACAAGTAATGACATGTGTCATGAAGCATCTTTGAATGAGGCATATTTGGGTGCCCCAAGGTGGAATATGATGTGTTGTAATAGAATATGCTATTTATAGTATGTGTATGACAGATTCTCTTACAGCTGTAAGTTGTAACCACTATGACAGATTCTATGACGGTCGTAAGTGTTGTAAGAGCATCTGTCATAGCCTATTTTAGAAATAGGTGACGTCTTTGGGATGGGAGTTATGGACACGTGTCAGACACATTCTACAATGTTGACCAAGTGTCCCTAGGCATGGATTTTGGTCCAAGATGCCATATTGGACGCCCATTCCAAGAAAGGTCCAAAAATTGCCTTATATGTTCTATTTAAACAGGTGCTTGGAGATAGAGTTTGCATCATAGGTTTACAGGTACTGTTATGCTACCGGATTGACTCTAGACACGAGTGTTGAAGACCATTGAAGCTTGCATTGCAAGTGTATTGTAAACATTCTTTCAGATTTGTTAATACATTGTGTAGGTTTATGAGTGTGGGTTTTTTCACCCGATAAGGGTTTTCCCCACCGTAAATCTTTGTCTCTCTTCTTCTATCTACTTTCTAGTTCTTGTGTTTTGCTACAATATCTCATGTTAATGGTTTAACATTGCTGTAATAGTTAGGATAAATTTGAATTTGCATAGCCCTCTCCTCAATAGATTAGTGTAGGAAGCATTTCCGCACACCTAGCTTCCTTTCAGTTGGTATCAGAGCTTGATCACCTTTGGTCCTAGTTGTTGGGTAGGGATTTTTTGAGCTAATCTTAGGTTGTTTGGGAGTCTGTATAGAGCATTTTGTATTTTATTGCAGCAAGGAGATGGCAAGCACATTAGGAAGGTTTGAAGTAGAGAAGTTCAACGGTAGTAATTTCGAGCTATGGAAGCTCAAGATGGAAGACATGTTAGTTGACTGAGACCTTTGGGAAAGTGTGAATGGAGCTAAACTAGCTGCAATGTCACAAGCTGACTGGGATCACAAGGATCAGAAGGCTAAGGGTCACATAAGACTTAGTCTTGCCAATTTTGTGTTGTTAAATGTCCATGAGGAGACTACTGCAAAACTCCTTTGGAAGAAGTTGGGGAATGTGTATCAAGCCAAATCCCTTGTCAATAAACTTTTCCTGAGAAAGAATTTGTATTCTCTTCGAATGGAGGATGGAGGATCCATGGCTGAGCATATGAATGCCTTTAACATGCTGGTTGCACAATTGACATCTATTGGTGTAAAGATGGAGGAGGAGGATCGGTGTATGACCTTGCTTTGTTCTCTGCCGGACTCATGGGATCATCTTGTCATGGCAATCGGAAGCACCACATCCACATTCAAAATGGAAGAGGTGGTTTCTTCATTGTTATCTGAAGACATGCAGAGAAAGTCTTTTGAGGCAGCCAAAGAAGCCCTTGCAGTTCGTGGAAGACCCAAGGAGAAAGGGAAGAAGAAGGACAAGAAAGATGAGAAGGATAGATCCAAATCCCATGGGAGATCCAAATCTCCTGGAAATTCCAAGGCTCTTTGTTGGAATTGTGGAAAGACCAGGCATTTCTTAAAGGAATGCAAAAGAGGAGAAGAAGAAAAAGAAGAAAGTTCCTGATTCAGATTATGACAAATCACAAGATGATGGTGATGCCTTCATCGCAGCCTTGGCAACCCATGCATCTGATGATGTGTGGCTAATTGACTCTGGTGCATCATTCCACATGACCTTGCATCGAGACTAGTTCACTAAGTATGAGGAGTTCGATGGTGGAAAGGTGTATCTGGGTGATGACTCTCATCTGAAGATCATTGGTCGTGGAAGAGCCTCTATCCGATTCCCTAATGGTCGAGTGAAGGGGATCTCTGGGGTTATGCACATCCCAGGCTTAGCACAGAACCTCCTTTATGTAAGTAGTTTGAATGATGCACGTGTGCAGGTTGTCTTTTCAAAAGAAGGATGCAAGATGACTAGAGGATCTATGGCGCTTGCTAAGGGTACTTGAAGAGGTATTCTATTTCAGCTGGAAGCATGCATTACACAATGCAATAGTTCTTCTGACTCAAGGAAGAGGGCAGAAGTCACTTCATCTCCACCATCTGAACGAGCAGTGATGAAATCTATTGTTTCTAATCTTGATGGCTGTAATCGTGCATTAGAAGTTAAACTTCCTATAGAAAAGACAATGTTATGGCATAAGAGATTTGGTCACATTGGTGAGAAGGGTCTACATACCCTGAAAAATAAGAACTTCGTTGAGGGGTTAGATGATTGTAATCTTGAGTTTGACTTTTGTGAACATTGCATTTATGGAAAACAAAACTGTGTTCAGTTTTATTCAAGTTCTCATAAGTCTTCTGGTGTGTTGGACCTCATTCATTCTGATGTGTTTGGTCCTGTTAATGCTCCTTAGTTATCAAAATCTATATACTTTATATCTTTTATAGATGATTACAGTAGAAGGACATGGATTTATTTCTCAGAAGCAAATTTGAAGTCTATAGCAAGTTTAAGAAGTTTAAAGCCTTTTCTGAAAATCAGACTGGTAAAAAGATTAAATGTTTGAGAACTAACAATGGTGGTGAGTTCTGTTCTACAGAATTTGATAAGTATTACAAGGAACTTGGATTGAAATACATAAGACAACTCCATACATGCCATAGAAAAATAGAGTTGCAGAGAGGATGAACATGACACTAATGGAGAAGGCTAGGAGTATGCTTAGTGGAGCTGGTCTAGAACAAAAGTTTTGGGCTGAAGCTATTGCCACTACTTGCTATCTGGTAAACAGATCTCCTACGTCAGCGCTTCTTGGAAAGTCACCCATGGAGGTGTGGTCTGGTAGAAAGCCTTTAGTAAGGCATCTTCATGTTTTTGATTGTGAGGCATATGCACATGTGCCTAGGGAGAAGCAATCAAAGTTGGAGAACAAAGCTGTTAAGTGTATCTTCATTGGCTATGGTGTTGGTGTGAAAGGATACAAGCTTTGGGACCCCGTGGCTAAAAAAGTGTTTTATAGAAGAAGTGTCATCTTCAGAGAGCTTACACCTTCTTCCACTATTTTGCAGCCAAAAGAAAAAGGAAAGAAAGAGGATGTTATTTAGTTTCCTCTCACCCCTAAGAAGACTGAACAGAAAGACAATGTTGGACCTGATGATGAAGAGAGCTCTAGCAGCTCTGAAAGCTCAGAAGAAGAAGAAGCTGAACCTCAACCTCAACTCTTGAGGAGGTCTACATGGATAAGGAAGCAACCTGAAAGGTTTGGTTTTACATTACTTGATTCTAGTTGTGCTTATGCTTTGCTCACTAACAGTGATGAACCTAGAACTGTATCAAAGGCTTTGGTTATCAAGGATGCAGGTTCCTGGAAGTAGGCCATGGAGGAAGAAATGGCTTCTTTGGAAAAGAATCAAACTTGGGACTTGGTGCCTTTGCCTCCTGGATGGAAACCTATTGGATGCAAATGGGTGTTCAAGAAGAAGATTGGTGCAGATGGTAGTATTGAAAAGTATAAGGCCAGATTGGTTGCGAAGGGGTATTCACAAGTGGAGGGTATAGATTATGGTGAGATCTTCTCTCTCGTTGCAAAGATGACTTCCATTCGATTCATGTTGTCTCTCACAGTAGATTATGACATGGAGGTAGAACAAATGGATGTGAAGACAGCTTTCCTTCACGGTGACTTGGAGGAGGAAATCTACATGTCATAGCCAAAGCATTACATGGTAAAAGGTAAAGAAAATTTGGTTTACAACTTAAGAAGTCTCTGTATGGTTTGAAGCAATCCCCTACAAAGCATACTGGAAGGGGGATTTTTGTCATGCTCTTGTAGACATATTTGCAAAATGTGAAAGCATAGACAAGGTATTCAATTATTGCAAACATGTATTCCCATTAATGCACTTTCACAAACCCTCCTCTTTCATTGCTCACATGCAATTTCAATTTCCTACATATGTAACTTTTCATTATAAGTGCATTTAGATGTATGTCCAGTGTTGAAGTTTGGTGGATGCCTGTTAACTATTTGACAACATTAAAGAGTGAGACATCGTTTCATGGAATAAGATTATTGCACCACACAATGACTGCAACAACAAATTCTAATCATAGCATACAACAATCATTTTAATTGTATGGCTTAGTAGTTTATCTGTTGGGCCTTTATTTTTTGCATTAGCAGTTAGTATAACTAACCATAATGCATAGTGGTGAAATTAAAAGTGTGACTTAAAAAGTTTCACACAATGTTAAAGTTTAAGAGTAGCACAAAAGGATTTGAGGGATATGAAGTTGATGACTACACCTATTAAAGAGGAAAAACTTTTTCCTTTGTTTCAAAAGGATTCGAGGGTATTTGAAGTTTATGCCTACACTTGCTAAAAGAGGAAAAGCTTTTTCTTTTGCTTGAGGAACAATTGTTGTTGGATCTAGAGCTAATAGCTCTTGGGATTTTAAGGAGCAAGATGGAGGCATCAAACATAAAACCCCTACCATTAGTCATTGAAAATTTAAAATAATTTATATAAAAACCAAAATTTTAAGATTAAAAACAATTTATATAACAAAATTACAATAAAATAAAATTATTAAATAAATTTCTTAAATATCATAAACTAATTTTAAATTAAAAAATAACATAAATTATAAGCATTAAATATTGCCACCTTAATGAAAGAAAGTAATCATAGTTTTTTTCATCTAAAACAAAAGAAACAATAATTCTACCTTAAATAGAAGAAATAATAATCCTACCTAAATTAGAAGAACAATAGTTACACTTGGCAAATGATATCTAACAAATTTTTTATCATTAAAAGAACATTGTGTGCTTATTCATAATGTTATAGAAGGGACAAGGTTCTCAAATTAGTAATGACATGAAGGAATACAATACACCTCTTCATCACCGCCCTCATATCCACCATCATGTATGACACAAATGCACTATTGTTGCTACTAGAAATGTTGTGCAAAATGTTCTATGACGTGATGTTTGGATTCAATACTGATGCAAGATGATTTACATCATCTTTGTGGGAACAGAATCCCAAGATAATGGAGCAAAAATCAAACACAAATGCAGTGTATTGAAAACAAACTAATTGATTTACAAATGAATAGGTATAAATAGGTGAAACTTGAGGAACAAGTCTCCACAGAATAGGAAAGGTGGCGAAATTGGAACCAAGAGAATAGCTCAAGGTTTAACCTCCCTCCAAAATAGCAGTGATGTGTCGAAGATGGATCGACACATCGACTAATGATTCAACAAGAGGACTCAGTCTTACCAAATGTGAGGAAAACCACTAACTATGATTAAGTTAGGTATAACTCGTATGAGTTTATACACCAACACGCCCCCTTAAGCATAGCTTAGGTGGGTTTATGAAATATGAGTCCTGGCTGTGCACCATTTTAGGTGCTCATTTACAAAACATCTCATAAAATGGAGAAAAAGAAAATCCTATGGGAAAAAACTTTCCTCCTAAAGAGAGAAAACAAAGAGAGGACTTTAGATGACCTCTCCAGATGATGATGATGCTGATGTAGACCCAGATGCTGATGTTGTGAACTCTCCGTACAAAATATATTGTAAATTCTAAATTTTCTGAATATTCAAAAAATTAGACAAATCATCACCAATGTGTACAGAAGTTGGTATACTGAAGCCTGATAAAAGGATATGCATATGTGCACATGCGAATGAGATAAAGAATCTGTGCAATTATGTGAGAAGTGATTGTTCCCCCCATTACACTTTATAATTCAGTGTATATACAATTCCCAATAAGATGGTGTAAACCCTTTAGAATGAATCATACAGTTTTCCATCTCCTTTAAAGACCTATTTTTATGTTCTACTACACTATTTTGTTGAGGGGTATATGGAACTATGCATTGCAAATCTATCCCTTCTGCTGTACAAAATTGTTCAACAATATTATAAACATATTCTCTACCATTATCTATTGAAAGAATCTTGATGACTTTCCCTAACTGTTTTCGGCCAAAGCTTTGAAATCTTGAAAAGAATCAAACACTTATGATTTTTTCCTAAGTAGACCCATGTAAAATGTGAGAAATCATCAATAAATGTGAGAACATATCTAGCCTTTGTAAAAGAAGAATGTGGAAAATCTCCTGAGACATCACTATGAACAAATTCTAAGACTTGTTTTGCCCTCCAAGTTTCTCTTTTGTCAAACTTTGCTTTAGGATGTTTACGAAGTGCACATCCTTCACATAGTCCTTTAAAAAACTTGACTTTTGGTAATCCATTAACCAATTTTTGTTGTCGAAGTTGTTCAAGATAATGATAGTTAAGGTGGTCAAACCGTTCATGCCATAATTTACTAACCTCATTTGAATGAGTTAGTAGTGTCTTTGGAGAAATATCTATAGCAAAACTTGAGAAGGTATACAATCTGGATTGATGATTGGCTTCCCCTATGGTAACTAAGTTATTACTTTGTAATTCTCTTATCTTAACTGAATTTAGAGAGAAATGAACTCTCATAGCCTTCCCTAAGTGTGTTATTTGATACACTGAAAGGAGATTAGTTGACAGTGAAGGTACACTAAGAACTTTTGAAAAAATCCCTCTTTTGATTTCAACAGACCCTCTCCCTTTAACCAATGCTGGGGTATCATCACCTAAGTTGACTGAAGATATTCTGGATGGCTCTAAGGATGTAAATGCAACTTGAGAAGAACCCATATGATGAGTAGAACCAGAATTAATAATTCATGATGGACATGAAGATGAAGATGAAGATGACATAACAACTAGAGCTTTGCCTTTTGATTTCTCTTTGTCCTTGTTATTATCCTGAGTTGATGTAGATGCCTTGATAGAATCAGGTAGCCCAATGTTATTCTTTTTGAGAATATTTGAGAGACTTTCAATTTTCTTCTTTATGCATTTATGTTCATCATGCCCATGTTTTTTACAAAAGGCACATATTATCCTCTCTATAATGTGCTTACTTTGTTGAGAAGATTTATCCTTTTTGATATCATTAATTTTATCTACTTTCTTGCTATCCTTGTCCTTCTTGGTGTTTTTCTTCCCATTTGAAGTTTGTGGCTTGTCATTCCCTGTAATTAGATTCTAAGGCTTCATAGACTTCAAAGCACCCATCTAAATTAGTTTCTCCTATTCCCTTGTGAGATCATAAATGAATTTATCTAGAGTGGGCATTTTCGATGATGCTCCAAAAACACTTTTAGTAGAATAGAAATTTGATACAAACATAGAAAATTCTAGACCTAATTTGGAAAGTACTGAAAGGATTAATTGATCTTCTTTCTTGTCAATTCCACAATCTTTTAACTATAACTTTAAAGATTTAAACTTTGTGAAGAAATCTTCTACAGTTGAGTAATTTCTAGGACTAAGACCTAAGAGATGATTTTCCAATTCATGACTTCTGAGTTCATCAATTTTTCCAAATAGTTTGTCTAATGTATCCCACACTTCATTAGGTGTAGTTTTCGAGATGAAACAATAATTTTGGAGATATATTTAAACACAGAAAGCTAAATGCTTGATCACATTTGTTGAAAAACTTTTCTTTTCTCTTTAGCGGCATTAGGTTCTTTTTTTGTTCCCATAGTTATCCTATATAGGCCCTTATTTTTTAGTACAAGACCAACTTTAAGCTTCCAATCTTGATAATTGAAAAGTGTTAGTGGAGGAATAGGAACTGTAGACCCCATGATGCCTTTTAGTCACGCAGATAGTAGATGTAGAAAACTTGAAAGAGTAATAGAGAAAGTGAAAGTGAGACATGAAAAAGGTAACACTCTCACAAAAAAACACTTCCTTAAGAAGTGTGCAATTTGAACACACAGATTTCCCCCCTTGATTATTTGTAGTTGCCCCCCCAGATTGCTTAATTTATTAAAGAAGTGTTCTTGTCATTCTAAACTAACTTGCATGGGCACTTTATAATAATAGTGTGTTGACACACTAGAATGATAGAGGATGAAAAATTAGGCACTTTTTCCTTTTGAACGACTCGATTACGAGATTGTATGCAAAAGTTATAGCCTTTACATTTTTTGCATATGCAAAAAATTACACCTTCAAAAAATATTTTCAATGTGCTTGAAAATAAAATTTTGTGCAAACTATAGGGAGCCTTTTATGTTTTCTCTCTTTTGGGGAGGATTTTTCTCCCACTGGGTTTTCTCCTTTTCTCCATTTGTGAGAGATTTTTTGTACATGGGTACCTAACATGGCTTTGTGTTAGGACCCATTTATGCATTTTGCATTCTTGCTTTAGTCAGCTTCTCCCTAAGTTGCACTTAAGGGGGGTGTTAGTGTGAATAGGGATATTACCTAACCAGTTATTTCCCTTTTTATGTGGATAATTCATATTATTTAACTATTTATTAGTTAAATAATATTTACACACATATTAACATATTAAGTTGACTTAGTGAGCCTTCTAGGTGTTTCTAGTTGTTTCTAGTTGTGTTTAGTTGTTTATAGTTGTCTTATAGTTGGCATCTTACCCTCTAATTTTCACATGTAATTGGATAATGACACTTGTCACATGACTACAACTTCTTATCTCTCAACCTTGTCTTTATAAGCAATGTATGTCTCTTCATTTTGTAAGGGGGTAAGAATGAATGTAATGAAGGCTAGAGCTATAGTTCTCTCATAATGCTATTATGCAATTGGAGCATTTACATTATTGTCTCATATTACTGTTATGTTGTTCATTTCATTTGCATCATAGTTTATTGATTCTAGCTCTTTCAATTTGATTCTGGGTTATATTATTTTTCAAGATTCGAATAGTTTAGGTATGTTTGAATTGCTACATTTTGGCATAGTTACATCAAATCAAGAACTCCTAATTAACTAATAGTTTACTTGGGAAAGAAACACGTTTAGTTTTCTATAATGAACATGAGTTTTATTTGTGAAGTTCACCTATGCTCTGACATACTTTTTTGGAAGCCAGTTTCTCTGCCAAGGTATGCTTTGGAATACATTTAAAGCTACCATAAACCTTTTTTGGGGGGAAATATTAAAATAAATGGTTAAAACAATTCAATGTTGCATAATTTGTTTCTTGAGTGATTTGTGCACTTGCATCTTGCTTTGCACCATTGCTTACAACATTATGGATTATTTCCAACTTGAATATTACATATATTGGTAACAATTTCCATCATTTAAGCTTATTTAATGCATATAATATGTGTTAATAAATCACATTGCCATTATAATTAAAATATGTATGATCTAACCATGTAACAAAACAATTTTTGAATAGATGCAACCCAAGACACCATTGCAAAGCAAGAACTTGTCATGGTTTTGGCTCATAAATGTAGTTACGCCGATAACTAGAGTGTGACTCAAACACAATACACATGAGTAAAACTCTAGGTAACACATCTATAGTACCCTTGCTAAACGTGTTAGCCAAATCACTCCAACCATTTTGGAGAAAGCCAGCTAGGTGGGGATGATTGATATAATTACTCTCTTTGAATGGAAGAAAAGTGTCACAAGTGTGAGTGGAGTTGTTTGTGTTGTATGTTGAACTATTGACTTTGCACACCTCATGGTGAGATTGAGGGTTTCCTTGATGTTTTCCTATGTTTGAGTCTTTGATTGTGAAAAAAATTGTATGATTTCTATGCCTTGTGATGAAATCAAGGGAGCTTCTTCAATATTTGTTTTTAAACAAAAGTTGAACATTTTATGCCTCATAATGATACTGAGGGCTTGAATGTTTAAAGTGTTTGAATTAATTTCTAGTGCAATTAATCTTAAATGAATGCAATTTTTTCTTTTTCCAACTTTAAATATGATCTAATCACTATGAAAGGGGAATATGAGTGCAAACTATATGGCTTTTCTAATGCAATGTAACTATGTTTTTTTGTGTTTTCTAAGTTTTTAAGTTTGTAATATAATTAAACAAATTTGAGATCACTTTAAGCAAAACAAGAAATTTATTCTAAGGAAATGAAATAACTCTATTTTAACTCTACATTCTATCAAGAAAAAGGAAAAACAATGTTTACTTCCTCAAGAGAAAATGTGAGATAATTACTAATAAAACAATAAGGAACCTATAGTAATTTGCACTAGTGTTGGGTGCATTTCCTCAAAGATCCTTGTGGAAGTTGTCTCCCCCTTTGCAGTAGTGGGGTCCTCCTCTTGGCAATAAAGATAAAAATAGGGATGCAATAAAAGTGAAAAATCAACTTAAAAGAAATGAGAAATTTGAAGAATGAAGGTGCAATCTGTTAGGGTTAGACGGTAGAAGATATCAATTAAATGCAAATAAAGATTAAACTGAGGAATGAAAATACATAGAAATAACAATAGTGAGAGACAAGTTTTAATGTGGTTCACCCAAACTCGGGCTACATCCACCAACAGAGAGTCCAATATTATTATCCAGTAAATCAAACCAATTACAACTAGCAATCCCTGCAACTCAATACTGTTACAAATGCTACAATACAATATCAGCCAAAACCCTAACCCTTAGCCACTTTTATTAAGCCTTATGTCAGTTACAATAATAGGGTTTTTTTATGTTGGCTCATGGAAAAAAATTTCAGGGGCTGCACCCCTGAATCCATGCTCGAGGCCTAGCCCAACCCTGAACCCCAATGATGATACATAAATAGTGTACAATACTTTCATGATCAGTCGCCACTTACCAACACAATCCTTATGTGAATAAAATCTAGAGGGGATGCTATGTATAAGCTTGGCTAAGGTAAGAATACATATGAAAACCTCTTAAAGGATTTTGAAGCCTTGCAAAATAAAAACTAAAACTAAACTAAGAGGCTCGAAGGCCTATGAAGAAATGGGGCGTCGCTGACACAGCTCTATTTAAAGGGCACTAGGTTGAGGGAACTGTCAGCTAATATTAGTCATCTAAGGAAATTGCCAGTGCTGGAGATAAGTAGTGAATTGTTGAGAATCTTACTGACCTCTGTCGGTAATTTGTCTTCATTAATTGCACTTAAAATATCTTCTTGCTATTAAGGATTAAGATTGTCTAGAAAATGATAGAATGTTTCTAGAGTTTTCTATAAGCTAGAACATTCCTAGAGCTATTCTAGAAAAGAACATTCTAAGATCTATTCTAGAAAAAGAAGATTCTAGGTTTAAGAGTTTTCTAGAAAGCTAGAAGCTTCCAGGCTTCAAAGGTTCTATAGCTATATATATGTGATTGGAGAGAGCTGTTGTAGAGCCTCTGGATGGCTGTTGGATACAACATTCAAATCGCTATTAGATATAACATTTGGATAGCTGCTAGACACAACATTTTGGATGTAATGCAAGCTAGATAAATATATTTCTAAGTTATCAAACTCTATTTTGCCATGCATTTGCTATGTTCATTGTTGTTATGTTTTGCCCTATTTGCCCTATGTTTATTACTATTGTTATGGTTATTTTAGTGTTTTTGGGCCTATTCTTACATGGCATCAGAGTTGTTATAACATGGTATCAGGCCTGTTCTTTCATGGTATCAGAGCCTTTCTCACATGGTATCAAAGCCAGGTCACGGGTTCGAATCCCCTTGGGTAACGCTGAGGGGGTTGTGGCAAAAAAAAAGATTCAGCTAGAGTTTTAGCGAAGTTCGGCTAGAATGTTTTCCAGATTCAGCTAGAGGACCATCAAGAGGTTTAGCTAGAGATTCAGCCATGTTTAGCTAGAGGTTCAGCTGGAATGTTTTCCAGGTTCAACTAGATTCAGTTAGAGATTCAACAAGAAATATTGCTGGAGTTATTTGTTTGTAGGGCAGATGTGTTATTGGAGTGATTTGTTTGCATGGCTGGTATATTGCTGGAGTGATTTGTTTGCAAGGTAGAGATATTGTTGAAGTGATTTGTTTACAGGGCTGATATATTGCTGGAGTGATTTTTGTTTGCAGGGTTGTTATATTGCCGAAAATGTAAGTTGGAATAAGATAGAGGTATTATTGGTTGTGATGATGAAGATGACTTTTGAGCTAGACAAAAGATAACGAGTGTTGAAGGCTCAAAGATTCAATCTCATATGAGCAAGCTAGAGGGAAGAAAGAATAGAAGCAAGCGATGAAAGAGGAATATGATAGAATGATGCTTGATATGCTAGAGGTGAACATTAAGAGGGGATAGTAGTATAATGTTCCCCTCTCATTTGTATTTTTCCTCTCCTTATTTGATTTCTCTATATTATTCTAGCCAATCTTAAGGGGGGATGTTAAGGATTAAGATTGTCTAGAAAATGATAGAATGTTTCTAGAGTTTTCTATAAGCTAGAACATTCCTAGAGCTATTCTAGAAAAGAACATTCTAAGATCTATTCTAGAAAAAGAAGATTCCAGGTTTAAGAGTTTTCTAGAAAGCTAGAAGTTTCCAGGCTTTAAAGGTTTTATAGTTATATATATGTGATTGGAGAGAGCTGTTGTAGAGCCTTTGGATGGTTGTTGGATACAACATTCAGATCACTATTAGATATAGCATCTGGATAGCTACTAGACACAGCATTTTGGATGTAATGCAAGCTAGATAAATATATTTTTGAGTTATCAAACTCTGTTTTGCCCTGCGTTTGCTATGTTCATTGTTGTTATGTTTTGCTCTATTTGCCCTATGTTTATTCCTAATGTTATGGTCATTTTGGTGTTTTTTGGCCTATTCTTACACTTGCCCCTACTTAGAATCTTTGCCAACATCTCTTTGGCATTTGTCCTCCTTAACTGAACTTGAAATTTCATCTTGTGAGAAGTTGCATTCTTTATCAGACTTTCTAGGACATTTTAATCTCTCTTAGCTAGCGTGCAGGATCAAGAAAATACAAATAACATCTACAAATGTGTCCAAGATTTCAATTTTTGAAGAGTGTTGTCCCAGCCTTGTCACTCTTACTCTTCGATATAATCAGGTTTTAAGGGAGGTCGAAACCCTGCCAAGGGCAATGGAGACCATAAAAGTAGAGCACTGTGACGTCCTAGAGAACATCAAAGGTATTTCTGGCCTTGAAAAGCTTCAGGCGATGACAATATGTTACTGTCCAACGTTGGGTGGGCTACTAAGTTTTGCTCAGTTACTTTCCTTAAAAGAATTTGAATTGATAGATTGTCCCAAAGTAAAGAAGATAGAAGGTTTAGAAGGTTTGGAATCACTGGAGAAGCTCAAAATAATTGACTGTTGAGAATTAGAGGCTCTTCCATGTCTCGCAGAATTAAGTTGTTTAAAAATGCTTAATTTGTGAACTTGCTACAAATTGGAGGTGGTGGAAGGTTTAGAACGTTTAAGATCATTGGAGAAGCTGAATATAATTGCCTGTCCAGGATTACATGTGCTTCCAATGTCTTTGGAAGAATTATCTTCTCGAAAAAGAATTGAATTGTGAAAGTACAACAAAATGGAGACCAGATATTGAGAGATTGAGATACCTAGTATTGGTAACAAACTGGCAATATTAGTTATGGGTGCCATGGTAATCTCTTCATATTTGAAGAATAAAATTTATTTAAAATATTTCCAATGGGCCTAACAATATCATGTACAGGTTACGATCCTATGCCATATAGCAATGTCGCTTCATATATAATAGGCATTCACAAGAAAGACAAATGAATTGTCACTTAATTTTAAATAACCTCTAATCACTCAGTATTCTTAGACATGAAAATCTAATGTTGTTAATTTGCAGTATTAAATAATTTTAGTTTATTTATTTTTAAATTTTAAGAAGTGAAAATTCTCATGGGTGTCCCAAATGGAGGTATACTCCAATCTCCATCAATTATCCCCACACTAGTGCAAATTTCTTTTATAAAACTGAACATTTCAAGACATGCTCTTACTTGGTATGAGAGCTATGCTCAATTATTGAAAATGAGGAATGTGCCCCCAATTTTGAAGTGGGTAGACTTCAAGAGGCTACTTCATTAGTATTTCTACCCCATGTGACATGAAGAGGACAGTGTGATGCAATGTCATTACTTGAGACAAAGGCAGGACAAAGCATGTAAGCCTACACAAACAAATTTAGAAAGAAGGTAGCTCCCTAATGGGCAAAGACATGATGGATAAAGAAGTGCTCACTAAGTAGGGCTAATTGGTCACTTGAAGAGACATGTTCTCATGTCCAATCCCCAAGACATAAATGAGACATGTGCCCATGCACATTACCTTGAGCTAGACAAAAGGAGGAGCTCTTTCTATAAAGGTAAGAAAAGTAATGAGCGACAATTTTTGTGGTACCAAAAATGAGGATGATGACAAATGCTACTTCCACTATTAGCTCAAAAGGATACAAGTAAAGCAAAGTTTCATTTCTCTCATTGTAAAAAAGATGGCAATTAAGAGGAGAGGTGTTGGGAGCTACACACTAAGTTGGCTCCTTCTAATGAGAAGGAGGGTTAATATAAAATGAATTTTACTTGGAAAAGAACATATAAGTTAAAAAAGAGACTCCTTCGACAATGGACACCTTCCTTCTACCATGTTTAAGGAGGAATTTTCAAATATTGGTTATATCTCATGGAGATGAAGAGCTCACCCAATTGCTTCATACAAGGATAAAAGTGGAAGGTAAGAGGCTTAATTATTTATACTCATGTTCTCAATCAAATGTTATCTCTTTTAGGCATGTTAGTGAGCTAGGATTGGAGGTTGTCAATCAACCAGATCCATATTCCTTTGGGTGATGTTAGGAACCCATGTTTAACCCTTCTCTTTACTTTGTTAGTATATTGTTGTTGGATGCATATGCTTTGTAAGTCGTCCCGTGAGTATATTGTATTATCCCACATTCATGGGGAGTAATAGTTGTTTAGATTAGACTTAGTATATAAGTACGTGTTGAGGCCAATGAAGGCATCCACGAGTTTATTGTATTGAGCTTGCTCAAAGGAGGTTGCCCCCTCGAAGTGGCCTGCGATCAATAAATTCCTTCTGTGTTCTGCTATTTCTGTTATTTCATGCATTTTTCATTATATTGTTGCAGGAGGTTCCTCTCATCTGGTATCAGAGCGCTTTCTTAGGCTCGTTGGGTGGAATTTCTACCAATTTTTTTTCGCAGTGCCCTCCAGGCGCTATGATTATTGTAGTAGTTCTTTTTTCTTTGTATCTATATTATTCATTTCAATTGTAGGTTCGGATCAGGGAATAATCCCTATCCGCTTAACTGTGGGAACTACCTCGGCATAGCCCTAAAACTCATTGTGAGGAGTACCATAGGAACCCCAAAGTAGCTGGCCCATTGAGAGGACCTACCAGTGAAAAGGGAAACGACCCCTACCTGATTGACTAGTTCCCATCCGTGAGGTAAACCAAGAGCTATCATTTGTGGTAAAGCAGTTATCAATTTTACCTGAGCCGTGGAGTGAGGGGTACTGTCCCAATACGCAAGCAATTAGATAGCATTGGTAGTCGAGTGAATCCCCTAAACCTTTAGGAAGTCGAACATACTTGGGGTCCATATCTATTGCTAGAAGACAAATCGCAGATTGCATCTATCCAAAGCCATTGCAGATCATTTCCAGAGAAAAAAAGAGTTAAAAAATTTCTATTTTTTCGCCATATCTTCCTTGCTTTAGCTCCGTTTCCTCTAAAAATTTCACTGGAACCACTGAAATTCCATTTGCATTTTTCCTTCCTTGAGGACCCTATCCCAAATTCTACTTATTGAACACAGAAATCCCACATTTATCTATTTTTAGGGTTTTCCATAACTTCTTCGATTCTCACCCAATCGCCTTCAAATTTTGCCACAGTGTTCATTTCCTATTTCTGCTTCTTTGTCCCTCTTGGAGAAATTTTCCCATTCTTTCACCCCACTTCTGAAATCCCCATTTTATGCTTCCCTATCCCTCAGAAAGTGTCCAAAACCTAGTCAAACCCCAATTACCCATCAGAGTTTTTCCCAAATCCAAATTTTCCTTTACTAAAAATGTTTTTGTTTTTCTACGCATTCCCCCCCAAAAAAAACTCCTGGTTATGGTTGTCACCCGCACAGGAGCAAAAAACATGGAGGATGAACTTGCAGCCCTCAAGACCAAACTCCAAGATCTGGATGAAAAAATTCTTGGCCTCAATCTTTAGCATTCAGCCATGAACAATAGATAGCAGCCAGAGTCTTCTATAGACACTGGGTTCTCTTCTTCCAGTAATTTTTGTGGGCCAAAGTTTGATTTTCCTCACTTCAATGGTGATGATCCGACTGGATGGATATACCGAGCAGAACAATATTTTAGTCTGCATAATACTTTTGATGTCAACAAAGTCCCACTTGCATCCTTTCATTTGGAATATGAAGCCCTTCAATGGTTCCGTTGGTACATCAAGGCTCATGAAGAGCCAAAATGGATAGATTTTTGCAAACTCATTTTGCAATGATTTGGCCCTAGTGCTTTTGATGACTTCACAAGAGCACTCACTAAACATTGCCAAACTGGCATTGTGAGAGAATATCAGATGGAATTTGAGAAACTGGCCAATCATACAGAGGGATTGTCTGATGAATTCTTCAAGAGTTGTTTTGTCAATGGTTTGAAGGATGCAATCAGATCTAAGGTTAAAATGTTTTGTCCCAGCATAATGATGGAAGCCCTAGGGTTGGCTAAGTTGGTAGAGAACAAGATCACAACTCAACAATGCTCCAAATCCACTTTTGTTCCATTCAGAAATATGGTTTCCCAAAGATCTCCAATCATGACAACTCCTAGAACAACTCCTATCAAGCATTTGTCTGAAGCAGAGATGTGGGTGTTGGCAAGAGACACTATATGGATTCATGGTTGTTGTCATTGATGGCAACAAAGGTCATCCCACATATCCGCAAGTCATGATATGTCTCTACCGGAAGTCAGATTGAAGATTGTTGTGGTCCGGTGAACAAGAACAGAGCATGTGGCAAGGTCCGACAGATTGGTCCGGATCTCTCAGAGGAAGTGTCTTGGTGCAGTGCGGATCTGGGGAAGTCAAGAGGACTATCTTGAGTGGTATATTCCAAGGATTTAGCCTCCGGAGTTGGACAAGGAAAAAGATATGAATAGTTGAGTACCGGATTCCTGAGAGATAGTGAAAACAGAGGAAGAACTGACTGACAGAGTATCAGACTACTTTCCGGATGTGTTACAGATGATGATAAAGGTTGCGGAGGCATGAATCATGTTTGGCCGACATAATTGATGATATCTACAAGTATATGCTTGATCCGCATTGCTTGGTGAGCAAGGATTCAGCCGACAGAACTAAGTTTGTAAGAAACTAGACTGTTCCGGATGCCGACTAGAAAGGTGATGAAATTACTTGTGCGGATATATATAGAGGATGGATTTAGTTGTAAAGTGTGTGAAATGTGTGAAAGGATATGCGAACAAGTCAAGAGTAGAGCAGAAGTAGCAAGAAAGATCCGATATGTGAAAGGATAGCAGACTAAAGAACAGAGGAAAGATGAAGTGCAGCAGATCAGTATACTGAACCTAACCGGAACTGAACTCCAGCATATGCAGATGCTTCCAATCAGTTCAAGACTGTGATTCTTATCACTTTGTAAGACAGTGTGTCTTCTTGTAGGCAGTGAGCCTCTTGTGAGCAGTGTGCTCGGGCAGTGAGCCCTAATTGGCAAGTGCCATTTTTGTAATTTCCTATTCTTCTAACAGAGAATAATTCTTGGGTTAATCACCCCATGGTTTTCTCCCTTAACAGGGTTTCCACGTCAAAAATACTGTGTCATGTGTTTCTTATTTCATGGTTAATGTTTTGTGTTTGATTTTATGCTGCTTCAATTAAAAGGAAAGTTCAATAAGGGAAATAATTAGGATAACTGATTCACCCCCCCCTCTCAGTTATCAACAATTGGTATCAGAGCCAAGTTCCTCCTAATAGAGCCTAACAGCTTGAGGAAGATCTGGGATTTCAAATGGATGCATATGGTTTAAAGGAGCAACTCAAGATTGCCCTTGAGGATCTTGAACAGTCAAATTCTGAAGTCAGTGAATTAAGAGAAAGACTCAAACAGGCTGATGAATTCATGAGGGAATTAAAAGACAAATTAAGTCTCTCTATGAAAAAGAGAAAGGAGCTGCTCCAACAGTTGGCAAGACAAAGTGAAGAAAGCAATACAAATGAAGAATTGACTGAGCAAACCAAGTTATGTGAAAAGTTATCAAAAGAAGTCATTATGTTAAGACATGAAATGGAATCAGGAACTATAAAGTTCACTCAAGAGATTGAAGAAAAAAGAAAGGCTGAAGACAATCTAAAACAATCTCTTAAGGAAAAATCAGAAGAATGCCACCAGATGGACAGGATTATCAGACATCTTGAATCTGATCTTGAAGATGCCAAAGATAATGAAGAAAAACTTGAGGATCAAATTACCTCTCTCAAAAGAGATCTTCAAACAGCAAATGAATATAAAGAGAAATTCAAGATAAGTTCTGCTCAACTTGAAGTTCTTCTTGGAAGTCAAAAGAGGACTGATGACAAGTATGGTTTGGGATATGAGAAAGGAGAAAGCTCCGGATCCGGTCAGAGGAATCTTGGATCAGAAAATCCAAGGAGCAGGCCTAGAAGACCTCCGGTAAGACAGCCAAATGCTCAAAAATATCCATCCTTCAATGGATACTGCCACAGCTGCAACCATTTTGGTCACAAAGCTAAGCAGTGCAGAATGAGAATGAATCAGATTAATTCATCCTTCTCCGGACAGTGCTTCAACTGCAAAAGGTATGGACACAAATCCCATGAATGCAGAATTATGCAAGTAAACAAATCATTCAAAGGTAGATGCTTTACATGCAATAGAGTAGGTCATATGGCTAATCAATGCAGATCAAGGGGATATCAGTTAAATATGCAAAGAAATGTTATTTGCCAAATCTGCAATAGGTCCGGTCATAATGCTAAAGTCTGCAGAAACAAGAATCAGGACAAAAGAGGTCCGGTGTATGATCAGAATCAAGACAAGGGTAAACAAAAGATGAATGCGGATGAAGTTAGGAATCAGATGAGCAAGATTTGGGTGAAGAAAAGCTCAGAGAATGTAGAGGTTGGATCCGCACCAGATTCTGGTGCTGATATTTCTTCCGGAAATTAAAAAGTGAGCTCAGGCTCAGGGGGAGACTCAAAGAAGATTCTGTTCCCCCAGCCAAACAAGTTGTGCCGGATGTGGCACAAGATGCGGATTAAAGGGTTTGTAGATATAAGTCCTGAGATGCTTCAGTCAAGTTTTCAGAGGTCCGCATGGAGTTATGAAGAAGCTGTGTTCGATTAAGTTAGACCTGTTCAGGGAGGTGCTCCGGTATGATAAAGGATTACAAAAAGATCCGGAGAGATCCGGAAGTGCACGATCTTGTCTTGCGGATTGGACAGAGTGTTTGGGATGTTCTTGTAATATGTTACCTAGATTTATTCATGATTTAAAGATCCGGATGATATTCAGTGATCAGGACTAATCCGGGATACTCCAAGCTGTCCAGACATGGTAAACCGGAATAATGCAGGTGAAGCATTTATTGCAGACAGATATTAGGGTTTGCGGAGCAATATAAGGGATTTCTCAAAAGTTATCTGCTCATTCTACACTTGAGAAGAAGCGAATAGTGGAGCTCTGCAACAAGGTTCATCAAGCACACCAAGGATCTCCTGCCGAAGCTATTGCATAAAGAAATCAATCCAACCACTCCGTGCAAACCGAAGGCGCATAAGGTATTCTTCGTTTTTCATTGCCTCACTGCAAATCTTTGAAGAATGGCTACTCCAAACATAGTTAAGATCTCTGATAGACCTCGCCCCTCATTCAAGAAACATCCCTACAAATCATTGGAGGTAGATCCACTAGGAGCCTTCTCTAGTGTTCCCCACGGAGTCTTACATACTGAAGATATTAGGGTCTACATACACGCAAACATTGAGGAATTTGGGGAATTCAAATTAAGAGACCTCTATCACAAGCAACTGATAGACAATGCTTTTGAGCTCAAACCAGAGTATAAGGGTATCCAGAAGAAACAATTTGAGCAATTCATTCATTTCCCTAGCTTTGAAGAAGATGAATGGGTCCGGTATGTACTGAGCAGGATGCATGACAACTTCCTTTGGCTAGATAGACCCTGTAAGATCACAAAAGAAGCAATTAGAGCAGTAACTGGTCTATACTCTTCCGGGGGGGTACCTATCCTCAAATCTGTCAAGAACAACGTTGTAACTGAGGCCACCGGATCAAAATATGATAAGAGGGCAATGACCATTGAAGATATTTCGGATCCGGATATCAAATATGCATCAATGATAATAGGATACAAGATCTATCACTCCAGCAGGGAGAATTCTGTATCCAGAACTGCAATATACACAGCATATGAAATGCTAAGAAAGAATGCAAATTATGATCTTTGTGAACTACTACTAAGCCAATTAATGGAAAATGTACAGAAAATCAAGAAAGACAAGAAGAACTCCTTTAAGTATGGTACTCTCATTGTATGTCTATTCTTTTACTTCATGAATGAGCTACCCGGAACAAGTGGATGGGTATGGCAGAATGACAAACCTGTTGCAGTCCAGATAAGAGACTATTTGCATGGACTTGGGGATGCAAAAACGAGAAATACAGCTCTATGGGGATACTTCAAAAACTTTCAGAGCATGATGCAAGCAAGAGAGAGAATTCCCCAGTCTCTCATTGAGAAATACAAGGACTCAGTATGCTTTATGGTTGACACTGATCAGTGCCTAATGGAGGCAGTGGAGCCAAGGACTGTCTGGATCATGCCCATGGGGTATGAAGTTGATGAACAGATAGTAGAGCTGCATGTTCAACACATGCTAAGTCAGCCCAAAGATCCTAAGGCAGAAAGGTTTGGAACCTTTGAGGAGCTGAGTGTGAAATTACATGTAGAACTCAGGGAACCTGAGATTAAGAGAAAAGTGAGAAAAGAAGTAGAGCACATTGCTCAAGGCCTAGGCATCTCAAAAGAGGCACTTGATGCCAGCCGGGAAAAGAGGAGAAAGGCTGAGGAAGAAGAGAAAAGCAAAGAAAGTGCTCCGGTTGAAACCCCCACCCGGACCAGATCATCAAAGAGATCTGCACCTTCCACAACCAAAAGCTCAAAACCGGAAGTCCAGGCATCCGGTAAAAGATCCAAGACAAAAGCATCAAGGGCTTATGAAAGCCAAAAGGATGAAGAGGAAACAGAATCAGATGAGGAAGTAAGAGAAGTAAAGAAACAGAAGAAGAAAGGATCCGGTAAGCCCTCCACAGGCCAAGACAAGAATGAAATGGCAGAGGTAACTGTTGAAAAGCCCACTCTGTCACTAGAGAGCATAATCAAGTCGGTCACGGTGGATGGAAACCTTCAACCAATGACTGAATCCTATGATGACTTCAGTGAGGCAGACCAAAAGACTCTGCAGGAGGCCACAGTGAAATATCTTAACATATATAATAAGGCTTTCATTGAAATAATATCTCTTATTCCTAAAAGCCTAGAAAAGGAAATGGAAGTGAGGAAAAATAATGCTCATGCTAAAGATCTTGAGATCCGGGAGCAGATAGCTATTCAGCTATATCCTCAAATTGATCCCAAGACAATGAACATGATCTTCAAGGACTGCAAAGATGAGTTCAGAAGTAAAGCCAGGATGAATCAGCTCATGCTTGGTGAGACTGACAAAGTGGCACAAGAGACAGAAGAGATCCTCCGGAAGGCCTTCAAAAGGTTCAATCTTCCTGTTGTAGAGGACTTAGGTGCAGAAACAGCTGCTGATTTGGAATCTTCTGTTCCGGAAGAAGTGAGCCCTGAACAGACAAGTGAGGACTTGGGACCCTCTGCTCCAGAAGAAGTGGCCCATGAACAAGAAAGCATCTCTCCTCCGGTTTCCCCTACAGTCTCCAGATCCAAAGAAGAAGAGCAATTGCAGGAGAAGGAAGCAGTGGTGACAGACAAAGAGGTTGACAGTTCTAAGACTGCAGAAGAAAAGAAACATCTGTCTCCGGCAAGAGACACTGCACAAACTGTTCAACAATTTTTGAGCAAAGAAACTCTAGAGATTGATGAACCGGAGCTTCTAAAAGGTCCATTTGATTTTGACTCTCTCTCTCCGGTACAAACAATGAAGATAGCTTCATTTGCAAATGCCAAGGCAAATGAAAAGCTCCTGAAGTCTCATATGGAAGACTGTGAGTTGATAGAGGCTGCTTCCGGAGTACTTGTAAAGATCATGCCATCAATCCAGATAGATCCGACAGCCTCCACTTCCGGTAATCTAAAAACCTTAGTCAGCAGTATTGATACACATTTTAATTCTCTAGAAAAATCAGCTGAAGAAAAGGTCCGGAAGGAATTTTTGGATAAGAGATTTTCTGAAATATTATAATTAATCTCTAAGGATAGGAAGATTGTAAGCATTGGAATAAAGAGCTTAGAAAATGCTCTTAAGGATGGCGGTGACATCTACAAATTTTGTATATCTTGGTCAAAGGCAACAGCAGCAATTGACAAGAAAATAAAAGAGGAACAGGACAAGCTTCAAAGCTTATCTCAAAGTTTTGATCCTCTCTCTTCCTCTATAATAAATCAAGAATGTCAGACTATTGCAGTCTTGAATGAAATAAAGAATCTTGAGAAGGAGAGGAAGAACATTACCAACCGGATGGGAGAACTTAGAAGGATTATAGTCCCTAAGTTGGAAACTATGCATGAGGCCATCAGTGATGCCCAGACCACCGCCCATACAAAAGATCCGACAGATCTCAGGCGGGCAGAAGCTTTTGCATTTTTGTTGAGTGGTCACATTTCAATCTTGGATAGAATGAAGCTAAGTTGGGCTACTGAAATGGTTCAACTGCAGACATCCTTTGCAGACATTCTGCAGTATATGTGAGTATGTAAATATGCGGCTATATATAGAAAATTTTTGAAAATTTTGGTGTGCGGACCCTACCCTTTGCCATTGATGTCAAAGGGGGAGTGAGGAGCAGTGAAAAATGAGGAATCCAACTCAGGGGGAGTTCCGGAAATTGTATATAAAGACAGAGCATCAGCAAAGGGGGAGCATAGTGTAAACACTTAGTCATTTTTCACTAAGTGTTGCCATCAATGCCAAAGGGGGAGATTGTTGGCAAGAGACACTATATGGATTCATGGTTGTTGTCATTGATGGCAACAAAGGTCATCCCACATATCCGCAAGTCATGATATGTCTCTACCGGAAGTCAGATTGAAGATTGTTGTGGTCCGGTGAACAAGAACAGAGCATGTGGCAAGGTCCGACAGATTGGTCCGGATCTCTCAGAGGAAGTGTCTTGGTGCAGTGCGGATCTGGGGAAGTCAAGAGGACTATCTTGAGTGGTATATTCCAAGGATTTAGCCTCCGGAGTTGGACAAGGAAAAAGATATGAATAGTTGAGTACCGGATTCCTGAGAGACAGTGAAAACAGAGGAAGAACTGACTGACAGAGTATCAGACTACTTTCCGGATGTGTTACAGATGATGATAAAGGTTGCAGAGGCATGAATCATGTTTGGCCGACATAATTGATGATATCTACAAGTATATGCTTGATCCGCATTGCTTGGTGAGCAAGGATTCAGCCGACAGAACTAAGTTTGTAAGAAACTAGACTGTTCCGGATGCCGACTAGAAAGGTGATGAAATTACTTGTGCGGATATATATAGAGGATGGATTTAGTTGTAAAGTGTGTGAAATGTGTGAAAGGATATGCGAACAAGTCAAGAGTAGAGCAGAAGTAGCAAGAAAGATCCGATATGTGAAAGGATAGCAGACTAAAGAACAGAGGAAAGATGAAGTGCAGCAGATCAGTATACTGAACCTAACCGGAACTGAACTCCAGCATATGCAGATGCTTCCAATCAGTTCAAGACTGTGATTCTTATCACTTTGTAAGACAGTGTGTCTTCTTGTAGGCAGTGAGCCTCTTGTGAGCAGTGTGCTCGGGCAGTGAGCCCTAATTGGCAAGTGCCATTTTTGTAATTTCCTATTCTTCTAACAGAGAATAATTCTTGGGTTAATCACCCCGTGGTTTTCTCCCTTAACAGGGTTTCCACGTCAAAAATACTGTGTCATGTGTTTCTTATTTCATGGTTAATGTTTTGTGTTTGATTTTATGCTGCTTCAATTAAAAGGAAAGTTCAATAAGGGAAATAATTAGGATAACTGATTCACCCCCCCCTCTCAGTTATCAACAGTGGGCACATAGAAAAAAAGGGCTTTGTTATAATTGTGATGAGAAATTCACTTGGGGACATAGATGTGTTGAGTAAAAGCTCTATCTCTTGGATGTGGATTCTCCACCTGCAACTAAAGTTTATGAAGATGCTCAGGATATAGTAGATGATCAAGTCAACATTTAGCAGCCGCTTGTTGACCCTCCTTCTTAGGACGACCACCCAGAGATCTCTCTCCATACTTTAGCAAGAGTCACCACCCCACAAACCATGCAGGTCAAGGGTTACTTCAAGAAGCTCTCTATTACAATACTCATTGATTCTGGTAGCACTCATAACTTCATTGACCCTTGGATCGCCAAATAGGCTGATTGTTTTGTCCATCCTTGCTCCATCTTTGAAGTAATGATTGCCAATGGGGGCACATTACCTTTCAAAGGGAAATGTCACAATGTGCGTATCTCTATTGGAGATTATAACCTGTGCTCTAACATGTTTTCCTTGCCCTTAGGTAGATGTGATGTGGTTTTGGGCGCTCAATGGTTACACACACTTGGACCCATCTTATGGGATTTTGCTAAACTTTGGATGCAATTTTTAGACAATGGGCAAAAACACACATTGAGGGGCTTACAACCAGGGTCTCTCAGCATCATTAGTTCACATCGCATGGAAAAACTCCTTAAGAAGAATTCACATGGTGTCATCGCTCAGCTCCATTCCATTCAAATGCAACCATCAGTAGTCTCCACTACTCCTTCGGATCTACAACAAATTTTGGATAGATATGCATGTGTCTTTGCTGAACCAGTGGGATTACCACCTTCACAACTAGAGGACCATCATATTCAGCTCCTTCCTGGAAGTGTTCCTCCCAACATCAGGCCCTACCGCTACCCATTTCACCAAAAGATAGACATTGAGATGCTCATTCGGGACTTATTGAAGCAAGGTATTATTCACCCTAGTACCAGTTCCTTTTCTTCACCAGTTCTTCTTGTCTGGAAAAAAATGGGTCATGGTGCCTCTGCATTGACTTCTGAGCACTTAATCACATCACAATCAAGGATAAGTTTCTAATTCCTATTGTTGATGAGCTTCATGGTACTCATTTTTTCTCCAAGTTGGATCTTTATTCTGGGTATCACCAAATTCAGGTTCATGAGGATGATATCCCTAAAATAGCTTTCTGCACACATGATGGCCACTATGAGTTTTTGGTCATGCCCTTTGGCCTCACTAATGCTCCTTCCATATTCCAGGCATTAATGAATAAAATATTCTGGCCCTAGTTGCAGAAATTCATTCTAGTCTTCTTTGATGATATCCTCATCTATAGTAAAACATGGGCTGAGCATCTCCAGCATTTGGATCTTGTACTACAACTTCTCTTTGATCATCATCTTTGTGCAAAATAGTCTAAATGTGTTTTTGGGCAAGAGGAAGTGGAGTATCTCGGGCATATTGCTTTAGCCCAAGGGGTTCGAGTGGATCCTGCCAAAATAGATGTGATGAAAAATTGGCCGCATCCTCAGACACTCAAGAGCCTCCATAATTTTTTGGGACTGAGTGGCTACTACCACAAGTTTGTCAAGGATTATGGGAAGATTGCAACTCCATTAACAATTCTGTTGAAAAAGGATGCTTTTACATGGACACATGTTGCTAAGTGTGCATTTGAAAAACTGAAACAAGCTATGTGTACTACGCCTATTCTAGCTATCCCAGATTTTTCCAAGACATTTACTATTGAGAGTGATGCTTGCAGCAATGGACTTGGTGCTATTCTCCTTCAAGATGAACATCCCATTGCGTTCACCAACAAAGCCCTTTCAGGTCAGAATTTAGTACTCTACATATGAGAAGGAAATGATGGCTATTTTGTATGCCATATAGAAGTGGTGGCCATACCTATTAGGGAATCATTTCTGCATCAAGACTGATCACTAGAATCTAAAATATTTCCTGGAACAACGGGTCTCCTCTCCAACACAACAAAAATGGGTTAGCAAACTCATGGGATATGACTATGAGATCACTTACAAGAAGGGTAAGGACAATATTGTGGCAGATGCTCTTTCGCATACATTTGATGACCAAGCTTCTCTTTTAGCAATTTCTATGCACATTCCAAATTGGTTGGAATCTGTCTAGGAGGGCTATGTCAATAACTCTTCATTATCTTAAATCATCCAACAGTTGGCCAATAACCCTTCTGTTGTACTATATTACTCTTGGGATGGTGCTTCTCTGAGATACAAGGGCCGTCTGGTGCTTCCCTAGAGAATAGATCTTCAACAGGCTATCTTCTAGGAACTCCATGCTTCTCCATCGGCAGGGCACTCTAGGTTCCTCAAAACTTATGAGTAGGCATGGCGTAACTTCTTTTGGAAGGGAATGAAAAGGAAAATTCAATAGATGGTGGCTAAATACGATACCTGCTAGTGCAACAAGGATGAAACGACACTTCATCCTAGATTTCTCGAACCCTTGCCCATCCCTACATGGATTTGGACAGATATTTCTATGGATTTCATTGAAGGGCTCCCTAAATCTAGAGGGAAGACAGTGATCTTAGTTGTGGTTGATCACCTCTCTAAATATAGTCATTTTTGTGCCGTCAACTATCCCTATACTGCCTCCTCAGTTGCACGGATTTTCATGGACCAAATCTTCCGTCTTCATGGAATCCCTTCTTCCATTGTCTTAGATCGTGATGCAACTTTCACCAGTCATTTTTGGATAGAACTATTTCACCACACTAGTACCAAACTGAAGATGAGTTTAGGGTATCACCCACAAATAGATGGTCAGACTGAAGTTATCAACAAATGTTTGGAAACTTATCTTTGTTACTTCACCTCAGAACAACAGCATCAGTGGGCAAAGTGGCTCCCTCTCACTGAATGGTGGTACATTACCTCCTACCACACTACATTTAAAATGACTCCATATGAAGCAGTCTATGGTCAGGCACCACCAGTGCTCCTTCCATACACCCCCAACAATTCACCAGTTCAGGCAGTTGACACGGTTCTCCGAACCCGAGATCAAATTCTTCACATTTTGCAGGACAATCTTCACATGGCAAGAAATCAAATGAAACAACAAGCCAATCAGCACTGTTCTGAGCACACTTTTCAAGTAGGTGATATGGTTTTTCTTCATCTACAGCCATACAAGCAATCCTCCCTGAAACTCAAAGGGCGTCATAAGCTAGCTCCAAAGTTCTATGGGTCATATAAGGTTCTTCAAAAGATTAGGTCAGTTGCTTATAAATTGGAGCTTCCTCCTTCTTCCCACGTTCATCTAGTATTTCATGTCTCTTGTCTAAATAAAGTTCTTGGCACCAACATTAGAGCACAAACTGTTTTACCAGAACTGGATAACGAGGGATCCATCATTTTGGAGCCAGAGACAATCCTCGATAGGTGCACTCATCAGCTTCGCTCTCGATCCATCACAGAGTTATTAATTCATTGGCATGGAATGCAACCAGAGGATGCTACATGGGAACCACTCCTTCAGATTCAGCAACAATTTCCACATCTTAAGGTTTGAGGATAAAGCTTTTCTAAGAGGGAGGGGATGTTAGGAACCCGTGTTTAACCCTTCCCTTTACTTTGTTAGTATATTATTGTTGGACGCATATGCTTTGTAAGTCGTCCCGTGAGTATATTGTATTATCCCACATTCATGGGGAGTAATAGTTGTTTAGATTAGACTTACTATATAAGTACATGTTGAGGCCAATGAAGGCATCCATGAGTTTATTGTATTAAGCTTGCTCAAAGGAGGTTTCCCCCTTGAAGTGGCTTGCAATCAATAAATTCCTTCTGTGTTCTACTATTTCTATTATTTCATGCATTTTTCATTATATTGTTGCAGGAGGTTCCTCTCAAGTGGTTACAACATAGAGTTGAAATGAAGGGTAGGAAGTAGTGCAAGTTAGAGTTTGGTCTATATTTAAAGTACAATTATGAATTTGGTTGATTCTGTGGCATTAGTGGTAAGTGATGATTTTTTGTAGCCATTATTTACATACAAGAAAATCTAATTTACAAACAAGAATTAGCTTTGGTTAAATTGTAAGAGTTTGTTTATGAATTTTAAATATCAATGGGTCACAATTCATCTCACCAAATTTGGGAATAGGTTGGATCTAATTATATGGTGTATTGGAGTAGTTTTATATAACCAATTTGGTCTTTAAGTCACCCAAGTTGGACAACATATGTACTTGGTAACGCAATGAAGAAATCTTCATGTGAAGAAGACAACATAGTTGAATTAGTAAAATTTGTGTCCCTCTTTGACAAGGGTAAGTTTTACTGCATCTTGTGTTCTTGCATATTTACTAGAGAAATTGCAATGAGAACTATGTAAAGATTGCATACCTGGTAGAGTCAATGAAATAAGGGAGAATGATTATGTTTTTAAGCCCTGAGTTGCTTTTTGAAGCAAAGAAGTTGCACTTGCATGGAGGTAAAGGGCACAAAGGTTTAAAGAATGACTTCAAAGGATTTTGTATTCAATGTTCTTTTTCATTAATTCTCATTTGATGCCTAGATCATTCAAGGGTTAAGTCATCATGGTTTGTTCATCATTGTTTGGGTAATGAGTAGACTTGGGTCTTGCCAAGTCATGTTGAGGAGGATTCTTGAGTTAAGAGTGCTTCAACTTCTCAATTTTAGTGAGCTTTTGGGGACCAAAAGTCTCTTGGTTAGAGAATTATTATCCAAAAAATTAAATCAAAGTAGCTAGACTATTGAGGTAAAAGTGTTCGTACAATTTTTTTCTTATCTCCATCAAAGAGCTATTAAGTGATCCTAACTCAAATCACAATTTACAAATCAAAATTATATGTTGATCAATAAATAACAAGAATTCTTTATCTAGTTGGTCATCATCAATGTCTCTTTTTATGACATCTTATAGCTTTAGCTACAACTTTTTTATTTGATTATTGAATGTTTAAGCATTGTTCCTATTATGCATACTGGAAAAATTATTTGCAGAAAACAAGTGAATAGTAGATTAAATGGTTGATTTTTAGAATTATGCAAGGATCCCTCTATTTGTAAATTGAGTAGATCCCAATATTCTATTGTCTAATCCACATTAATTTTCTTAAAGAGTTAAAAAAAACTTTTTTGCAACATTTCCCCAATATTGAATTGTAATTTCCAAAGTGACTAATATTTTTTAAGACATTTCCATTTAATGTTTCCCTTTAGTTTTAATAGCATAAAAGGATATGTCCTTAACATGTGAAAAATGAGGTCATGGAAAATAGATTTTTTATACGATATTTAGGAAGTCATAACACTCAATTGTTGAGTAGTTTTTGTTCAGTGAAACTATTTCCACTAATGAGAATATAATTGCAATATTTCATATCCTCTTTCAAAAAGGATAATATTTATTCTTGAAAAATCATCTCACTTGTATGATTTTTTATAACACTAATTGGTGCATGAAGGAGAAAAGGAATTTTACCATATTTATTCATATATTCAATTATATTGATCTATGGTTAAGTGCTACATGTATGTTATATTTCTTAATAATGGAGTCATAGGCATATCCAAAAAGAGTTTAGGTCTATTGATGCATTATAGGTGAACATATAATAGTGAGTCCTAAACTTAGGGCATTAGATTTTTGAAGTGAAATGGGCATTGACATTAACAAATACCTTCATTTGAAGGTGACCTTCGAATGAAGGTATTATTTTATTGTTATTTGAAAAATATTTTAACTGCGGTGAAATGACATTTTCACAGTCATTTCACTTTCAAGCAGCAGTGAATGAACTTTTTGGACCATGGCTTTTGAACTTGCATGATAGAGTAGTGAAACCAACTATTTATGTCTCTAATTTTGACACATGTCTTTGAATGGAGGTCTCCAGGGGCATGGTGTTGACATCGACAGAAACTAGGGTGAGAATCGATCACCAATCTGTCATTTTTTACTCGATATTTCTAAAAAATAATGGCTTCATTTATGGTAGACTAATTTTGAAAATTTATAATATGATAAAATTTGCTAGATTTGTTAATTTTTATATCGTAAAATGTCTAGAAATTTACCTCTTAAAATACAAATATTAAAAACCTAGAATGTTAATTTGAAACCCTAAACATCTATTTTCAAACCCTGCAATGTAAATTTGAAACCCTATATGTCTATTTTGAAACCATTGAATAATGTTAATTTAAAACCCTAAAATGTCTTTTTGAAACCCTGAAAATCTATTTAAAAACCCTAAAATATTTATTTCAAACCCTAATTTATAAATTAGAAATGTCTATATGTAAATTTGTCTATGTAGTTAACTTTGCAACCATGTAGCGATTACATGGAATATCATAGGACCTCCATTTTTTTAGAATTGTAGTATGGACTCATCATGCAACTCATCACATCAACATGTCTAGTAAGAAGTGTCCTTAAAATGAATTTTTAAAGGTTCAAATCAAACTTTATCATGAAATTCTTAGTAGTTGAACAAAAGCATATCACTTATATTTAGAAGAATATCATAGTCTTATTTAAAATATTTTACTTATATGCAACCTTAACAATCTCAATACCTTTTGGTAATTATGAATGTTATTATCTCAGACCTTTTTTATCTAGCACAAATGGCCAAATAGTTGAATAAAAAATACTCTAAATAATCAATCAATGTCGAGCATTATATCCTAATTTCTATAAGATAGAAAATTATTTAGTGTATTTAAGTTAGTGTAGAAGATGATAAATGAGGAATCAAGTCAACACTAGTTTGGGAACCATGAGTAGAGGCACCTTCAATGTGAGAAGTATCTTGAAAAAAGCCAAAGGTCATTGTTCATGTGTAGCAAGTGAAACATACATGTAAAGGAAAAATAATATAATGAGGCATGAATGAGAGTTAGGAGTGTCTTCTTTGAATGAAGAAGGTGCAGTCAATCAATTAGGGGGTACTATAATATATCTAAGACTTTTGTATGAAATGGAAATTTTTTTACCTAAGTTACCATCAACTTTTATGGCATGTCATAAACTTTAATTTTTTATGGAGTGTTGAGATTACAATACCATGATAGCATGTATCCATGGATGACTTATACTTATGCATGTTTAGAAATAGAAAATGAAATGTTGACTAGTGTTCATTTTTTCCTTATGATATACCTTGTTTATGAGTCAACAATTAAGTTACTTATGTTTGGATAGTAATCGTGTGTGTGTGTGTGTGTGTGTGTGTGTGTGTGTGTGTGTGTTTACATGACTAATAATAGCTTTGAGAAATGAGTTATCTTATCACTATGCTCTCTTCCTACCTCTTTATAATTAAATAGTTGCTTATGTAGATTAAAGATCCATAAATGTGCATATATCATAATTAATCTATCTCTCTTGATGTTAAACCATTTAAATAGAAAGGAAATAATTTTTATCCTCATGTGATTAGATTTAAGGAGAATGAATGTAATTGACATGTCTCCAATGCTATCTTACTTAGGAAAAGAGAATGTAATCACTCATGTGTGGATGAAAATAATATTATTATCCTTCTTCTATTGTGTTTTATTGATGAAATGAAAAGAGATCAATTATGAACATGTGCATGGTAATATCCATCTTTTTCTCCTAGTTGATAAAAGTGTTTGTGAAAACATGAAGTGTACTTCCATTATAAACCTTATACCAAAGTGTAAGGCATCACATGGAACATTGTAGTTCAAGTGAGATGAGGCCTAAAGTGATGGGTAGAGTAATATAACATCCATAGAAACTTGGACTATATTATCAAAACTTTTATCATGTCATTGGATTTTTGCAAGCTACTTAAATCAACCTTACTTGCATATATACAAAGTTTGTTAAAAATATTTAGTCCAAATTTGTTGTTAACTAGAGATCTCTTTTAATTTAAATGTCACCAAGTACTTAACTATGATATTTATATTGGTCTATGCTCTTGAACAAATTAGGGAGGAGGTAACTCATGAAATTTGTAAAAGAAAATTTAAATATTTCTTGGTGAATTAGTTTAAAGATATAATGGTAGCCTAGTAACTAATTACATCAAATGATACTATTATCAAGCAATTTAGAGCTTGTTTCAATAGATCTCTATGGATTTTAGATGAGAAAGTTAGGTCCCAAATCTAGATCTCTTACTAAGTATTTGTAAGTTGATCACAAACCATTTGTATGCTCATGTGATTAGATTTAAGGAGAATGAATGTAATTGACATCTATCCAATGTTATCTTACTTAGGAAAAGAGAATGGAATCACTCATGTGTACATGATAATAATATTATTCTCATCCTTCAATTGTGTTTTATTGATGAAACAAAAAGTGATCAATTCCTAATGTACATGATAATATCCATCTCTTTCTCCTAGTTGATAAAAGTGTTTATGAAAACATGAAGTGTACTTTCATTTTAAGTAAACCTTAAACGAAAGTGCAAGGAATCATATGGAATATTGTAGGTCAAGTGTGATGAGGCATAAAGTGATGGGTAGAGTGATATAACTTCTAGAGAAACTTGGACCATATTATCAAATCCTTTATCATGGCCTTGGATTTTGGCAAGCTACTAAAATCAACCTTGCTTGGATATCCAAAAAGTTTGTTACAAATATTTAATCCAAATTTGTTGTCAATTGGATCTCTCATTTAATTTGAATGTCGCCATTTATTTGACTATTAAATTTATAATGGTCCATGCTCTTGAACAAATTGAAGAGGTAATACATGAAATTTGTAACAGAAATTTTAAATCTTTCTTGGTGAATTAGTTTAAAGATAATTCTAACCTCGTAAAGAATTACATTAATGGTACTATTATCAAGTAGTTTGAGAGCTTGTTTTAATACACCTATATGTAGATTTAAAATGAAAACATTATGTCCCAGTTCTTGATCTCTTAGCGGGTATTTGTAAGTAGGACATTGTGATGTACAAGCTATATGAACAAGAACATCATGACATATATAAGGAATAACTTACCACTAGTTTTAATGGATATGTAGCATGTGCAATAATGGTAGAAGAAACCTCATGATAGGTAACCATGAATCTTGTTATAGATCTAACCTAAATATGTCAACAATAACCACACAATCTATATCAACAATAGGATCCAGTAGTTGAGCGGCTTGTCCTAAATTGTTGATATAGTACTCAGGATTTAGGCTTGCAACATATATACTATATATTGTCAATAATTATTCCACATATAAATTAAAAAAATGACCAATATTTAAATCATGTACTCATTTGCAAGTTCTTTATATTCCTTGAATTTTCATAAATTAGATATAACTATTATGAAATTATAATTAATGTTGATTTAAAATTTTAAAGATTTTATTATTAATAGATATTAATAAATGTCTCCAAAAGTTCTTTGAATCTGGAATAGTGTGTCTTGCATTAAATCAATGGCAACATTCAAGGGAAGTCTATAATATCATATAACCTTAGAATTGTATTCATTTTCACTTGAATAAACTTGAAATAGATATTTCAAGGGATAATATTTTAAACTATTTATATAGCTATGATCTTTTCTAAAGCATGGATTTAGAGTGCTGATGAAGTTGACTCCCCAAATAAAGTTATTCCTATGTTTGACCTAACCCTATTTAGTTTAGTTTTGGGAAGTTTTTTAATGTAAAGTTAATTATATGTTTTCAAAATTATATGTTTTAAAATATTAAACTTATTCTAGTTGATCACACTCAAATTTGTATGTATCTGATAATAGAATTTAGACTACATTTAAATTCAATATCATATTGCCTTGTACTTTAATGCAAAAATGAACTAGTATTGATTTCATATTAAACTAAAACAAAGTGTCAATCATGGTGAGTTTAAATTTGCTTGTGTAGTATATATGTGCATGTGCATTTATTAAAAATTTAAATAATTTATTTAAATTATGCAACACTAATATAGATGATATTTTCGGACATATAGATAGGAAGATTACTAAATTATATTTAATTTTAGAGGACCAACAAACCATAGGGGTTTATAGATTAAACTGTGAGAGGATATTAGATAGTTTGGTTTACATAAGAAATTCATTAGGAGGTGTTGGTACTTTTTCTAGTGAGACTTTAGCAACTAATCTTACCCAAATGTGGGAAAAGGTTTCTGGTAATGTTTCATTGAATATAGTCCAAGTAAATGTGCCAAAAGAAATTATTAAAAAGATTGTTTTCTTTAGTATCCCCCCACAATAGTGTTGGGGCATATTAGGTGACTAGGTGTGTTTTCCCTTGTATGACACCATTGATTTACCCTAGATTTCTTGTTGGTCATGGTCATTATCCTAATAACAACTAAATTCCATTATATTTTGCATAGTAGTTGGACATTGAGATTCATTTAGGCCTTAATGTCAACTATTTAGATTTACCTCCACATTTGGGGTAGGGGCATGACTAGGGTATGTGATAGGGATACATATTGTCATGCAGATCGAGAGCCTCTTTCTTATAGGAGCTTGGTTGATGAGAAGATGCCCATGATCTCTCCATTCCTTAGTGATATTGGTGATCATGTGGTCATTGATTCCCAAAGAGAAGCAATTGACAGTATTGTTGAGATTACTATGCAGACTCAAGTGATATCTTTAGATCAAGTGGGATAGCACTTTATGAGGTATCCACACCTATCATCTACTCACTCAGATCCTTATCATGTTGCAAGCACCCCATCCTCTAGAGGATCTTAGTTGCATTACAGCTGATGATCATATTTAGAAGTCAACATTTTTTGTCTGAGGGCATATCTAGTGATATCATTGCAGCTAGGGATCCCTTATAGGATATTAGTTCATATGTGGATTGCATTCTTCTAAATTTTGATCTAGTACAACAATTTATTTGTAGCTTTCTGATGTAGATCCCAGAGTTAGATCATCTGATTGTCCACATGAGTCACATATTGGAGAAGGACAACCATCTACTAATCATTCCACCATAGTTCCACAGAGTTAGTTTATGATACTTGATTTATTCAAGGAACTTGCAAGGGGTATGTGTGTTGTTGAGATGCTTTCTTTAGGATCAATTCCATCTCACCTTGATAGTCTATTGCACAAGTCATTGATATAGCTACTGGATAAGAGATCTTCATAAGAGTTAGTATATTCCATCATTGCTAGAGATGGTGATATTCAAGCTCATGGTATGAGAGAGGTATATAGTATTTTAGTTAAATTTATAATGTAAAATTTAAACCATATGCTTGAAGTCCTACACAATTAAATTATATTTGAAATCAATTCTTTTGTTTTACATGCATGTGTAGCTCGAGGCAGTAGGTGATACTCTTAGTTCGAGAGTAGATCATGTATGCACACATGCTTCTCTTGACGATAGTGGACAAGTGAGTTAATTATAAAATTAAAGTCCATATATATTTCATATCTCATACTTTTGTATGTATGTACATGAAACATATATATATATATATATATATATATATATATATATATATATATATATATATATATATATATATATATATATATATTCTAAAATTTAGCTACATTTTTGTAGGGCTCTATGCATATATCAAAGTAGGATTCTCACTTTGAGGGTCACTTGACTAGGAGTCGAGTTAAGGATCAAATGAGCTAGTTTACTTGTTATAGATATTGGCATTTATGTTTATATTTGACATCTACATGGATATTTAGGCATGTATGTATGAGCATTTTTTATGTTTTAGTTTGAAGATTTTGGGCCATACGGGACCCTACATTAACCAAGGAAATGACGAACTACTTTAAGGGTAAAAGCACAATAGTGTGTCACACTTTTGGCTAAATAAATAATTTTGAGCAGATCATTTACAAATGATTTATTTACACCTAGTTTAGTTACGCCTGAAATGTTAGCATTAGTATTACATTTTGTTTAATATCTGCTTAGTTTAGACAATGGTTATACTACCGGTTATGTAGTTATAACTTCTTAACTACATTTCTCCCTGTATAAATGTTTCTATAGTTCATCAAATAAATCAATCAATAAAGATATTATTTATATTTCATATGGTATCAGAGCTTTTGCAATGTGCGTCAGTCTGCTGTGTAAATTTGATGGGAGAATAATGTGATATTTGCTGGGTGCATGTAGTTGGAATGAGATAATGTTTTTTATTTGCTCAGGTATATCTTGTCAGAGCGCCAATCGAGAGGTGGTAAGGAGCAGAAATGTTCATATGGGAGTATATATCTAACACCTGTGTGTATACAAAAATCTCAAGACAACTTGCTATCTCCATTGAAGAATGTGGGAATACGTCTCAGATTCATCCTTGGACGTCACTAGGGAGGAGGAGCATATTTCTCAAGGCAGCGTCTAACTTTCATAAAGGATAGAAAAGAAGCTGTAGCATTGCCATCAGACCATGTTCATAGTTGAAGACTTCCTAGAGGTAGCAGTAACCAGTTGAGGAGATATCTCTACGAAGATTGGCACTAGTGATCCAAGATCTGGATAGTGCATTATAATTGGTCAACAAATGGGTATGTAAGCTCAATGTTATATCTCTGAATTGCAATGTCATTTATCTAATTAAAACTTGTAGACATTTATAAATCTATTGAGGATTTAATGTTGGTATCATTTTAAAATGGACTTTCCTCTAGACAAGTATTCTAGATTCAATTTTCATACTTGGAGAATGAAAATTCAGATGTAACTAATGAATAAAAATTTATGGGGAATAGTGGTGCAGGAGCACCTCGAGTTCCTAAGAATCTGAAGATTCCTTGCATTTCTATTATGTCCAAAGTGTTATATTGTAAGGCCTTAGGCCACTTTGAGTCTTAGTTGGCCGAATAACGGCATATGTGTCAAGAAAACATTAAACGTTTGTAACCGAACTGTTATAGATTGTAATCAGTTGATGGTTCGCGGTTCACCTTCCACCATGTGTAACTACCTAGATGGACTCTTTAAATAGTCAATTTGTGAAGACAGTTAGATATAGAGAGTCAAGAGAAATTGTATGTATATTTCTGAGTAGAAGAAATAAATAAATTTTGTGTTTTGATGTAATCACATGAATATAGATTGGAGTCATTCCACTGGTGGATTTCTTTGAAATCAATGGAATGACCTCTATGTTATTAGTTAGTTTTCTATTCTGTTAAATTTTAAATTGTTTCTGTGTGTTCTGTTTGGTTACAAAGATTGCAGAGGAGCTTATCGACTTGAAAACTCGTGAGATTTCATTAAATATGCATTTTATGAGTATATCACATTTGTATGTCGAGGACATTTTATGTGTATCCCACAGATGTATGGGGAGAGACATTTTGTGTATATACTACTAAAATATATCAAGTATGTAATTTGTGAGTATACTACAGTTGTATGTCACAGACAGTGTGTGTGTATATCATAGTTGTATGTGAGATCATCTTGTGTGTATCCTGCATTTGGATATCGGGTTACAGATGTATGTTGTGAATATGAATTAGGAATGTGCATTGTGGGAGATGTAAGTGATGACCAGCCATATCAGTCAAAGCAGGAGAAGATACAATGGGATACCAGTGATCGAAGGTCAGGTAATGTATATACAAGTAGAAGTCTTATGTTTATGCATATCGGTAGGAGATGAGATATCAAAGATCGAGGAGAAAGTTTGGAGAAGAAGGAAGTCTAGCTGACAGCGAGAGTTTGTTATTAAGCCATCAGTGTGAGAAGTATGATCGAGAGTATAGATTGAAGTCTGGTTGAAGAGGAGAGTCTGGCCGACAAAACATAGAGTCAAAGGTTGTTAGAATGACTAATTTTATCGGGAGAAGAATGTTTGGAATGGCCGATAGAAGTTATCTTGCCAATAGAAAGAGAGAATGTATTTGGGTATGATTTGGAACTTGTGAAAGGGTTTTAAAAGCTATTTAAACATTTATCTCTCTATTTTGTGGGTTAATAGGTTTTTACCCTGTTTTGTATGTTTCCACCGCGTGGCTCTGCATCAAATTGGTATCAAAGCTAGCAAAAGCTCTGGGTGGAGATGTTCTGTATTTTGATTTCTGAAGGCAGATGAAGAGTTGGAGTTAAAGCTTATTGGTGACAATTTGTTTTGTTGAAGATAGAGATTGTAGAAAGTGTTTGAAGGCTAACAGTAGTTGCAAGACTATTGTAGGTACTTGTTCCATCTAGCTGCAAGAAGGAGGTTTCTGAGGTTGTGTGTGGGCAGACAAGAGGAGGTCTGTCATGACCATTTTCCAATAGAGATTTGGTTGCATAAGGGTGCAGAGAGAGGCCACTGAGGAGAGAGTGGTATGTGCATCACCAAGAGCTACTATTGGGTAAGATGGATGGTTTGTTGAGTTGGTGAGTTGTGCAGTAAGAAAGATGGATACCTGACTGAAGAAGCACTTAAGGTTGCAGCCTGAAGAGTACTCCACTAATGGGAGTAGAAGGAGCCTGAAGATGCTCTGAAATGATGGTAGTTTGAATTTTGTTGGTTGGTTGGTCACCATTCCACTGATCTAAAGATTGGAAGCCTGAAGCTAAGGAGACTGAAGATAAAGCCAAAAAAAAGGGGAGTTTTTGTTTTTTGCAAGTACATTTCCAAGGGACTTGGAAATTTTTGTTCGTTGGTTGTATGGTGCAGGAGCACCTTGAGATCCTAAGAATCTGAAGATTCCTTGCATTTCTATTATGTCCAAAGTGTTACATTGTAAGGCCTTAGGCCACTTTGAGTCTTAGTTGGCTGAATAATGGCATATGTGTCAAGAAAAGATTAAACGTTTGTAACCAAACTATTATAGATTGTAATCAGTTGGTGGTTGGCGGTTCACCTTCCACCGTGTGTAACTACCTAGATGGAATCTTTAAATAGTTGATCTGTGAAGACAGTCAGATATAGAGAGTCAAGAGAAATTGTATGTATATTTATGAGTAGAAGAAATAAATAAATTTTGTGTTTTGGTGTAATCGCATGAATATAGATTAGAGTCATTCCATTGGTGGATTTCTTTGAAATCAGTGGAATGACCTCTGTGTTATTAGTTAGTTTTCTATTCTGTTAAATTTTAAATTGTTTCTGTGTGTTTTGTTCGGTTACAAAGATTACAGAGGAGCTTATCAGCTTGAAAACTCGTGAGATTTCATTAAATATGCATTTTATGAGTATATCGCATTTGTATGTCGAGGACATTTTTTGTGTATCTTGCAGATGTATGGGGAGAGACATTTTGTGTATATACTGCTAATATATATCAGGTACATAATTTGTGAGTATACTACAGTTGTATGACACAGATAGTGTGTGTGTATATCACAGTTGTATGTGAGATCATCCTGTGTGTATCCTGCATTTGGATATCATGTTACAGATGTATGTTGTGAATATGCATTAGGAATGTGCATTGTGGGAGATGCAAGTGATGACTGGCCATATTGGTCAAAGTAGGAGAAGATACAATGGGATACCATCAATAGAAGGTCAGGTAATGTATATACAAGCAGAAGTCTTATGTTTATGCATATCAGTAGGAGATGAGATATCAGAGATCAAGGAGAAAGTTTGGAGAAGAAGGAAGTCTGGACGATGGTGAGAGTTTGGTATTAAGCCATCGGTGTGAGAAGTATGATCGGGAGTATAGATTGAAGTCTGGTTGAAGAGGAGAGTCTGGTCGACAGAAGATAGAAGCGAAGGTCATTGGAATGACTGATTTTATCAGGAGAAGAATGTTTGGAATGGCCGATAGAAGTTATCTTGCCAATAGAAAGAGAAAATGTATTTGGGTATGATTTGGAACTTGCAAAAGGGTTTTAAAAGCTATTTAAACATTTATCTCTCTATTTTGTGGGTTTAATGGGTTTTTACCCTGTTTTGTATGTTTCCACTTCGCGGCTCTGCATCAAATAGTAAGTGGAAACAAAGAAGCACATACAGATGCAAATAAGTTGTTAGATTGGAATAGTAGAGATGATAAAGCCAAGGCTATAATTGGTCTTTCTCTTTCTGACACTGAATTGCATCACATTGATTTGCATAAATCATCAAATCAAATTTGGGATAAATTGAATAAATTGTTTGGAGCAAAAGTAGTCAATGCAAAGTTCTCCCTAAAGCTTCAGTTAATCAAGTTCAAGATGGAACCTAGAATTACAATGTCAAATCGTATAAGTAACTTGCAGTCTCTCATTAGATAGATAGAAGAGGTTAAGGCTACGGTAGATGATGATGATGCTAAGGCCATCTTATTAAACAACTTGCCTTCAAAATACAACAATGTTATTTTTACACTCAGTCAAATACGTTCACAAACCTTGCAAGGTATGATTTTTTCCCTTCTAGTAGAAGAGAAGAGAACAACAGAAGATTCAGAAGATGATCCTCAAGAGAAAGCATTATTCTCAAGAAGTAATTACAAAAGATCAGAGAAAATCAAATGTTTTTATTGTAAAGAAAAGGGTCACACAAATTGGGATTGTAGAACTTGAGCTAGTGATGTTCTTAAGGGAAAGGTCAAAGATGAAGGAAACCTTGCTTGCATTGACGCTGAGGATTCAACAGACGATGAACATTTTAAAGACAACTCTTCTCCTGGTGTCAATTACATATTAGTACTATAAAAATTCAAATTGGAGTTAGGTAGTATCAGAGGATGGAGGAATTTTCATCATCTCAAGTTAGCTTCTTTCTTTGAGATGATGCTTTTCATTAGAAGCATTTTTGGCTTTAGTTTTTCTTTTCCTTGTTCTTGCTAACAGATTTGAAGAATACATGTTTTATGAATATTATGTTTTAGAGATAGGTTTGGGATTTGGTGTTGAGCTCAATATGGATTGTAGTTAAGTGAGCTTTAGAGTATATGATCAAGAATTATACCCTTTCACAGTCATTAGACAATGATAGAGATCTATCGTATCTCTTAGGAATTGTTGTCAAATAATTCAAGACTCTGTGATTTGAGAGTTTTCGACTGAGAGCTCAAGAACATAGCTCAAAGGTACACCTTTCTGAGGGTCAAGAGACAACTTGATGGAACCCCACTTGGTTCAGGATTTGTTCTTTTAGGAGAAGATCTTCTATAAAATATGTATTCATATTATGTAATCAACTTTGTTGGGTATATTAGCATTCAGGGGGGGGTCCCTTGGTAATATTGTAGGAACAATGTGATAAGGGGGGAATGTTAGCATTAGTATTACATTTTGTTTAATATCTACTTAGTTTAGACAACGGTTATGTAGTTACAACTTCTTAACTGTATTTCTTCCTGTATAAACATTTCTGTAGTTCATCGAATAAATCAATCAATAAAGATATTACTTCTCTTTCACGAAACCACGTTGCACCTATGTGGTACATATGTGGTTGTACGTTTCCTAGTAGAACCTTATCGGTCGGTACATTTATGCCCGGTTAGGTTTCGGCGTAACAAAAGAAAATAAAAATAAAAAAAGGTGAAATTGTCATTTTCACCTTGATTGATATAGTTTTGGGAGTGTTCTACCTAGAGCCCATGACAAATAGTGACCCCACGATAGAAAATGACCCTAGAACGAACAACCAACATTGCACTACACTGCCACCTCTAGGTACTCTACTATTCCACAACACCCACGTGCACCATTCAGATATATAAACAATCCCACCTATAATTGATTTGAATAAACCCTAGTCACAAAATATTGTATGTATGCTGGGAATGTCTAATAAATCTTGATAGTTTATATAATAGGTGTCATAGTTTATATCATAGTTTTGTATCAATGCTGCAACATCCACACAACTACCATAGGTTTCACTGGCATCTTAATGATAAAATTTATGGTGTCCTCAAGATAGCCAACATGGGCAAGAAGGTCAACCATGCACACATACTAATCAATTGTAGGTGTAATGCAATAAGGGTTACTCATATGATTAAAGCATGTGCAGTGCTCATCCACTAAATCTACAGTTCCTTGTCTATGCTTCCACATTTTCCATACATGTCGACTAGAGCATTTCTAACTATAATATCAGATAAAAATCCCCCTTCCATTATGCTTTGATGGATGTTCATACCCTATTCTAGACCTCCCAGTTTGGCAAAGGCAGGGAGGATGTTGGCTTTACAATTGCCAATTTCATTTACTTGAAAGTTTCTTAGGCCTTGTCAATAAATCCATTTTTTTGCATATCATGCAAAAACACTCAAGATATTATTTACTGTCTTCTTTCTAGTTGTGTATGAGATGCATGTGCCCAAAGCTTAAATTTAATAGTTGTATAGTTGTATTTAAGTAGTTTAGCTGTAAAATACAATTGAAATTTTGAAAAGATTGTATCATATGAAAGGAGAGATTTTGGACAAACTGTCAAAATTTATATAGGAATATGATGATACATATATTTATTTTTTATATAATTTACTTATACTCATGTATGTCTTAGTATTTTAAAGGCACTATTGAATAGATAACTGTCATACAAAAATTACTTGACAGACAAGGTTGACTGTCAAATTTAAGCCCTACCTGTGCCTAAGCAGCTCCATGGAATGCTGACAAATATAAACCCAATTTGACTATTAATATTCCATGCTATGTTATCCATTAACAAGACAATGAGGGGATCTCTTAGTTACAAAATATAAATCTAAAGGTTCAAAAGTAGAAGGTGAAAGATGCATGGAAAAAAATAACAACCTTTTGTACCAATATGCACAATGTGAAAGAATAATTAAAATAAATTACTCTCCATGTGATTTTAATTTTAGAAGTAGAGTGTGTGGTTAAAGAAAACTAATGGATTGGTGCCTACTCCTATGTACAAAGTTAGGTATCAAGAAAGAAAATAGTAAATAGTTTAGACATGCAACATTATTTGAGTAGTCCAATTTACTAGATCTTGTCTTACAAGAAAGATTTAGACTATTAGATGCCATCTTTCCTATGACATTATACAAATTCTTTTTATTAATTCATTTCCCATGTCAAATGTCCATGTATTCTAATTAAAATATTTAGAATATCCCTTGAGTTTAACTAATCAATGCTAGTTATGGTTGTTGCAAATGTGCAACTAGAAACAAGTGTTTCCTAAAGTGTTTGACAAATACAAATGGTGACAATTTGAAGTGTTGAAATAAAACCAAGTCTTGTACACTGAATTCTCAAAAAGAAGATATGCATGAAAAATTAACACAAAATTACTTGATAATATAACTCCATTTGCTAGTCTTTTATTATTGAGAGGAATCTATTACACCTTTCAAATATTTTCCAACCATTTGTACAATGTATGCATATTCTATTTATAGAAAAATGATAACACTCATCTCACAGATGATTGACACTTGTCAATTCTTACTACAATCTAAAATTAGTTAGGTGGTTAGCACCATTACAAGTACCACCTAGGTCCAAACTCATTGATGACCAGGGGCTACGTATTAGAAAGAGAATCAACTCCTAACTTTATTTTGCTCTTGCAAATGAAATAAAGTAATTGCCATGAAGACACTACTCTTTTTATCCTCCCCAACATGAATGAAAAATAAGTCAATTGAATTTGTTTCAAGGCCCTCTATCAAAATGATGGAGTGGAATGTAGAATTTGGCACCTCTTTCCCATATATTGTAGCTCAAAGCCCTTCTAAAACTTGTCTCTAGGCCCAAATTTGCTACCCAATACATGATATGATATGGATTTTTTTGATATCATGGGATGATAGTTCAAGGCTTCTTGGAACTAGACCTTGAACTATGTTCCTCTTTCTCTTTCTCTTTTTCTCTTTTTCTCTCTCCCCCCCTCTCTCTATCTCTATCTATGTTCCTCTTTCTCTTTTTCTCTCTCCCCCTCTCTCCATGTCTCTACATATATTAGTGTTTGTAATCTCTCTCTCTCTCTCTCTCTCTCTCTCTCTCTCTCTCTCTCTCTCTCTCTCTCTCTCTCTCTCTCTCTCTCTCTCTCTCTCTCTCTCTCTCGTCTCTCTCTCTCTCTCTCTCTCTCTCAATGTTAGTGTTTCTAATATCTAAATTTATGTGTTGGAATGGAATTGAGTAAATAGTTTATACATAAGAACTAAAGAATTGATAAGTATGTTATATTAAATCAATTGAAAAAGAATAGATTTGTTTTGACCAAAGTGCATGTAATGAAAACAATACATTCAAAGTAAGATGGTTTATTTCATTATGGAAGGATATTATAATAGATTACATATTGTGTAGGTAAGTTTAAAATGCATTAACTTATCAATATTGGAGACTTTTTTTGTTTGTTAACTACAAGTACTTAAGGTTTTCTTACCTAGCCTCCATTGAACACATGTCAGATTACTATAAGTTTGTTTTCAAATAGGCAAGATGATGTAAATCATCTTGCAATAGTATTGCATCCAAACATCACTTCATAGAAGGTTTTGCACAACATTTCTAGTAGCAACAATAACACATTTGTCTCATACATGATGGTGGATATGAGGGTGGTGTGAAGAGGCAGTAATAGCTTTATTTATTCAATGATATGCATATTCAAAACCATGCAAATAAACTATGAGGGTAGTCCAGTTATATGTAACTGAACATAACTACTCATAACCAGCAATAGGAACTACTCATAAACGGTGGTAGTTAACAATCTAATACCAAATGCTAACAATGTAATACCATTGTTATTATGCCAACATTCCCCCCCTTATTACATTGTTCTTGCAATAGTACCAAGGTACCCCCCCTGAATGCTAAAATACTCAATAAAGTTGATTACATAATATGAATACATATTTTATAGAAGATCTTGTCCCAAAGAACAAATTCTGAACCAAGGGGGCTCCCATCATGTTGTCTCATCTACCCTTAGAAAGGCATAGCTTCAAGCTCTATTTTTGAGCTCTTTAGTCCTAAACTCTCAAATCACAAAGTCTTGAATTATTCGACAATGAACCCTAAGAGATACAACAGATCTCTACCATTGTCTAGTGACCGTAAAAGGGTATAATTCTTGATCATATACTCTTTGAAGCTCGCTAGACAACAATCCATATTGAGCACAACACTAAATCCCAAACTTGTCTCCAAAACAAAATCTTCACAAAACATACATTCTTCAAATCCGTCAGCATCAACAAAGAAAAGTGAAACAATCAAAACCAAAAATGCTTCTCATTCAGAGCATCATCTCAAAGCAAGAAGCTAACTTGAGATGATGGAAAATCCTCCATCCTCTGATGCCACTAGCCTCCAATATGACCATGTTACACTTTTATCCATTTGATATCTTTGACGAGTCTTTAGAGGCCTTGTCAGATGTGGCATGAATGATCTCTACAACACAGGCATTTGATACAAGTGTGGCCATATTAAAAGATAAGAAATTGGATGTTGGATTCAACCGATAGTGCACCCTTACAAAAACATCTTGTCTACCAAAATACAATATTTGAAATGCAACTAAAAATACTATCTATGATTTTCACTGACTACACAAATAACTATCTTTGGTATAGTTTCTAGGATGCATAAATGTTTCAAATAATAAGCTCCTCTTACAAAGTAGTCAAACTTCTTATCAAATCCCTTATTGCTCCTCCAACTCATCTACATAATCACCCTTGAGATATGATTTTCACGCTCATATTAAAATGAAATTGAAATCATAAACAACATGAATTCAAATATATGTCAAAACTCCCACACTAATAAAACCTTATATCTCCAAGAGCAAACAGTTTCACTACCTTTAATAAGTATAATTTTTATGATGCCCATATATCTTTAGATTCTGAACAATAACTCTCATCTTTCAAAGTAACTAGCTCTGTATTCTAACAAACTTTTTTTAAAATGAAAAATAGACAAAAACCTAAAACTTCACCCACCAAAAACATTTGTATGCAATGCTTCCAAATTTTGAAATGACATTTGAATGTCTCAATCAGATTAGCCCAACACAGATTGTAGATGTCTTCCACATTCTTCTTAGAGAGCAATACACTTTATCAAATGGTTTAGACGCCTCTGTTACACAGATCTGGACTTCTTATACCATTATAGGTTTCCTTTTGATATTGCTTAGTTCAGACTCTTTGTGTAGAAACTTCCAAAGCAATGAATATATGAAGTATGGAAAATCCAGCAGATTACCGCAGTTTGTAAATATGATTTATAACTTTCAGAAGAAAGGATTACTACAAATAACAGATATGGCCTATAGGGAATGAATCAACATCTTCACATTCAGATCTCACCGATGAAACATGTTCAAATATAAGTTTCAAAACAATGTGCATGCACTCATTGTTAGACCGATAAAACAACAAACTACAATTTTATTCAACAAAATAACTTCATAATACTTTGTCCGATCATCTTTTCCTTTGTAGGTGGCACCAATACCATTTCACATACATAGTAGGGAAGAATATCATTCAAGACTCCTCAATCTCCTTCCACAATTTTCACCATGGCTCTGATACCATACGAAGAGGTAGTAACATCTTTATTTATTCGATGATATGCATATACAAAACCATGTATATAAACTATGAGGGGAGTCCAGTTATATGTAACTGAACATAAATACTCATAACCAGCGGTAGGAACTACTCATAACCAATGGTAGTTAACAATCTAATACCAAATGTTAACAATGTAATACCATTGTTATTATGCCAACATGGTGATGAAGAGGTGTATTGTATTACTAATTTAGGACCCTTGTCCATTCTATAACATTATTAATAAGCACACAATGTTTTTTTAATGATACAAAATTTGTTAGATATCATTTGCCAAATGTAACTATTGTTCTTCTACTTTAAGTAGGATTATTATTTCTTTTATTTAAGGTGGAATTATTGTTTCTTTTTTGTTTTAGATGGAAAAGAACTATGATTACTTTCTTTCATTAAAGTGCCAAGATTTAATGCTTATAATCACATGTTATTTTTCTTTTATTTAAAACTAGTTTATGAGATTTTATGAAATTTATTTAATAATTTAATTTTACTATAATTTCGTTATATAAATATTTTTAGCCTTAAAATTTTTGTTTTTATATAAATTATTTTAAATTTTCAATGACCAATGGTAGGAGTTTTATGTTTGATGCCTCCATCTTGCTCCTTAAAATCCCAAGAGCTATTAGCTCTAGATCCAACAACAGTTGTTCCTAAAGCAAAAGAAAAAGTTTTTCCTCTTTTAGCAGCAGGTGTAGGCATCAACTTGAAATACCCTCAAATCCTTTTCAAACAAAATAAAAAGTTTTTTTTAAAAAAAAAAAAAAAAAGAAAAAGGTGGTAGCCACTCATAACATTACTGATAAAAAAGATTTATAAAAAATGGAGATATGCCTCCAAATGCAAGATTTTAATAGTACTAATTACAATCAAAGGAATGGGCCCTAGAATGGCCAAAAAATAGAATTACTGCAATTATGAGGACAAAAAAGATAGACCTGTCCAACTGCCCACCGAGCATACAACATCCTGCAAAAACCAGAAACCGTAGCTAAACACACTCCACACATGACCCAGTCACCACCACGTCAGGAAACACCATCAACCTCATCCTCTGCACCTCCAACAGTTGCCTCAGCACTGGTAAATCCCCTTGGTCCGTCGGGTCTTCCTCTTCCAGGTCGTCCTCATCATCTGGGTTGTCAAAGATTTCCCTTGGGAGGTGGGGCGCCCAATCGGGCGCATGAACACGCAGGAACCTAATGGAAACAAACACCTCTCTGATGTGTTGCGCGTTTTTCTTGGAGAAAAAGTTTTTCCTCTTTTAACAGAAGTCATCAACTTCATATCCCTCAAATCCTTTTGTGCTACTTTTAGTTTTAAATGGTGTGCACCACTTAAACTTTAACATTGTGTCAAACTTTTTAAGTCACACTTTTAATTTCACCACTATGCATTATGGTTAGTGGCTTCATTATACTAACTGCTAATGCAAAAAAATAAAGGCCCAGCAGATAAACTATTAAGCCATACAATTAAAATGAGTGTTGTATGCTATGATTAGAATTAGCTATTGTAGTCAGTGTGTGGTGCAATAATCTTAGTCCATGAAACGATGTCTCACTCTTTAGAGTTGTCAAATAGTCAACAGGCATCCACCAAACTTCAGCACTAGACATACATCTAAATGCACTTATTATGAAAAGTTGCATGTGTAGGAAATTGAAATTGCCTGTGAGCAATGAAAGAGGAGGCTTTTTCCCCTTGTGAAAGTGCATTTATGGGAATACATGTCTGCAATAATTGAATGCCTTGTCTATGCTTTCACATTTTGCAAACATGTCTACCAGAGCATGACAAAAATCCCCCTTCCATTATGCTTTGATGGATATCCATACCCTATTTCAAAGCTTTTAGTTTTACCGCTATGTGCTACGGTTAGCGGCTACCTTATATTAACCAAAAGTATACGCAATTAAAAATGAGAATTATGCACTGCGATTAGATTTAGCCCCTGCGGTTGGCGTACAACGCGATAATCATATTTGATCAGACTCCTATCTTGCTCCTTCATGTGGTCAAACAGTTTAAAGGCATCCACATGCATATAGCAAATACGACTTGCCTATAGGCGATGAAAGAGTGGGTCTTGTACATATTTGTTCCATCTTTAGATTAATATGGTTGTGCGTCTTTTTGCCACGTTGGCCTCAATCTTTTGTGCCACATCAGCGCTTATACATTTCATGTGGCATTCATATTACCACGTCATTTCCTATATTTATATTGCGCCATCTTCCTGAAAATTTTCCACGGAAGCTTCAACATACACGGAGGCTTCTTGTGACTATATCTGTGCTCATGCAAGCTAGTCTTCTTGCAAGCATGGCTTGTGTGTTCTTATATGGCTGCTCTATAGTCCATGCAAGCATCCATTTTTCTAGCTGTGCGCTGGTAATTATCTTCATTTGCTACACAGCTTTTAATCATCTCTACAGTAGTTTACTTTGAGTATTATCTTGTCTCATTTACCCACTGTATTACGGCTATACATTAACACTGAACGCATTATGTTTCCCTCTTTCACCCTCGGTATTACGGCCGCACGTTACGCTGAATGTAATGGAACGATCATTTACTTTGAGCGTTATCTTGTTTCCTCCACCATCTGTATTACAGCCGCACATTACGCTGAAAGCAATTTATCTTGACTTTTTCCCCACATTGCATAGAAATGTCGCCAATCTCTATCTAGCCTATAAGTTTGAAAAGGTCATCTTGTATCTATCGTCCACTTTGATTTGTATAAGTTTGTCAAAGGAATCTTGTCCAGCCCTCAAAGTTATTAAATTCAATATAGAATGTTCGATTACCAACTCCGCTTTGTAGGTAGTCAATATTTTAATAGTGGAGTTGGAATATAGTTATACGAAAGGGGAAGTAAATGGATCGTGGATTTACCATGTGACTCAAGGCTTCTTAGTTAAATCGGACCAGCGATTAAGGTAAGTGATAAATTTGTCTACTTATGCATATGATTCAAATTTTATAATATTCTTGGGTCAAAGAAAGTGCCAACAAGCTAAAGACATAATTAAAAACATGAAAAGATCAAATGTGCTTTGTAATTTGAAGGTGAAAATGGCAAACCTTACGTTTCTTTGTTTGAAACTATTCAACATTACAAGATGCATTCTAAGGACATGTAGGCTTCTTGGACAACCAACCCAGCTACCATTGACCACTATTTCAACCCTAGAGCATTTGCAATGAAAAAGAAGATAAAGGGAATGTGGATTTGCTAAGTATGAAGATTCTTAGGACATTAGTCATATGGACAATTTTCTCAAAATGATGCACCTTCACCACCTAACACTATAATCAGCTTGAGCATTGGCACCTTTTTTTGACCAAGAAGTATTAGATATCCCCCCATCACCTTTATTTTCTCTAACCCTAACCACATTTTACCACCCAACCGTCTCCTTTGCATCTAAAGTTCACATCTTTGATGACTGATACTATCTAAAAACACTCTTACATATGAATTCCATTTAGCCCTTGGACTAAGCATGATGATAGACACTAACAAAACATCTAGAACTCCAAACCCTTACAATCAACCTTTGATAGACACACTCATCTATGCAGCCCTACAAGAGGTAAAGTAATCTCTTTCAAATGAATAGATGACATTGTTAAAGTTATTTTTGCCACTACAAAGAAAGATCCATAATTCTCTTCTTCCTCAAAGTGGTACCCTATTGAACAATATATCTTTAAGTGGACTTACACAAACTAAAAGGGTTGTCCAATATAATCATTAGGGATGGGAAGGAGGTATCTCTCATGCACATTTGTAGATCCCAACCATGCTTGTGTTGCCCTTTAGTAAGTCTCCTAGATCATTCAAGCAGGTAAACTCATTATCTCTAAGTCTTGGGCCTTCACTCACACCAAGAAGGAATCTCCAACTTGAAATACCTTATGTGGATAGAACTAGCATTCTTGAGCCAACCATTTCTACCCATTTCTTAATGGCATTGCCTCATAGCT
>BSBN01001616.1:1800000-1956708 GCA_027924645.1 Cunninghamia lanceolata | reverse complement strand
GAATGAAATGACCCCATAGGAGCAAGTATCATGAAGATTTAGAAACATTAACCATAATGAATGGCTCTTAGTTTGAAAAGTGTTTGTAAGGTCAATTCATCCACCCGTTTCTCAATCCCACCTTCTTTTAGTTACAACCTCAATGAGTTAAATCATGTGACATAATCCTCTATAGTTTAGAGTCTCTTGGAATTATATAATTATGAGGTTTTTTCTATCTCGTGGACGTCTTTGTTTGTTGACCTTCCCAAAGAGCTATATAGACCTCATTGGCTGTTTCCAATGTCTCAATATGAATGGAAGTTATTGGAGATAGACCTTTATCACACTTATAAAACCATGTAGATGAGATGTATGTTGCAGACTTAGAAGTATGGAAAGAAAATACTCGATGACACCCCCCTTGAATTTATGGCACTTAATAACTAAGTGCGTGTATAACCAATAATTCCTTTCTAAAGAAATTTTCCCACAATTTAAAATGACCCCCCTCAAATTTGTATTTATAATTTACTTAGTGCTTTTTAGCATAAATTTAAATGCCTTTGTAGAATTTAAAAAAAAACATTGGATGGCAAAATTACAAAGCCCAAAATTACAGCTAGGGGTGAATTAGGGAAGGAAAAGCCCAAAAAGATAAAAATTGTAGGGGCAAGGGGAAATGGTGGCCCAAAACCTAGAGATCTTCCTTTCACAACTCATCAATCTACAACTTTGCATCAGCTTCAGGGCCTTTTATTTCCAATGACTTTTGTTTGAGTAGGGCCAAACTATTTATGGATAGAGGTGTGAGGATTGTGGTGCTTCAATACCATGTGCCCTCATTTGTGCATTCCACACACCAGATCTATGCCTTTAAGGGATGCTATGATTGGGCAAATGTGGATTGATGTAGAGGGAGGATGGTGACCACAATGCAAAAAATGGCATCCAAGATTAAGCTCGCTAAGAGGTCGTTGCTTCCAAGAAGAAATCAGGCAAATCAATGAAAATGAATTATATTGATTTACAGGATGGTGATGAATGAAACCGTAGCAATCTAGTGATAGATATGGAGATATTCAATGGTGGTTGTGGCTAGCATGTTTGGTGTAGAAGAAAAACTATGACCTACTATTTTGCAAGCTACCAAACATAGAACCAATATATAGAAAACCTAGTGGTAATCCAAGATGTCTTCTTTGATAAGAAAACCTTGACCTCAAATCAATAAATGGTGCAAACTTGATCCAAAGAGATTCGGGGTACTGGAGTTCAATGTGGCTTAAGAGGCCAGAGAGGAGGCTACGGGGCTGATTTAGGTCATCCCAACAATAGAATGCCCAAAAATGAATAGGGGCTCTTTGGAAAATGCCTTGTGAATGGAAATGTTATGGAGTAAAAAAGTAACCTCATGCTCTCTCTCTCTCTCTCTCTCTCTCTCTCTCTCTCTCTCTCCTCTCTCTCTCTCTCTCTCTCTCTCTCTCCTCTCTCTCTCTCTCTCTCTCTCTCTCTCTCTCTCTCTCTCTCTCTCTCTCTCTCTCTCTCTCTCTCTCTCTCTCTCACTCTCTCTCTCTCTCGTCTCTCCTCTCTCTCTCTCTCTCTCCTCTCCTCTCACTCTCTCTCTCTCTCTCTCTCTCTCTCTCTCTCTCTCTCTCTCTCTCTCTCTCTCTCTCTCTTCTCTCTCTCTCTCTCTCTCTCTCTCTCTCTCTCTCTCTCTCTCTCTCTCTCTCTCTCTCTCTCTCTCTCTCTCATTGAAAAAGCAAATGGAAGCAAGAAAACTAGGACATGCAAAGAGGGATGAGGATGAGGATGAAATGGAAACAAGATAAAACTAAAGTTCATTGGGATGGGAAGAATGATGAGAGGAGAGGTGGAAAATAGTAAAATAGGGAAAATTTGATGGGATCTAAAGGGAAATTGGAAAGGAAAAGAAAAACTAGGAAAGCTAGGAAAAGGATTTAACTAGGAGATAGATAGGTCAAGAGAGAGATAGAGAGGGAGAGGGGAGATGGAGTTCCTGAGTTTATATGGAAACTATTGAACAATGATAAAATGTAATGTGGTAGGATGTGGTGAGTTTTAGATGTTGTAATATAGCATGGAGATATGTCTACATGTGGTGATGCTATGGAAATTTAACCATGAGTCATTTGAAGAAGTAATCACAACTACATATTTAATTGTGTTATTAGAAGAATAAAAAATAATGCAGGTGCACTTGTAGATAAGTTGAAGTTCATGTGGAACAATCTAGAGGCTTGGTTATGTTAAGAGAATGTTCTACAATACTACAAGTTAAAAGAATTGGTTAGATGGTTGTATGTGTTACCACAAGCTTATGGTTGGTAGTGGTGGTTATACAAGAAGAGATTATTACATTGACTAAAGTTAGTAATAAACTATCGATAATTAATGTGTAACAACATATAGTCATCTATAATGATTATCCACATGGAGGCGTCATGTTTGGTGATAAATGTGATATACTTATTTTATCATATGTGTCAACATATAGTTCTGTGACTCTTGGCATTCCATGGGTTGGTTGGATAGTTAGACAATTGGTATTCTATGATGATGCATATACCTATCTACTCATGTGAATGGAGAATGGTTGGATTGTGATTAATTAGGTGTTGGATGTGAGAAACATTGAAGAAAATTATGCTATAATCATGTAGATATCAACTCTATCAAAAGAATTCTTCTATTAAATCAATGGATTCTAAATAATATAATTGGTAACTATCTTTTACTACTAGGTTTTCTCGCATAAGGGTTTCTAACATAAAATCTAGTGTCCCATATTGTTTCTTTTAGTTTTATATACTATCATGAGCTTTCTTAAATGTTACTAGATAGATAATACATTTATATCATTGTCTTTGATCATATTATTTAATTTACTCCTCTATCATAGTATGTTGGCCAATTGCAACATGATTCCTTAGTCCCAACATTTGGTATGAAAGAATACAATTATTTAGAATCTTAACTTAAAGAACAATAAAATGATCTATAACTTAATCTAGAGAACAAACTAAAAAATAATGAAAAGAATTGGGTAAAGCAAAACAGATATCCATTTTGGGCAACCTATAATGAATATCCATTTTGCAAAACATAAAAAAGGGAAAAAGATATTTTATCGAAGAAAAATGGATATCTGTTAAATACAAATATCTGTTTTGCTTCAGTTTTGCCTTGTATGTAGGCTTGCGACTATCATAGTTGACGTTCCCTCAATTCTAACATTTTTGCAGGTTTCACTCTCTTCTTTGAACTTCACCCTTCATGCTGACAACTTTTTTTTATGCAAATTTGATAAAACAAAAAGAGTTTATAGAAGAAAATGTTAGCTTTCCAAAATTATAAGATTTGTTTGGTTATCACTTTATTAAATAATTAATAATAATTTTCTATACATTGTGTGTCTAAAATCCTGATGGACACAACTGATTGAAAAAATCCATAATTTTCAAACTGTTTCACCTTTTTGAGATGCGAAAGTTGTGTCACACTCTATGCTTTTCTAGCTATAGGTTAAAAAAATTGAATTCTGAATTTTTTTATTGAGTTAGGTTGGATGGAAAATTACTTTTTAGTTTTTAAGAAAAGTCACAGTAAAAAAATTATATCTAATATTTTATTGGAAAAAAATTTCAAAAAATATGTGTCACATCCCGACCATGAGTCCTCTACTTATTTTGAAAGCTTCAAAAAAAACAATTTGCTCATAGTTACGCTGGCTGGAATGACACCCACTTTTTATTTTTTTCTAAAAAATTTAATAGTTGTTCATTGAAATATTTATTTTTCACCAAGTAAATTTAGTTTTTTTTTAAATAGTAGCCCATAAACTAGATTCAATTCTCTACAAATTTCATTATTAAATCTTTTTCAAATTGTGTAGATAATCCATTCAAATTTTCACATGAACTTGATTAAGTCTAATTTTTTGTATTTTCATTGCCACTTAGAGGTATAGTTTGGCCCATCATGATCCTGCACATACCCTGATATGTACAATAAGAGTGGATTTCCTCATATTGAGGCATGAGAACTGGTGGTGACATCAAATAATCTTTGATCTTCTAAAAAGCTTCCTGGCAGTGTCCAGTCCATACGAAGGATACCCCTTTGCGGAGTAAGTGTTGAAATGGGTGGCATTTGTCAGTGAGTTGCACAATGAACCTCCTGATTGATTGTAATTTTCCTTATAGATTGTGTAGTTGTTTGAGACTTGTTTGTGGAGGCATATCAATGATAGCTTTTACTTTAGTGGGATCAACTTCTATGCCTCGGCAAGAAACAATGCATAATAGTAGTTTGCCTAATGTAACGCCGAATATGCATTTCTTAGGGTATAATCTGACTTTGTACTCTTCCAATCATTTGAAGATCTTATCCAACACATCTAGATGAGTGCTTCTTGTAACTAATTTGGCCAGTAAGCCATCAACATAATCTTCCATACATGTGTGCATATAGTCATGAAAGATGGTTGTCATTACTCTTTGGTACGTAGCTCCTGCATTTTTGAGGCCAAAGGGCATGACAATCCAACAATATGTGCCCCATGGACATGTGAAAGTAGTTTATGTTGATCTTTCAGAGCTATCCTTATTTGATTATATCCTAAGAAACCATCCATCAGAGGGAGCATTTCGAATTCGGCGGACTATAATGTCTATGTTTAGTAAAGGAAAATCATCTTTTGGACATGCCTTGTTCAGGTCCTGAAAGTCTTCAGAGATTCTGATCTAACTATTAGGTTTTGTGACTAGTACAAGGTTAGATACCCACTCTGGATAGTCTATTGGTCTAATGAAACCCACATAAAGTAGCTTTTTCAATTCTGCTTTTACCAGGAGTGTGATCTGTGGATGCATTTTTCTTAATTTTTGCTTCACTAGTTTGGCATTTGGAAGTAGTGACAGGTGATGTAAGATGAATTGTGGATCAAGCTCGAGCATATCGATGTATGACTAGGCAAAATTGACTTGTCATGTTGAGAAGAGATCTTTGAATTCGAGCTTTTCTTGTTATGTTAACGACTCAGCAAAATGAATAATCTTAGGCTCCTCTTATGTACCGAGGTTGGTTTCAACAATTTTCTCCACTAGTAATGGTGATCTCTCTTACATGATAGGCAACACTTCTAACCCTCTATCCTTGGGTGCCTTAGGGAGGTTTTCACCCTCAGATACATCCTTTATTTTTATTTTTTCATGGTCAATAGGTGCCTTTCAGTTTTCACCTAGAGACCTTTTTTTCTTTTTCTTTTTCACTTTTGCGACTAGAGGGTGGAGTGGACTCTGACATAAGTAGAGTCGTCGAAATCCATGATGTAGCCAACTTTATGATCCCCTTGAGGTATGCCTTCATGAAGTCCCGTGAACTCGACAATAGCTTCGTTGTTCTCAAATAAATCTAAGCTAGGTGGTGTTTGTTGATCCCATTCTATGAGTTTGGGGTGGACTAAGGGCAAGCCATCATCGGTGTTCATGTAACTTATGGTTATAGGAGTTAGGGTGCAAACGGAAGTATTGTCAGGATCCCAACAGATACTGATCTAGGCTTCGCCAGCAGGTAGGTAAGATTGGGAAGATGTGGGCTTGGGCTTAGGCTTGGGAGGATCCCTTGATGTCTCGATGTCCATGGAAGTACTTGCATCCCTACCCAAAAGTAACTTAGTACTAGGAGTACTCTCTCTTCATGATGTATACCCTAGCCCCTTGTTGCGAGGTCGCATGGTTGGTTGGATGGGTTCTATTCTCTCATTTTTCTTGGGCCCAAGTCCACTATGCCCATCGTATCCTTGTTGTTTTACAAATTCGTAGCCTTTTCCATATCATTTTATGGGCAATTGTATGTGCTTGACCTCTTCATCTTCCTTGTAGAGCCATTTAGAGACATCATCATCTACATCCTCTTTGCTTAGTTCTCCCCATTTTATGAAAGTGTTGGGGATGGAAAAAATAATCTCCTTAGGTTTGATTGGGCCAGGCTTGCCATGAGACTTTGGTGATGTCAGTAGCTTACCGATGCAGTATGAGCCTTCTATCTTATATTCCCCACATCCTTTGTCTTAGTTCTAAACTTTAGGGTTAAGTGGCAGAATGAAGGTGGTGGTAGATTTGATAAGGTGGAGGGTGAAATTCCCCTATTTACAGGTACCTGATGTTGTAGAAGTTCTCTCAGGTGGCTGTAGTATTGGAAGACATAAGGATCACCAGGTATAGTGATTTTCATGCCATTGTAAGGGAATTTAATGCATTGGTGGTAGGTGGATAGCATGGCCTTCATGGTGTGGATCCATGGTTGGTCGAGGATGAGATTGTAGGGGAGTTTAACATCCAAGACGTGAAATGTAGTATTGAGAGTGGCAAGCCCAACTCTTATGGGAAGTGAGATCACTCCTTTGGAGGAATGTTTAGCATCTTTGTAATCTTTGATGACAATCATCTTGGATGGGTCCACACATGCTTCTGAGGAAACCAATATCATCACTAACTTTAAAGGACATATATTTAACATGGCTCCACCGTCTACCAAGACCCGTCTAATCTTGTGCTTGTTAATGAAGACCTTGAGGTGTAGTGGGTCGATGTGATTAGGTTGGTGTGAGGGTACATCATGTTCAGTGAATGTAAATGTCCCACCATGGCCTAGAATTGATTGACATTTAGGTCTATGGGAATGGAAGATTCCAACAAAGCCTTGTCAAGAATGGCCTTATGCTCTGGGGATAGGCGAAGTAGTTTGAAAATGGATATTTGCACCAGAGTCTTTTTCGAGTGGTCCAAGAGATTATACTAGGTCTTCAGTTGTGTATTAGATGGATTGGATGAACTAGACGGTGTGCCTTGCAATGTTACCTTGGCCCTATGAGTGGTGACAACACACTGAGGATGGGACTTGAAGGTGATCATAGAGATGTTATTATCAAAGGTGTGGATACTGTTAACTGTGTATTCATAGGCAATGTTGTTGTAATTAACATGGTCATGTGGCTTGGTTCCCGAGGTGGAGGCTTTTCCTGATCCATGATTTTGTAAAGGGTCTTGAAAGATAGTATGATTGGTATTAGAGGAACCTTGTGGTGTATCTACAATGACATCCCCTCAGTCGATAAAGTCTTGTAAGATGTTCTTCAGCTTATAATAATTGGATGTTTTGTGACCCTTGATTCAGTGCTAGTCACAAAATTTGTTGTCATTCCAAGAGGGTGGTTTAAAGGTTGGGTCGTATGGTTTGACCTCTAGTAATTGGATGAGGTTTGACTGTAACAACTTCTGTAGGATTGCTTTAACAAGCTCTGTGAGGGGTGTAAAGTTTCACCGAGGGGTATTATTCTTTAGGGGTGGTCTTCTTTGATTGTTTTGAATTGCATTAGTCATTTGTTGTTGTGGTTGTGGTTGTTGTTGAATGGTAAGTTGATTATTTTGCATTAGGGGTGCTTTGAGTGTGAGGACAAGGCCAGTCCTATTGATTTCCTTTGCATCTATGACCCCATCATTAGTTACGTTCTTGTTTCGAGACTAAAACTTGTTCTTATCGCAAGGCAAGTTTTGAGTGTTTTGGTTTTTGTTGAAAATTTTGATTGTGCCCTTAGCTATGAGGGCTTTCTTGATGGTTGTTCACTTTTCAACAACTTCTCTGAAGGAGCTACAACAATGGATTTGCAGTTGGTGCATGAGTTCTTTGTTAAGGTTCTCCATGAAAATTAGTACCAATTGGTTCTCGGGAATATGACACAGACAATTTCGTGCTACACTCATCCACCTTTGGAAGAACAAGATGAAGGTTTCCCCATCTTCTTGTCTAGTATGGCATAAGGTGGCGACATACACATCCATCTTGATGTTATAAGAGAAATGAGATATGAATTTGTCTGTGAGTTTGATCCATGTCCTTATCCCCATGGGGAGGTGTGCAAACCACTCAAGCGCTTGGCCTGCGAGGCTCCTCAAGAATAATCTCATCAAATATGTGTATTCATACGTAATCTCAAGACATGTGTGAAATTCTCATACATGCTCTATGGGACTTCCCTTTCCCCTATACTTGTTAAAGTTAAGTACATTATAGTTTGGTGGGAAAGGCGGCATGTAAATGCTTTTGTCAAAAGGATAAGGACATAAATCTTCCATGGAATATCCCTTCTTTGTGGTAGAGACTTGCATGTTTGAGAAGCATTGTTCTAGTGTTTGCATCTTGTGTGCCAAGGTTTTGAAGGAGTTCAACAATGTATCCAAGGCATTTGTAGGTGCGTTTTGGTATGAGTTACCCATGTTTTGTGGTCCCAAATTTGAAACAAGTGGGTTCATGTCTGTTGAAGGGGATGTGTGATGAAGACACATTTAGGTTTTGGTTGTTGGGTACATACATGGTATTTGGATTAATGTATTGGAAGTGGGATGAAGCGTTTGTAGCATTTTGGTTTTGGAAGTTTCTGGGATTTGTTTGGAAGAGGGTGTTTAGGTCCACTTGTTGTGGTAAGGGATTTGAATGGGTATTTTGATGTAATGCACTAGTATTTTGATTAGTGTTTAGGTAAGGCATATGTTGATGATTTTGGGTGATGTTTTGATGATTCAAGGTGTGATTTTGAGTGGTACCAATGTTTGTGTATGTGTTGGGTATAGTATTTCTATTTGATAATTTAGGTCTACATATTGATGATTCAAAACATTACTTTATGTAGTCCCTACATTTGGTATGGTGTTATTGTTTTGACCAAGGGGGTCCATGTTCAAATTGCCTAAGTTGGTATTTGTTTGAGGCCCAAGGTTCATGTTTGCATTTGATGTGGTATGGATCCCATATGTATGTGCCCGTGAAGTCACTATGTGCATCCTTCATGTTCTTTTGTTTTGATTCATGTTCATAGAAGCGAAGGGGTTGGAAAAATTCAACGGTTGTGACACGGTGTTTGTGTTGTTAGTGTTATATGTAGGGATTGTATGGGAGATCATGGAATCTTGTGATGTTTCTCCCATAGACATGGTGGCATGTTCTTGTGTCAGGTTCGTGTACCTAATGGATGGTATTCCTTGACCTTGACCTTGTGCAATGTTGTTTGGTGAGGATCCCATAATTGCATTGACATCTACCCCTACAAGAAGTTCAGTGCCGGTTTGTAAGAGACGCATGAGGTAGGTTTGAGCATTAGTGGCTATCATTTCATCTATGATGTACAACATTCTAGGATCTTGGGAAGCTTCTTCAATTTCTTTTTGAATAATCCCTTGATTTTTTTCTTGCAAAAGGAGGTTCTCAAAGGGGCTTGGCATGGTGGAGTGAGGTTCAGGTTGCTTGTTAGATGAGGTTCCAAATCTCATTGTGTTCGTGAGATGATCTAAGGATTCTCCCTTTCTCTTCTTTTGCAATCATGTCTCGACCATATAAGACTTACTAGTTTGTAGAAAATGTGTTTGACCTAAGGATGGAAATGCAAAGTATTTATGCTATATTTTTGGTCTTTTCTTGGGAGATAATGGAAATGCAACTAAGGTTGGAAATGCACTTATGCAAATGAGAATGAGGCAACGAGGATGCGTTATGGAAAATGTTGTGTGATGCAACTAAAGTAAATGAGGCCAAGACTATGGTAGATGCTAATGGATATTAGTCTTCGAAAAGTTTAACTCCGAGAGGGTACTAATGTCTACTAATGACCTTATCAAAGAACTAGTCAGACTTATTGAGACCTTGGTGTGTTGATGCAAAAGAAATGATTGATTTAAAGTGAGATCGTGGATTGAGACTCCACTTTGAAGGATGGACTTAAACTAGCCTTGTGAGTATTAAGCCCAACTTGTGATTGATTTGAAAAGATATCAAGGTCTCTTGGTCCAAATTTGTACTTATGATGTAGTCAAGCTTCAACAATTTCTCCTTATTATTCAACTTTTAGGAAGACTAAATTTTTAGGGACCTCTTTAGATGTCAAAGGCTGAAATCTAATGTCCTAATGGTTGGTTAAATGATATGGGAAATATTGAAATGTAATCTAATCTTAAAGGAATGAAGTTGAGTATGCAATCTAATCCTAAAAGGATGAGGTAAATATGCAAACTAATCCTAAAGGGATGAAATTGACTATGTAAACTAATCCTAGAGGGATGAAGTTGGATGAACATAACTAGCAGGTCTGGAATGTTTTGACACAGTTGCAATCAAATTTGATAGGGAGAGCATATTTTTAAAGAATCCTCTAAAATGTTTCACTACAGGAAGATGTGTCACGCAGGTCTGTAGAAGAGTCACATAGGTCTACAAAGGCATCACACAGGTCTGCAGAGGTGTCACACAATTTTGTAGGGACATTTTAGGGAGTTGCAGATGTGTTCTAATGTTTATCAATATGTTGCAGGGTGTCTCAATGGCGGTCTATTTCTTAGCAGATGCATTGCAGAACCCTACAAATGTGTTTCACTATCTAAGGGAGCCTAAAATTAGTTTTCTACATTTGTTTGATAGTTTGTTAGAAAAATCATAAAACACTTCACACATAGAAGACACTGAGCATTTAGTTTGGATGTGACTCTTAACTTGGGAAGTGTATGTATATGTTCGGGGGCTTTCCAAACCCAATTTTCCACAGGTCTTAATCACAATTTAAAAATAGTTCACACACATAAGACAATTCCTACCCCTAAGGTCAATGGCTAATGGCAACTTGTTTGAGCCCATAACTTGGAATCTTCATTGACCTAAATGTCATCACACCTAATGTGGGTGTGTACATTCTTTTGTCTTTGCGAGAGAGGATGGATTGGGGCCTCCAGGACTCGAAGGATGACCCAATCACCCTTTCCTTGAAAAGATACGTATAGCTTATGCTATGCTGAGGATTCCCATCTCATCTCAAGGGAGCCTTATGGTGAGTAATCTTGGGAGAAAACACTTCTATGCCCTTGCACTGAACAAGACACCAATAAAGGTTAAAAGGGATGGCCTCTAACTAATTTGTCTTCTAGTCACAACTCGGGGACTTACCACCTCATGAGCATCTAGCAAGCCACTTAATGCTTTAACCAATCCTACTTGTGGTACTAACAAATACCTCATAAACATGGGTAGCTTGGACTTTTGGATTGGGATTGTACGGTGAAGGCTAATGATAGTTTAGACTTGGCTTTCACCTTATCTATTTATATAGCAGACTAAGGGAAATACCGCTTGGGGTTGCCAACGAGTTCTCCTTGCAGATGTGTCTCAAAGGCAGGCCCACTCTAAGGGGTTACAAAAGTGACACAAGTAAAATTCTTTTAATCTCCAAGTTCATACAATGATGCAAGGAGAAATCATATGCATTTGACTTGGCCACACTAGACAAAGTTCATTTACCCTTAGAAATTAAGTTTGTGGTGTGATTTATGAAAATGTTGAGAAGAGATTTTGATTCCAAGATCGCTTAGAGTGCGTGGGAAGAGTATATACTTCTTCACAACATAAACAAAATCACCAAACAAAGAAGACAATGATGCAATTTGTTTGCTCTTTTTACCCCAATGAATGTGAAAGATGCAAGTTCCTTTTAAGCCAATGAGTGAAGATATGTAGGTTGTTGTTCGTTTTAACCCAATGAGTGGAACTATGCAAGTTGTTGTTCATTTTAAACCAATGAGTGTGAATATGCAATTTGCAGTTCTTTTTAACCTAATGAGTGTGGTTCTTTTTAAGCCAAATGAATGTAGAAGTGCAAATAGATTGTTGTTCTTTTTATATCTAATTTGAAGTGTTCATAATCTAACCACACACATAGACATATATGAAATGAAAGAAAACCCTACTACAAATAAGTTAATGATTTTAAACAAGGTTCCCCTCCAATGGATGCTACAAAGTTGTAGACCAGAAATTAGTAATAGAATAAAATCCCTAATCCTATTGTGCAAATAGAAAAACCAAAATGAAAGCAAACTTAAAAACTCCCTTTTTTTACTAATCGGATGCAATGCAGAATACTTCCAACACATCGCAGAGAATAGCAATCGCATCACGTAGAGGCACAGATGTGGGTTACTATCAATAAAATGCATTGCACATGGTCTTAAAAGTGTCACAACTAATGGCGACTGCATTTCACAAGCTAGCGACTGTGGTGCACAAATTTTCGGATGCGTCACGTTGTGTCTGCATGTCAAGACCACATAAACAACCCTAACAATAGATGAAAATAGTACTTTTGTGATGAATGGAAAACCTTAGGATCGCAAAGTTTGTTTCCCTAATGCCAAAAAGATGAGAAACCTTTATACATTCACAGGACATACTCAAAATGATTCAACAAGTTTAAAGCAGTCTAGGTAAACTCCTGAAACATAAAAAACCTAATGCTTTGGAAAACCTTAATGAAATGAATAGATGAATAGAGGGTTAGTAAAGCCAATAAAGCATCCAAGAATATGATGAAAACCCTGCAAAACCAAATGGGTAAGCCAAATAGAGAAAACAAAGAGATTTTATCTAATACAAAGTTGAATGTGGCACAGAATCCCTCTGAGGCATTATAGACTCTAGCTAATGCGTTCGTCCATACTATGCATGTGTCACCCAGACCAGTGGATGTATTGCATGGACCTACAGATGCATCACACTATTTCTACAAACCCCAAAATCACAAATTCATAGAAAGTATGGATAGTTCACGTTGGGTTCACCAAATGATGTTGGGGAGAAACATTCTATAACCTACAAATAGTATCATGCATGCCCTAACAAATCAATGGAGTACTAAATAACCTAAGATTAAACAAATGAAAACACATGACATGAAACCCTAGGCTACTAGTGTCAATCCTCCATTATTTCTCCAAGATTTTGCAATACTTTGCTCTCAGATTTGCAAACCTACAAATACAATGAGAAGATCAAGAGTATATTGATGGCAAAATCAAAGAGAGTGCTCAAATTATGCAAGTGGGAAGTGAGGAATGAGGTTGAGAGAGTGATTTTATAGAGGAGTAGGGTTTGAATGGAGGGTTGTGATTGAAAGTTTGACTTTTGATATGATGAAGGGTGTAGATTGATTAGGGTTCCTAGTCACTAAAGGACAAAGGATAATTTGAAGAAATGGTGAGGTGTAAGGCATTTTGAAATTAAATAATGTGTACATTTATTCAATTTATTTGAGAGGGGGGAGGATAATGTGATGGAAATTAAATAAGTAGAACCTATTTAATAAGGGAAAGACCTATAATTTAAATAAATATGTATTTATTTAAATTAATAGGGTAAAGTGGACAATGGAACAATGAATAGTTAAATAATTAATTAATTATTTAATTATAGAAGAAATTTGGAAGAAAATAGCTGAGTAATTAACTAAATAAAATTTATTTAATTAAAAGCATAAAGGGGAAAAGTGAATTAATTAAATAATTAAAAAATATTTAATTAATAGTATAATGTGAAACTAGGATGAATTAGGTGTTGAAATGGTGTTCATAGGCTCAAGACATTTTTAGGTGTCTACAATAGCAGAGATTTATTACAGGCCTTTGTGTCAGGTTTTCTTAGAGTTACATGGATCTGATGTGTTGTGCCTTCAAGGCCTCTTTGTGTCTCTAGTTTAATTCACCCATGAGGGGAAAATAGACATTTTGTGCCATTATTTCTGTTTAGATGTTTCTTATTCTTTTGTCACCAGTTATGTGGCCTTAATTTGTAAACCTGAGACTATAAAACATTATACAACTAGATGATTATGTGTTCATTACTTTTTATTCATCATATATGTATTTGTCTTGTCTCTTGTTTATCAAATCCTATGCATTATTGAATCCTTTGCAAGTTGGGGAGTTTATGTTTGGCAAATCGCCATGTTAGATAGATTTATTTTATGGGTTTCCTTCTCCTCTTTTCTTCGAGGTCTGAAAATGAGTTTATTGAAGATCCTATGAAGAGTCAGCTTCTAAAATCCTAGAGGTCATCTCGCAAACCGCCTCTCATGTTTGTGAGGTTTCCCATTGTTGTTAGTTTAATGCAAGTTTTACTATTCAACAGTTTTTGGCACGCCTAGTCGGACATGAATCAGAGACTTTGGTTGATGTTTCAGTGAACCTTGTCCTCCATTTTGTGATTTTGGTAGAAAATCAAAAAAAATATTTGCTCATAGGAGCATGAATCTTCCATCTGGTGAATCCATTGGTGTTTTTATTTTAGATATCCACTACTGCCAATCATGGTAGCCCATAATATTCATGTTCACCTCAATATTCTAGCAAGAAACTTGCTTTTTGTGACTTGGGATTCAAGTCCTTCTACTTCAACATCAAGGTTAGGTTCTTGAGGCAATGTTGAAAGTATTACCCCATTTTATGGAGACAGCTTAGTTCCCCCAGTAGATCATATTCAAGACATTGTAAATTTGTGTACTATTCACCATGTCACAACTGAAAATGAAGCTCTTCTATTACTAGCATCTTCTCTCAGAGGCAAAGCATAGGAATGGTATAGAAGTTTACAACTTGGTTCAATCACAAGATGGGACCAGCTTGGAGAGCTCATTTACAATCAATTCCAAGAGAAGGCAGATGTTAGCTCTCTCACTATAAATCTCATCACAATCAAAAGGTATCCTACGGAGTACATGCATGATTTCAATGCAAGATTTGATAAGGTATGGAAAAAAATTTCAATAGATGTGAGACCTCCTCTAGTTTTTTCATTTCTATATTATTTGAAAGCTTTAGATCCTAAAATTTCTATTATGATACAAGCCTTGGGAGGTGGAACTTTGCCTCATCCTATGATCTTGCCATTAGAGCTAAAATAAACCTTATAGAAGCTGGTAAATTGTCTCCCTTGCCTTTAAAGCCACTGATGTCCCATGCAAGTGTCACATCCTAGGCTCTCACATATAGTCAAATGCATATTTGTTCTAATCCACCCACCCTCCCTACTAATTTGACAAATCATAAGGAGAGATTTGAAATGAAAGAGCTCCTAAAATCTTTCACCCATGAACTCAATGAGCTAAGAAATAAGGGCATATATCAGGCAGATCCAAACTTTCTACCTCAAAGCTCATATGGACAGCAATATGAATGCAATCAGTTTGTAGAAGACACCCTTCCTAATACACAAATGATACCCAATTATTTTGAGAGTTGTGCTTTTCAAGCTTTTGAGATTTCCAAGCCAAAAGTTTAGTCTATGGAAGTTACAAGTCAAGTATTTTGTCATTTTGATATCAAGGAAGAATGCAATCAAAATGCAAGAAGGGAGGTTGTTCTTGTTTATCCAGTGTTTCCAACTATTTTTGGGCATCATGCACATTTAGCAAATTTTGATTCAGAGATTCAGTCAAGTGAAGAAGAAGATGGAGATAATGTTGATAATTTGGTTTCTTTGAAGCTAAAAAGTACTTGTAAAATAATCTTGAAGCTAAATAGTATTGGACAAAGAATGATGCACCATCTTTACCTCATCTTGAAGAAGTTGTAAAGGACATTTCTGAATCCACAAAGAGTGAGTACATTTATTGGTGTAATGAGTTTTGACATCTTGTAGGGGATGGTGTTGAGATGCTTGAGCATGGAGAAGAACAACTTGAGGATTTATTCTCGATTATCCAACAAGGATATCAACTTCTTGATGAAGGAGATTCCATAATTGAGCAAATGCATGGCTCATTTGCAAAGCCACTTTCAAGTATTCATGAAAAAAGTTTTGAAGAAGAGGTATGTGCAAGATTTGATCTATTTTCTATTTTTCATGATGGCTATTCCCTCCTTGAGGAAGATTTGCAGTTGCATTTGAAGCTCTATGATAGTGATGCATCAAGAAACATTTGTAATAGTGAAGAGTTGCATGAAGAGTTGTATCATACCCCATTCTTCTTTCAAGAAAACATTTCAATCAGATTCAGGATGGTTATGGGCAACTCAATCACCTTCAAGCCTATTTTTTATGCTATATTGGGTCATGATCATGTAGAGAAACATGCAAGAAAAGTTACCAATGAAGTCAAGTCAACAAATGCCTCTACATTCAAGCAAGGAGGTGAGCTCTGATGCTTGATATTCCCTTCACACCCTCTATTGAAGCAAGCACAATATGCAAATCAATCTGAATGGTGTTTTGATGCCAAGGAAGAGTCTCTAAAATGTAGGAAGGCACAAAGGTACAAGTTTCTGTTATATTTCTTCATGCATTTTATTTAGTCTCCTCTTAATTCAATGTGGATCACATGGATCAATATCATCCAAAATGGGAGTTATTTTGCCATTCCAATGAATGGGCATATTCCTGTCAGTTTCCTGATAGTTTAGTTTCTATGTTTCAAATAAGTTACAATTGCAACATTTGTTTCAATTTTGTTTTGTCCTTTCAATAAGTCTCATTTGTAGTAAGGTTGAGGTTTACATATGGTCGATTGTCACCAATTTGTATCAGGTTTAATGGGCTGCAAAATGTTAATAGTTGTGCATGAATTTTAATTTCAGATCAAACAGATCAGCGGAGTACTTTGTATCAGTTTGGTTCTAGAAATCTTCATAAATGTTTTTAGGTATGTTTCCAGGTGATTTGACTCTATTCCAAATGGAGTATAGGCCCTTTCTTCTAGAGTTTGCAGTGTACAGGCACACTTTCCTAGCAAGTCACCAAGAAAATGTTGAGAATTTTTGCACACCATATCAAAAAAATTTGATATCGTATTGGTAAAGGTGAGATCACAGTGAGTTTTAGAGGCAAGAAGCTAGTGAGAGCTCAAGGAACTTGGCATTAAAATGAGTTAATGGATAAGTTCATATGAAAGGTTTGGCCACTTTAAATGAAGGAGTCTTCATAATGATACATCTAGGCATATGGAAGGTGCAACTCATTGAATAGAAGATGATGCCTCTAAAAATCAATGGTGCAACCATTCAAATGAAGGTGGCCTGAGTCTAAAGGCACAAGTTTTAGTAAAATAATAGCACAAGCCACTCATCAAAGTAAAAAGCTGCCATAGCAAAAATTTATGCAAGTATCAAGTTAAAAGTGGTGCAGCTCTAGATCTTAAGCACACAGTCACAAACAAAAGAATGGTGGTGCTGCCTACTTAAGGAAAGCTCGGCCATTTACATTCAAGGAGCCACTTCAATTGAGGTGCTTTCAAATCAATAGTGGGATGATTAAATTAAAAGATGGTGCACTAAGAAAGAAAATTCAAGCATCCAAAATGAAGGTGCCACTATTTGATACATAGCATTTCCATTCTTATGATGGTGTAGGTCTTATAAACACTGCACAAACATTTAAACTAGCATATTCAAGAATGGCACATAAGATAATCAAAGGCATACATCAAAAGCCTCCATCACATAGAGACTCCATCTATACAATGTGTATCCTGCATATCAAGGCGCCACCTCCCACACAAATATATGGCCTAGGTGAATAGGCACACAGTCTATGTCATAAAGCATTAGCACAGGGAAATGAGGAGCATTTTGAAGATTAAGGATTGACCTTTGAAAAGGCACGACATTATAGCATGGCACATTCAAATGAAGCATCAGCATTCAAAAGAGAAGCTACATGATATGAATCAAAGGCACCTACATATTAAAGAAAGGTACAGTCCATACAAGGTGACTTAAACAAATGAAAGGGCGCAGCCATACATATCTCAGCACCAAAGTCATTAGGCCCACAACATATATCTATGGCACACAGGTGTATATCCCAATTGCAGCCATAGAAGTTTCATTATCAATAAGGCTCAAATAAGAGAAAGGTGCAGCCTTATGATTAAAGAAGTGACTAGTTATCAAGCAAAGCGCACATGTTGAAGGCGCATCCAATTAAGGAAGGGTGCACAAGCCATTCAAATCAAAGTGATGGCATTATAAGAATCTAGCCAATGCAAAATTCAAAGTGTAGCCCAAAGCAAGGGCTCTCCATATTAAAGACATAGGTTATCAGAAAGATGCACAAGCTTCATAAAAGTGCTCAAGCATATAAAATGAAGCTCACAGCCAATAATAAGTCTTAAAGACTCAGCTATGAAATGAAGGCGTCACCTTTGAAATGGTACTTAGCCTATAGGATTCAAAGTGCCACCAAACATAGAAGCAAAGTGAGGGCATTTGTTTCTAATGAAAGACAAGCAGAATGTAGTGAACAAGGCTTGGCCTATGTTAATTGCAATGGCCAGCATTCAAATCCAAGACACAACAATATCAAAACAAAGTGCTACCTTTATGCTTATGCAATTAATCAGGGCACATCCATATAAAAAACCAAGACGCACATCACAATAAAAGCTCACACAACTTATATCATGAGGTGCGGCCTTTGAATGCAAGGACATAGCCAAAGGAAGAAATGCGGCCTATGATAGAGCCAAAGGCACCAAATATATGCGTAGAATTATAAAATCTGAAGGCTCAATCTATTCAAAAGGTATCACCTAATTAAAGATGATACAGTCATGGAACATTGAAACACAAATGTAGCATCATAGGAACCATTCGATGCAAAAAAGATCAACGACTAACAAACCCTCCACCAAAGAGCTATAACTCTCAACATGGTACCATGGCACACTCCCAAAAGAAAAAGAAGTTTGCATTTTGGAAAAAGAGTGATAAGGCTCCATGTGGTGCAGCAGAGGGGTTTTCCTTTTGATGCTTTCTTTAAACTCCTGAAAGGTTTATTTGTTTAAAATATTTATTAAAATCTTTTAAAGCTTTTAATATTATAGAGTGAATCTCAAATGTATGCCAAAGGTGAGTCAAGTTAATTAAAGTGAATCTTTAATTAAACTAGTCTTATGCTTTCAAAGCTATAGGTAAGTAAAATAAAGTGAGACTTTATTTTTTCATGTCGTGCATACAATTTTAAAATTCATGGAGGGTAAAAGCTCATGGGAAGGTAAAGTTTATTAAAAGGAAGATTTATTTAAAACAAACCTAAAGCTACAGCAAAGGAAAAGATAATAAAGAAAATGCTTTAGTTTCTCCCACCATGTAAAATAAAGTGAAGGCTTTATTCTTTATGCCTATCAAAACCTAAAGCTACAGTAAGGATAAAGCTAAGGCTTTATTTATTTTTCACGCCATGTAAAGAAGGAAACTTATAGGAAACTCCCAGTGGAAACATATGCAACTAGTTCAAAGGGGGTTCTTAGGGTTTCCTTCCTTTATATTGAGTTTTTAGGGCAGCAAAGAAGGAGAGATTTCTGACAGCAGAGGATTTATGATAGTGGGAAGATACAGTGAAGAGGTTTCAGCTACAAACAGAGATTTATTGTAGGCCTTTGTGTCAAGTTTTCTCAGAGTTACACGGATCTGATATACTGTGCCTTCAAGGCCTTTTTGCGTCTCCATTTTAGTTCACCCATGAGGGGAAAATAAACATTCTCTGTCATTGTTTCTGTTTAGATGTTTCTTATTCTTATGTTGCCAGTTCTGTGGCCTTGATTTGTAAACCTAAGACTATCAAACCTTATACAGTTGAATGATTATGTGTTCATTACTTTTTGTTCATCATATATTCTTTTTCTTTTCTCTTGTTTATCAAATCTTGTGCATTATTGAATCCTTTATAGGTTGGGGAGTTTATGTTTGGCGAATCGCCATGTTAGATAGATTTGTTTTTTAGGTTTCCTTCTCCTCTTTTCTTCGAGGCCTGAAAATGAGTTTATTGAAGATCCTACGAAGAGTCAGCTTCTAAAATCCTAGAGGTCATCTTGCAAACTACGTCTCAAATAATTTGTGAGGTTTACCATTGTTGTTAGTCTAATGCAAGTTTTACTATTCAACAATTATCAATTACAATTTATTGTAATTTGAGTTTCAAGATTTTGAATTAAGAAGCTTTGAAGTTGTAATTAAAAAAAGCACAATATATTTTCTAGAGAGCAAGTTTTGAAGCTTTCTATATATAAGCTTTGAAATTGTAGGAAAAAGCGTTACAGGAATTACAGCATAACAAGTTTTAGAAGATTGAAGAATCTTTGAGGTGTGCATCAGGATTCAAAGAAGTTTCATTATTGAATGTAATCTTTCTTGTGAAGATATTTAATACAAGCATAAACATCTTTGGGTGTGGAGTTTTTTCCCGCAAGGGTTTCTCCACGTAAATACGGTGTCTTCTTCTATCATTCTTTCTTCGTCTACTACATTGATTAAATTGGACAAATACTATAACATCTAAATTGAAATTAATTTTCAGATTTACACATGGTGTTAATTTTAGATTTGAAAACATTTAAAGCTACATAGCTACAACTTTACCTTGTTCTCTCTCCCTTTTTCCAATAAAAGTGATTCTTTTTAATGTCTCGTTCTAAATATGTACTCTCAACACCATCCAAAGCTAGTTGTGCATGTTTTTAACACACATGCACCATAATAGTGACCTGCTTTGAATAATAATATTGTCTTTGAGTCTCCTTTTGATGGGTAAAAGAGTATTTTTTTGCAAAGTCCACTATTGATAAAATTGTTCCAAGTGGGAAAGTATCTCTCAACAACTGAAATTGTTTTGCTTGCCACTTAGCAAAAAATGCATGATGTATGTATGGTTGTATCAATTTATGAAAATTTTCTATAAATGTTCCAATAGGTAGTTCCTCTTCTACATAATCTAACCTTGTGGATTCTTTCCCAAATTTTGTTTTAAACTTTATGTACTTGTAACTCTTACAATTTACCATCTTCATCATGTCAGTATCTTCATTTCTCAAAGGTATTTTAGCTAAATTTCCACATGTTTCATAAAATCCTTTTATGCATTTCTTTAGACTATCTACATCATCATCAAATTTATCACATAAGATGGATACTATGAATTGAATTAACCATTTAGGAGGTGCATTTTTAACACCATCACTTTCTTCTCTAATCTTTTGAAACACCTAATTGTAAAGATCAAATTCAATATGATAATAACAAGTTTCAAAAACTTTATTTTCCTTCACATACCATAGTCTTAATATTTCAAACATTGTTTTCCCAATCTTTATATGAGGATTTGCATTACAAAATGTCACATGCATCTCATGTTGTGTTATGTCTAACCAATGTTTTGTATGTAGTTCATAATCATTTAGCCCGATCCTATGTTTGAGAACATCTCTACTATTTGATGAAGGATGGGTATGATCATGCCAAAAATATGAGATCAACTTCATGTTTAGGGTAAAATTGTAGGTTTATCTTAATAGGATTAAATTCTACTCTTTCACCATGCTAAACATTGGGAGGACAATGACTGATCTTAAGATCAAGCTACTAATCACTTTGTCTGTCCCTTATGCTCGTTGAGTATGATTTCAAGAACCTAATTAAAGTTTTATCAAGTGCTTTTATTCATCAACTAAGTAAAACCCTAATTATGCTTTAAAATAGAGAATTTCAAAATCTAATAATGAAATAGGCAAAACAGACCACAGAAATGCAAAGAGAGGGTTTCAGAGACTGTGCACCCAGAATTTGAGCGCCAACTGGACTAGGGCACCCGCTCTTTAGTCCTGCAAATTCCTGTGACTGAAAATCCTCTGTATAGGCTGACTAATACTCCCAAATGGCTCCCAGATCTCAGAAATCTTCCCCAATTGGACTAGGGTTCCCACTCATTAGTCTCACAAATCTAGAAATCTAAAACTCTGTGATGACTGTACCCGCAATACCCTCCTTTCTATAGCTTCTTTCTACCAAAACCTACAAAACACAATCTGCACCTACAAAAGAAGGAGAAAGATGTTGTGGCTATATAGGAGCTTGCCTTAGTCAAGCCTCATCTTTGATATTTCTACCTCAACAATAGCTAGAGATAAAGATTTACAGAAGTGTGTGCAAACCTAACAATGTGTGTGCAAAAATATCAAAACCTAGATGTCTCAATCAAGGAAAGATCAACAACTTGCTTTGAATCAATAAACACATACAACTTCACCTCAAGGAGATAACAACAAATGAAGACTTGCATGAACAAGAAGGCAAATCAGCAATGTCCACGGAGGATCTCCAAGCTCGATTTTGGAGGCTTCAACCCTTCTCCCAATCATGCAAAAGGTGTATAAACCCTAGGAAGAGCAAGATAGTCTCAAGATCTTGATTCCTAATCTCCATCCATTGTCTCCATGATAGCAAATTCAAAATACTTTCAAGAGCTTCAACAAGTCACTGATCTTCAATGGCAATTGTAGCAAAGTTTTGGCATCAAGCTTGCATAAGAATTATGTTTGATAAAATGATTTTCAATTGTCTTTTTATATCTAGCTTTAGGGAAATTCAAATTTTGAAATAACATCTTGATATCGCATGAAAATTGAGAATTTGAAAATGAACTCCCGAGGCATACAGCAAGAGCCGACACCCTGACAAAATGAAAAATCCTAGGAAATAGGGGAGGACTAGGGCACGGCCACCTGAGTCTAAACCCCCATTTCCTGATCAGATCTACTTTTTGGGGGTCCTAGGGACCTATAATTCAAATCCCCTTTCTAGGTTCTACCAAAAGGTTACCTCAAAAAGTGAATATTTTGCAACTAGACTTAGTCAATCAAGGTTCAAGAAGGCTAGAAAGAAAAAGGTTGAGAGGTCACCAAAGGTGAGAAGCTAAACTAAGGGAAATTGTACCATACCATACAAGAGGTCAAATTCTGATGTTACATTTAGCCCCCACTTTAGTGGCCATAGAACACTACGTGCATATGCAACTAAAAGAAAGTAAATGCATCAATCATGAAAAGGATACCCAAAAGGATACTATAGAGGAAGCTGAAGTGTTGTCACCAAGAAGGAAGAAGCCCCCAAGTCTCAAGTTCTACAAGACCACAAAGTTAAGAACTGCAACCTACAAAGGAACACTTGTCAGGAAATCAAAAATCAAATCAACCTGCAACCACCACCAATGAATCAGTACACAAACACTAAGGGAGTTGAATGATGAGACATGATGATGGAGGAAATTGAGGGAGATATATGCCCCCCTTGTTTCTGCTTGCTTAGTCTAAAAAGTAGAAACAAGGAGATATCCACACGCGTTGATTTTGAGGGAAACTTGATGAGAAATGTGTGATGAGGGTCATTTGAAGAAACAACTCTCAAGCACAACACATTGGGTGAGAAAGAGAGCAGAATCAAGATTCCAACGCAACAAATGGCATAGAATTTGGAGCTCAACAACTCAAGATAAGGGCTCAAGAGTAACGAAGATCAATCTTGCACCTAGTTAGGGATAGGAAGTCTCACTCACTTACTTTATGTAAAGGGAGTTGTCACTTATCATTTACTCATTCTTGTTTCTTTTCATTGTAGAAAAAGTAGAGGAGAGAGAAGGAGAAGAGGAGGACAACCATGCCGAGCCGACACCTGTATCAACCACCACAACTAGAGATGCTCCAAGCCTGAGTAGCAGAGAGGTGTTTTGAGGCTGAGGGAGGGTCCTAATCTTGTGCTTCTATCATCTTTCACTGTACTTTTGTTTGACTTTATTGCTTACTGTGTCGAGAGGGAAGGAATGGATAGGGGTCCTGAGAGGGGCGCTAGAGACTCTCTGGGGTGCCCTAGTCCCATAGGGGTGCCAATGTCCCTCTGGGTAGTCTTCTTGGGATGCCCGGGTCCACAAAGGACACAGGCCCTAGGCACAGATACTCTTTTCTATTTTTGATAGTAGCTTTCATTTTCTTGATGGGATTCTGATGTTCTTGTTTACTTTTTAACCTGTAGGACGTCCCTAAGACATGTGAGCACACAAGTGGTTGCCTGATGGCACTTCTATGAGAGCATGCTAGCTCCTTGTCTACTGCAAAGAGAGAGCACTTGTAGGCGGTGGGCCTATGGTGGATATTTGATATGCCCTCAATCAAATTCCACTATACTATGTTGATGGCACTGATGGAAAGGTGGGATGCAGATACATCCACATTCCACTTACCTACAGGCGAGATGACCATCACACTAGAGGATGTCTATAGTATCCTTCAAATACCTATTTGAGGATAGATAGTGAGGATCGTAGGACATCGCTCAACGAGGTATACCCACGATAGTCAACTATACTAGTTGGGTTGCACTGTTTCTCAAGCAAAGCAAGGATGCATTCAACTCTGACTTCTAGAGAAGGGATGCAGTGACATTCCCTTGTTGTGGAGGATTATGATAGTCACAGTCGCACTAGCCATTGCACCAGATGGACAAGGCACTCACCTACACAGGGGTCTCATTCACACCATTAGAGTGATGGAGGAGCATCATATGGTCAATGCATGGGGGCACAATATGCTTGTGCACCTTTATCACGACCTGGGGTGACATGTCCATTGTGAGATGCATAGTCTAATGATCTGTACATTACTACAGGTTTGGGCCTTTGAGCACATCAGGTGCACACAACCAGTGGGTTATCCTATAGAGGTAGCATTCACCCATCCACGTGTTCATGCCTATCCACTAGGTAGGTGTTGGAGGTATGAGGATCTGCTATACTAGAGACTTGTTTTTGACAGATTACAGCCTAGTGACATCATTTGGAGGCCATATCACGGCTACATCGCATGGCCTGGCAAGTGGAGGTAATTAGCGAGGATTCAGAGGGATCAGCTAATGGTTGGTCACCTCGATCATGTTGTGGCTTGGTTTTATTTTGATGGGGTGGTATGGCAGTTCAGATAGATACAAAATGTTCCTACAATGTGTCTGAGCTACGTGCATACTGTGCACAACGCAGTCAAGGTGAATACTGTCTAATGGCCAATAGTAGTAGATGTACCACTTAGTGATGACGAAAGTCCTAAGGATGCAGAGCCAGTGTTAGATATAGATGATGTTGGTTGTACCTAAGCATATCAGACCTGGTGGCATACAGCATGACCTAATCCTAACTTTCCTCCCAGTCACCCTATAGGTGATGTTCAACCTTGGGTCGGTCACGCTAGTGACATAGGGGTAAAGGACGACGTTAGTGATTTTGTTGGATACTACGATCTTGAGGAGGATGTGGAGGATGACGAGGATGATTCAAAGGTAGTCTCGTCGTAATACATCTTCAGAGCGAGACCACAACAGGGCCAGCAGGAGGTAGACACTGATGAGGAGACTGAGTCAAGACCGCGGTCTAAGGCCTGTGGTCCTATTCCTGTAGGCAATGCAAGACCTAGTCAGAGAGAGCGAGGCAAGTGTAGAAGATCTATGCCCCTAGCTACAAATTAGACTAGAGAACTCATCACACCTTCAACGATCTGAGATCCATCCTAGCAAGATGGAGATCCAAGTTAAGTTTGATTTATTATGTTGATGATTTGTATATTTAATGTTTGTGATATTTATATGAGATTCTAATATCTATCTTATCCTTTGTTTTGCAGTTGGGATAAATGCTTGGTGAGACTTTGTGAGTCACGTCATAGCAGACATAGTACCTACAAATGTCTTAGAGCAGTGAGTGCGGATAGGTTATTCACCATGGTCATTCGTTGGGCAACATGCAGAGATTTTATGCCTTTCATTAGGTATAGGATGAATATAGAGTCTATGCTAGAGTAGTCTGTACATGAGAAAGAGGAGTTCTGATAGATAGCTGAGTGCGTCAAAGATGAGCTTAAGGCACAACGAGAGAAGACAGTAGTGGTGCCTATATCGAAGGGAGAGCCAGCTATCAATGAGTTCTTACTACATGAGGTTCAACATGTGAGAACTGACAGAGACATGATTCAGGCTAAGAGAGACTGGTACCAGAGGATGTACCAGGAGGCACATGAGCAGATGATAGAGATGAGGGGTGAGATCAAGGGGTTACGGTCGTGAAGCGTCTATAGGAGTCATTCACAATCCGTAGCCACACATGGTCATGCCTCTGTCACTCGCACACCACGAGGGCCTGAGGGTACGAGCGACCGAGGTTCAGCTATGTGATGTATAGATTTTATATACTACAACATCCCATTTTGCCCTGAGGGATAGTCGATTCAGTTGTATATTTAAAACTGAGGATATATATATGATGCTTATTTCTTTCCATCTATGTGTAATGGTTTTTGATCTATCACATGTGATTTTTGTAAAAATGCAACTAGTGATGATTTTAAATGCTATAATTAATGCTATTGTGATATACTAACAATTCTTATAAGAACATATAGTAATAAGCGTGCAATGATTAAGCATTTCACATATAATCCTAATTTTAATGCTATATTTAGTTAATACGAAAGTGATCTAAGAAACTAATATTTAAGTAGAATACCACAATGATCAACTGAGCAAATATGTAATGTTAAATGAATTAAGACAAAACAATAATATCTTGTCAAAATTGAAGCTAATCTATGTAATAAATTGGCTTAGGAACATTTAACATTATATTTTTAAGAATAAAATCTTTTGAGGTGCGCTACATTAATAAGTTCTTTAAGCAGTGTACCGTGTTCATTAGCTAATTTATACACTCCAGATCCAAAGGCTTCAGTGATTATATACAGTCCAAGTCAATTAGGGTTGAACTTACCTTTTTCTCCAAGCGGTGTATTTATATTGCACTAATTTTCGTAGAGAACCAAATCCCCAACATCAAACGAACATTTTAGAACATGTGCATTGTAAGACCGTTGTATACCTTTTTGATAAGCTTTGAGGTGCTCAAGAGCGTTAATTTGTCTTTCATCAAGCATCTCAAGTTCATGTAATCTTTTCTCACATTCTATGTCATCATCCATGATGTCCCTTAGGGAGATTCTTAGGGAAGTAATTTCTAACTCTAAGGGCATTATCACATCTATGCCATAAACGAGATTATACGGTGTATTACTGGTAGGCATTCGAATGCTTGTTCTATAAGCCCATAATGCATAGAATAATTGAGTATGCTAATCTTTTTAATGTTTATTAATAGTTTTTCATAAAATCTATCTAATAACTTTGTTTGAAGCTTCTACTTGGCCATTTAATTGAGGATAATAAAGCGTAGAGAAGCAGTGTTGTATATGATATTTTTTAAGGAACTTTTTCACATCCTTGTTCTTAAATGGCATACCATTGTCCTAAATGAGGGAGGAAGGTATTCCAAATCAAGAAATAATGTTGTCTTGTATAAATCGATAGATTACATCAGTAGTCGTGGATCGCAATGGGACTGCTTCAACCCACTTTGTGAAATAGTCAGTAGCAGTAATGATAAATGTATGTCCTTGAGAGGAGGGTAGGGAAATTTTACCAATTAGATCCAAGCCCCAAATAAAGAATGGTCATGGTGACACCTAGGCACAAATCTCTTAAGCGGGAGCATGGATTAGGTGTTTATGATGTTGACATTGCAGGCATCTTTTAACGTAAGCAAAGGAATCATGTTCCATATGCTGCCAATAGTAGCCCATTTGTAACAATTTTTGTACCAATAATTTTCCTCCAAAATTCCCTCCACCGGCACCAGAGTGAGCTTCTTCTAGCACTAGTGGAATCTCGAAATTACTTAAACATCAAAGTAAAACACCATTATAACTTCATCTATATGATACATTTGATAGTATAATGCATTGTGTTGCTAGTTTGTGTAAGCAGATTTGGGCATTCTTAGAAGTTGAATTAGGAATAGTTCCATCGTGCAAATAATTGAATATATAGGAGAACCATTCATCAGTGTATGTATTACCAATAAGCTTTGCATTCGCAACCATAGGATCTTCATTGTCAGTGTTTTAATATTATGAACAATGAAAATAAATTCCTCAAGAGAACCATCAGGAGATATAAGGGAAGCTACGCTCGCCATTGCATCCACATGCCGATTGTCTTTCCTGGGAATAATGTCGATTGAATACGATGTGAATTGTTTTAAGAGAGAAAATGCAAACTCATAGTACTAAGATAGTTTATCATGCTTAGCTTGAAATAATCTAGTTATTTGTTTTACAATTAGCTAAGAATCACCATATATTGTAATGTGTTTAATATTAAGAGCCACGGCGGCACGAAGTCCTGTGATGAGAGCTTTGTATTTAGATATTTTGTTTGTACATGAGAAGTCTAAGCGGTAAGAGAGAGAAATCAACTTACCTATGGGAGGTATCAATATAACACCATCCCCAGAGCCAATTCAAAATCTTGATCCATCAAAGTATAGTTCCCATTTTTCATCTTTAGAGATTGTTAAAATTTGGTCGTCAGGAAATACATCCTGATGTTGTGTAGAAAAAGGCAAAGGAGCTTTAGCTAACTGATCAACTAACACTTTTCTTTTAATCACTTTTTGGGAAATGAACTTAAGATCAAATTCTATTAATAACATAACCCATTTAGCAAGATGACTCAATAAATTTATTTGTGCAAAGAGATGTTTCAGAGGGTCAAATTTTACCATCACATGTATTTCAGCATTTAAGAGGTAATGTCTAAGCTTTTGCATTGCAAACACTAGAGCTAAGCAATGCTTTTTGATAATAGTGTATCACACTTCATAATCAACAAAAGTTTGACTGATGTAATAGATAGCACATTCTTTGCCTTCAGCATTGTGTTGTGCTAACAAAGCTGCTAGGGCATTGTTAGATGCTGAAATGTATAGTAGAAATGGTTTATCAGGGACAGCGGGTTGTAGAATAGGTAGATTAGCTAATTAATCTTTTAAGTCTTCAAAGCTTTTTAACATTCATAATTCCATTGAAATTTAGAATCCTTCTTCAATAGTTTCATAAAGGGTCAAGTCCTATCTGCGAGTTGTGAAACAAATCGGTGAATGGCCTGTATCTTTCCCTACAAACTATGAAGTTGAGATATGTTTTTAGGTATTTGCATATTGACAATTGCATCTATCTTTCTCATATCCACTTCAATACCATGATTTGAATCAATGAATCCTAGTAGATTTCCATTATCCACACCAAAAACACACTTACGAGGATTTATCGCATGTTATATTTCTTTATGCACTCAAATATTTGTCGAAGATTTGTAGCGTGATCCTTACGGTGAATAGACTTCGCCAAGATGTCATCGACATAATCTTCTAAAATATTATACATATAATCATGAAAGATTAGTCATTGCACGTTGGTAATTAGTTCCTACATTCTTAAGTCCAAACAACATGACTATCCAATAAAATGTACCCCAAGGTGTTATGAAAGTTGTTTTATACTAGTCTTGAGGATTTATTAGACTGTCATTATATCCTGAAAAATCATCCATGAAAGAGAGTAATTCATGGCCAGCTATGGAATCGATAATCATATCAATATTAGGGAGTGGAAAATCATCTTTCAAAGATGCTAAATTCAAATCCTAGAAATCTATGCATATTCTTATATGACCATCAGGTTTAGCGATGGCAACGATATTCGAAATCCAAGGTGAATAATCAATAGGTCGAATGAAACCAGCGTGTAGGAGATACTCAATCTCAACTTTAACAAGCAATGCAATCTTGGGATTTATCTTACGAATCTTTTGTTTAAATGTCTTAGCATCTGGTTTCAACACAATATTATGCATTACAATCTGAGAATCGATACCAGGCATGTCAGAATAGTCCCGAGCAAACAATTCCAAGAATTCATGCAATAACTTAGTTATCTCTTCTTTTTCTTCCACATGTAAACAATCACCAATAGGGATAACTTTTTTAGTGTTATCCTTATCCATAATAACATCAACAGTCTTTCCATTAAGGAGAGTACTGTGGTCTAAGGGATTATATGGTTGTCGTTGTTCTTCAAATTCTCCATTGGACTTTACAATAGCATTCATTGTGCTAGTAGTTTTTTCAAAATATGCATTGTTGTTTAAGTAATAAGGTAGGCCATGTTTATGATGATAATGAGGAATATTGTCATAAGCACCCAAGAATTTCATTATCACTTCATCTACTAAGAATACATCCAACGGAAGTGGTCCTGGAGGACAATTAGTGTCGATCATCTAAGGAAATATCAAACTAAGTGTTGATATTGTATTCACATTAAGAGTAGGACGTTTATGGGCTTTGGATTCCTTGAAAGGATTATATCCAATGCCATTTGAGCAATGTCACAAAGCAGATTCTACAAGGACTTTGATTCCTTGTTGATTTATACCATAGTTATTACCCACATAATCACAATCTTTATAAAGGATTTAGAATCCTCAACCATAAAGAGAAACCATTTTCTTGGAGGAAGGTGGAGCTTCATAAGTTTCATAATCAGTTGTATAAGTAAAAGTATTATTCAAATTTGTCATCAAAGAAGCTTTATGTTTATCATTCAGAGCATGCAATCTGATCAATGCAATATTTGATGTTTCAGGGATGGGGTTTTTAAGTTTATATTCTCCTACAAAAGAAGATGTAAAAACTAACGAACCCCAGTTATCACCAACAAATGCATTCATTTGTTTAGACTCTTGCATAACATTTTCAGAAGAAAGAGGAGTTAATATGTCAACTTTCATATTGTTTAGGCTCTTAGGACAAACAACATGCTTATGAGTTTCTATTTGCAAGCAATTATCAGGTTCAAGATTAGCATGGATAGTGAGTAGCTTATCTTTGAATATAAACTTAATTGAACAATGTAAAGTAGAAGGAACTGCTCCTAGTGCATGTATCCAGGGTCTACCAAGAACCATGTTGTAAGATAGAGAGAAAGGCATGACATGAATTAGGTTAGGCATATCAAAGGTCTGACTTGTATAGGTAAAGTTATAGTGCCCACAGATTGTCGTCCAACATTGTCAAAACCATGAATACTTATGTTTCTAGTTTGATGGTAGATGTATCAACTTTAACCTTATGTAATAAGTTAATGCCACACACATTAAGAGCTGATCCATTATCAATCATGACTCTCTTAACTAATGTTTTGTTGATTGTAATAAAGATAGTTAAAGGATCATACTGATTCTGAACTTCAAGAGATGGCAATTCATGTTGTTGAAACAGAATATCTATTTTTGTTGCATGCATACAATATAATAGAGCTGTGACATCATTTGGTTTAATAGTAGGTGGGACAATCATCTTTTGTAAAGCTTCTTGGAGCATTCCATGGTAAGTAGGTGAAGTTTGTATAAGTTCCCAAAGAGATATCTTTGCAGGAGTAGTGTGCATCTTCTTTACAAGATCATAGTCTTTACCACCTTTATATTTTAAACAAGGTGCTTGAGGAAGCATAGGTTCAGAAGCTGGTAAAGATATCAAAATAATCGGTTGTTGTGTGCTTTGTTTATTGTTTCGAGTGTTATAAGCATGTGCAACCACGTTATGATTAGTTTGTTGTAAATTTTGTTTCACTATTTGTTTAGCATAATCATAAATGTGATTAGGAGGTCGAGAAGAAGATGGAAAACCCTTAACAGTGAGCACTAGTTTAGGAGATGGTTGAACCACATTTGAACATAAAGTTACCACAATTTTTGGTTTTCAAGCTCTTCTTTAGGTTTAGGAATATAAATTGCATTTATAAATCTTTGAAATAATGACAGCTTAGAGGTCATAGTGTAATGTTCAATCGAGATAAAGTCCTCAAGGACTTCATCTAACATATCAAAGTCATCGCAACTAAACGGCTCATCATGAGCATGAAAATCTTGCAAAAAATAATCCCACATTTTAACATGCTCTTTTTAACCCAAGATTCAAATGCACACTGATGGCCTATGAAAATGAAATACTATGCAAAGCAATAAATGATAATTTTCAACTCTTTTAGTGAAAAGATAAAGGATATGATTCACAATTCAACACATGCAATTTCACCAAAGAGGTTTTTCAATCCAATTATACTCTAGGACAACAAATTAGTTTAGATCTAAAGTTTAAAAGGATGCAAATTCTTTAAAGCTCGGGTTCACCAAAATGTTTAGGGTAAAATTGTAGGTTTCTCTTAATAGGATTAAGTTCTACTCTTTCACCATGCTAAACATTGGGAGGACAAGTACTAAGCTTTAGATCAAGCTACTAATCACTTTGTCTGTCTCTTATGCTTGTTGGGTCTGATTTCAAGAACCTAATTAAGGTTTTATCAAGTGCTTTTATCCATCAACTATGTAAAACCCTAATTATGCCTTAAAATAAAGAATTTTAGAATCTAATAATGAAATAGGCAAAATAGAACATAGAAATGCAAAGAGAGGGTTTCAGAGACTCTACACCTAGAATTTGAGGGCTAACTAGACTAAGGCACCTGCTCTTTAGTCCTGCGAATTCTTGTGACTGAAAAACCTCTACACAGGCTAACTGATACTCCCAAATGGCTCCTAGATCTCAGAAATCTTCCCTAGTTGGACTAGGGTGCCCACTCATTAGTCCCGCAAGTGTCAAAATCTAGAAATCTAAAAGTATGTGATGATTGTACCCGCAATACCCTCCTTTCTATAGCTTCTTTCCACCAGAACTTGCAAAACATGATATGCACCTACAAAAGAAGGAGAAAGATGTTGTGGCTATATAGGAGCTTGCCTCTATCAAGCCCCATCTTTGGTATTTCTACCTCAAAAATAGCCAGAGATAAAAATTTGCAGAAGTGTGTGCAAACCTAACAATGTGAAAAATGTTTAGGGTAAAATTGTACATTTGTCTTAATAGGATTAAGTTCTACTCTTTCACCATGCTAAACATTGGGAGGACAAGGACTGAGCTTAAGATCAAGCTACTAATCATTTTGTCTGTCCCTTATGCTCGTTGGGTTTGATTTCACGAACCTAATTAAGGTTTTATCAAGTGTTTTTATTCATCAGCTAAGTAAAACCCTAATTATGCCTTAAAATAGAGAATTTTAGAATCTGATAATGAAATAGGCAAAACAGACCATAGAAATACAGAGAGAGGGTTTCAGAGACTGTGCACCCAGAATTTGAGAGCCAACTGGACTAGGGTGCCCACTCTTTAGTCCTACAAATTCCCATGACTGAAAATCCTCTAAACAGGCTGATTGATACTCCCAAATGACTCCCAGATCTCAAAAATCTTCCCTAGTTGGACTAGGGCACTCGTTCATTAGTCCCGCAAGTGTCAAAATCTAGAAATCCAAAAGTTTGTGATGACTATACCTGCAATACCCTCCTTTTTGTAGCTTCTTTCTACCGAAACCTGCAAAACATGATTTGCACCTACAAAAGAAGGAGAAAGATGTTGCGGCTATATAGGAGCTTGCCTCAGTCAAGCCCCGTCTTTAGTATTTCTACCTCAACAATAGCTAGAGATAAAGATTTGCAAAAGTGTGTGCAAACCTAACAATGTGTATGTAGAAATATCAAACCCTAGATGTCTCAATCAAGGGAAGATCAATAACTTGCTTTGAATCAATAAACACATACAACTTCACCTCGAGGAGATGAAAACAAATGAAGACTTGCATGAACAAGAAGGCAAATCAGCAATGTCCATGAAGGATCTCCAAGCTCAATGTTGGAGGCTTCAACCCTTCTCCCGATCATTCAAAAGGTGTACAAACCATAGGAAGAGAAAGATAGTCTCAAGATCTTGATTCCTAATCTCCATCCGTTGTCTCCATGATAGAAAATTCAAAATACTTTCAAGAGCTTCAACAAGTCACTGATCTTCAATGGCAATTGTAGCAGAGTTTTGGCATCAAGCTTGCATAAGAATTGTGTGTGATAAAATGATTTTCAAATGTCTTTTTATATCTAGCTTTAGGGAAATTCAAATTTTGAAATAATTTCTCGATATCATGCAAAAATTGAGAATTTGAAAATGGAATCCCAAGGCATACGGTGGGAGCTGACACCCTGCCAAAATTCAAAATCCTGAAAAATAGGGGAGGACTAGGGCACGGGCGCCTGAGTCCAGGCCCCCATTTCACAATCAAATCTACTTTTTGGGGGTCCCAGGGACCTATAATTCAAATCCCCTTTCTGGGTTCTACCAAAAGGTTACCTCAAAAAGTGAATATTTTGCAACTAAACTTAGTCAATCAAGGTTTCGGGAAGGCCAGAAAAAAAAAGTTGAGAGGTCACCAAAGGCAAGGAGCTAAACTGAGGGAAATTGTACCATACCATACAGGAGGACAATTTCTAATGTTACACTTCCTAACCCCATCTTCATTATTGTCAGAATGAGGAGCCCTATATATCATTTCCCAATTGCCTTCTATAGTATTATCATCCAAAACCTTTCTCCTTTTCACATATCTTGTTAGTGTATTTCTACTTAAGCCAATTTCACTCAAAAGTGAAGATCTTATGTTTTCTTGGCATTTGTGGACTTACAATAGATGTCAACATCACTCTTCTTGAAATGCTCTTATCAACTGATTGAGACTTTTTGTCAATGACACTCAAAATCTTTTGTAACATTTTGAACAATTTCTTTTTCTAGGTGTCTTATCCACTTTTTTGTGAAATCTACACCCAACAATTTTAATGGCTCTTTTAGCTTGTCACAAAGAAGTATAGTTGATAATAGTTGGGATTGACCAAGTGTATCATGATGATTGAAATGCTTCTCAAGTATTTCCTTTAAAGTTCAATTCAACAACCTCTTAGTAACATGAGCATGTTTTTCAGCATAAAATTTCAATTTTTCTACATCCATTTTAAGTAAATATCAATCTATATTTATGTAAGAAAATTTCTTTTAACCTCTTTAATTAGATTCATATGCATATCTGTATAAGGAAGCGATCCCGAGCCCTCTCCAACATCAAAGTTTGGTTGGGCCTCCTCCCTGAAATCCCCTGTGTGTGGTTGGGCCTCCTCTGCCCCAGTGTCTAAATTAGACTTGACTTCTACTCCAGTTTCTATATGTTGAGCCCCTACACATATCATATAAAAGAGAGAAGAATTTAGAATATATTTAAGGGATGGCTATATAAACTCATTTTCAAAAAACTCTGTAAGTTTTAACATTTTAATATTTTATCATTCTCTAGATATTATATAATATTAAATATAATCTTAAATGTATAGCATAGTTTTTCCATTTACTCTCAAATCACTATAAAATTAAACATGTAAAATTCTAACATCATAAAATCCTCATGTAGATTTATATACAAGTGCATAATGGTAGCATAAATTAGGTGCACAAAGATAGTTTGAGTGACTCAAGCATATCATTTTTAATTATTTAGATAAAATACAAGATTGAATCCAAGATGTGGTGCCCATGATGTAGGAAAGAAATATTACTCAAGTTCATGAATATATGAAATATTGCACTTGTCTAGATGCATATATAGATCTTTAACAGTATGTGATATGTCTTTAATACTTGGATGATATTCTAATTTTTAGCTAAAAATACATGAATTTATTGGACACTTAGAGAAGACCTATTATTGATTTCAAAGAAGATCAAACTTCATTTGAATGGTTAAAATATGAATTATCTGAGACAAGTTCAATGGTTAGTCAAAATTAGAATCCAAATGAATTGACCTAATGGAAGTAAGCATCATCAAAATAAGGAGCTTTGTATGTGTGGCTTAATAGTTAAATAAAATTGTTAAGTGTTTTCTAAATTATAGCTACACCAAGTTACATGCAATAAAATTTATATTCATGGAAAGAGATCAAGGTAGCTAATTTAGAAATGTTCCATGGTTTTGTCCTTATGTATTTCACCTATGACAAAGAGACCATTGCTTAAAATGGACATGTTTTGGTGCAATTGTCCTAAAAAATTGGAAGCACTATTTGTTGACCTTAAAGAGACCATTGCTTAAATGGACATGTTGGGTCCCAAAATAGTTGCAACCCAAAACCCTAAAACATTTCATAATCACCAAGGTCAGGGGTGCTGTCAAGGTGATTGAAAGAGGTTTATCAATAGGTCAAGGGTGATCTTGGCCAACTAACAGGAGTGGGTATGCTCTTCTGCACTTCAGGCTCAACTAGACCTAGGAGGGATATTCTTAGAGGTAAGAAATAAAATAAAAACAAGTAAACACAGCCATACCCAATGTACACTTGACCTCCAAAGCTATCACTAGGTCAAGACAAACTAGCTACACAGGCCCCTATATTAAGGTGATTACTGCACTATGAATTTGCACCCAAATACAATTACATCATATTCCTTATACTCCTTGAGATGAATCCACTTAACTTTTTATACACAAGATACATTGTGTAGACATACATGTACATGATTCACCAATGATTAAAATAGTTTTGCATCACTTCAAATTCATCCCTGGTTATTACATAGAATCATGGACAGCATGTAGAACTCTAAACTAAAACTACTCCTACTCCTACAACTAATAGGACAAAGAGTTTGATTTAAAATGATGATTGATCCATCCCCAATATGGACCGGTGCCTACTCCATTGGGCAATAGAGTCATAGAATGCGAGGAAAGAAAATATGCAATAGAGGATCAATGGAACTTAGAAACATATATTCACATGTATAGCTCTGATAGGTTTTCATGTGCTAGACATACTTAATAATCCAAGAGAGAACTACAATGACTCATATGCAACAAAAGAATGGCAAATACAAAGCCTTGTATTAACTTGGATGCTATCACACACCTCTAAACCTTGGTTACAATCATGCCAGCAAATGTGGCAAGGGAAAACATATAATTGTAATTATACATTTACCAAAATCATTACAAACTCCCATGGAGACATTCCATTACATCCATATCTACTTTACACAACCTTCCTACACTATGTTTAATACATCCCTTCACTTGCAAACTAGACCAACGTGATTTGATGCCTAAAAATATTCCTTACGCACTTCCAAACCAAACAATTGGTTCAGTGACCAACCCTGAAAACATCTTTTTCTCATGCATATATAGAAATGTCAATTCTCTGTGTAGCCCAGGGTGTTGAAACTGAGTCAACATGCCAAGCCCGTGCTACAATAAATTTAGCCCAGGGGCACCATCATAAAATCAACGAATTTTTTTGATACCCATGTCCTGCACACTGATCTTGTCCTTAAAAGGACCTACAAAAATATTGACAATTGAAACACTTCATCATCTTTATTAAATTTGAGTACCTATCCATTGAAAGCTTGCATTTGTATACACCTAAAATTGGCTCATGTCGAATTAAGTAAATATATTAATATTTATCTTAATTCTTATTTTCTTCTATCAATTAAATAAATATTCTAAGTTTATTTCATTGGTTCATTATCCCATAATTAAATAATAATCAATTTATTTAATTAATTTCCCTAAATTCTTCTAATATCTCACATAATTAAATAATCCTAAATTATTTAATTAATCCTAAATTATTTAATTAATCCTAAATTCCTCTATCCTAAGTCCTAATTTCATAAATCCACCTCACCAATCCACCTCACCATGTTGCACATGTAATTAAATATTTTAAATATTTAATTAGCTAATATTCCCTAACCCACATGTCCTATTTATCCTCCAGTCAAAATTAGTTAACTCATCAATAAAATCTGTTAAATAATTAGTCATTTGAGTTCACTAATCAATCAATTCACTTAATTGATTAGTCAATTCAGTCAACTCCCCAATCAACCTAGTTAACTGATTAGTCCATTGAGTTAACTCCTCAATCTATTCAGTCAACTCCTCAATCAATTCAGTCAACTCAATCAATTCTATTAACTCCTCAATCTACTCAGTTAACTCCCCTGTTGCGTGAAGGAGCTTGGACAATTGTCCTCTTTCTATTTGCGCACATTCCTCAACCATTCTCAACTATTGATCTTCTTATTTCTTCTCAACCGTTGATCTCTTCTCTTCTGAGTCTATAAATGGAACCTTATTCTTCCATTTCCATCATCCATCTGAGCATTCATAAACTTACTCTATAGAATTCATCACAGCATGCCTTTGGTAAAGTTATTATTGCATTTACATTATCAATCCATTATCATTATCATGTCTCCATCAATCCATATCCATCAAGTTGCATTGTAGTTTAATCTCCTTTGCACATTCATATCATAGTCATTCTATTCTTGTCATCTTCAACAAGCAAAGAAATATATGCTTCTGAGGGCTTCATTACAATCAAGATCAAGAATAGATAGGCAAACAATGGAAGCAGAGAGCTAAATCAAGTTGCAAAGGTATTATCTTTTATTTATTTGCATTTGTCTCATTTTCTATTGTGTTATTGGATTTAGTTAGTTATTGCTATTGTTCACAGTTCCATAAAATAGCATTGTTTCAGCTACTAGCATGACATTCGCCTACAATCTTGGCATCACCTATGGAGGCATGTTCACAGGCACCTAGGAAATCACGTCATTCCTGAAGTTTTTATGTACACTTTAAAATATTTTTTAAACTTACTTTAAAACATTTTAAAATATTACATTTATACTTCATGCTTCATTTTTTATCTTTAAATTTCAATGTGCCTTATTGGCAAAAATCCTTCCAGTGTGAACTCGCCTCTTTTGCTCCTTTGGGACCCTTTATAAGCAAATCACCTTATCGGTGAACTTGAGAAATTGTGAACCATCTGCTTTCCTTTGTCAGTGAAATTAAATCCCTTTGCAAACCACTTTCTTTGTCGACCTATCTTCTTGATTGTTTTTTCTCCTTATCATCCCAAATATTTCTTTTCACAAACCATGCCTTAGCCTTTTCTTTCATCTTCTCTATCTTCCTTGTTTCATCTTTTTTCTCCTTTTCCTTTATCGGTAAATTTCCTTGCCGGTAAATTGAACTGTCGGTGAACCTAATGGTTCGCAAACTATCCCTTTTATTGACTTGTCTTCTTGCCTTGTCTTTTTCTCTTCATCTTTTCTACTTTGCTCCCTTCTTTTAGTCAGTGAAATCACCACATGGTGAACTAACTTTTCTCTACCTCTTTCCCTTCTTCTTCATTTCTCCTTTTGTCGGGGAAAAATCCTATCAGAAAATCCTTCAGTCAGTGAACCCAAAGGTTCACGAACCAACAGTTCCACCGACCAAGCCTTCAACTTTCTCCTTGTTTCCTTAGAAATATTTTCATCTCTTGAGTCTAGAAAATCTTACTTCCCACAGTCCTTTTCTTTGTATCACTCTTATGTTGTCACTGAAGTCCTTCGACGGAAAATACCTCAATCAACAAACCTCGTGGTTCACAAACCCAAACATTCACTGACAAAATAATTTGGTTCCTTTCTTTTTAACTTCAAACTTTCTCCTTTTTCCACTCTGTCACCTTATCAGCAAATTAGTGAAATTGCAAACATATGAACTTAGTTGGCAAAATTGGCAGTTCACAAACTAGTCGATTTGCTAACAATGATAATAACTTGAACAAATTTTTTGAAGAAGACATCAACTTTTTTTCAAACTTCTCATTTCCTACCTCTTTGTCGATAAATCAGCAAAATCACAAACTCACGAACCTAGTCGGAAAAAATAGAAGTTCACAATTTTTTTGATTCACCGACAAAGGCCATAAATGAACCATTTTTTCTAAGGGAAGTGTTGGTTTTTTCCCAGACTGGATGCTTATTCCCAGATTTCCCTACAAGGTAGCCATCAGTGATCAACAGGATCTCTGGGCCAGGGGCCAATAGTGTAGGAGATAGACTCTATATTTTATCTCCTCTTCTTCTTCAGGCTCTGCAAGACCTAGGGGGGTATTCCCTACTCAACATCCATGAGGATATGCATACAAGGCTGGGATGCTGACAGAAAGCAGATAAGTCCTCCTGTAAGTAGACCAAAACTGAAAGATAAGAGCAAAGGGGCTAGCTTTGGGCCTATTTGCAATTGTAGACAGAGGACTGAGGTTCCTAAAACTAATTCTAATGTCCTAATGGTTGTTTTAGATTTTGATTTGGATTTTAAGTTTGGATGCAAAGCTGGACATGGTTACAACACAAAAACAAAGCAAGATTGGTGCCTATCCAGGGTCTGGAGTCAGTAGACATACACCTGTGAATGATCAGCATGAACAGCTAAAACTGGATTTCAGGGGGATATATGTGATATCTGCCTTACAGATATCTCCCAATACAGAGTGTTAAGTTATCTCTACTTATGGCATCCCTACTGCAATATACCCTTCCCAATGTTCAACCTGTAAACAGTTTAATCTACCGCTTGAGCAGAAGTTAAAAGATCAGACATTTAACATAGGAATTCTATGCTCTAGAATCTAAACATTACCCAAATATCTAGATTCAGAAGAAGAATAAATGCAATACTGGAGACAGAATTAACACAACACATGCTCAGATAGCATTTCTCATATAAGATTAATCATGAAATCAGTGGGTTCATGCCAAAAACATACAACAAGAGATACATAAACTCACAGGTTAAGCTGTACAGAGCAACCAGATCAGCTTGTTTTGAATTACAGAGCCAAAAATCTTCAACTTTCAACAACAACAAATGAGTAACACTTCCTGCTTATAACAGCCAGGTAGTGTACCACAGCAATTAATTACATGGTTGACCAAAAATCCCGCCAGATACACAGTATCAGCAAAATGGCGCTCAACGCATTACCAGATTGGTGCCCAAACATGAATGCAGCAGGTAGGGGAGGAGACAGGAAGAAATCTCGAGCCCTGCGCCACTGTCCGTCGATGTACACCTTCAATCGGGTACCAGATCCGCCCATACCTCTGCAACCTTCGCCATTAAAGGCGCACCAACCCGCGGCCTCGGGAAAACGTCAATTCTGCATCGCAACCATTTCCCGCTGAGATTCATCATCATGATATTTGAAAATATGCAGGATATCAATTATCCCACATGCACCCCGCAACAACCTCTTTAACACTTTATATACTAGGTCATGAGCATATATAATGTCAGTGCTTTTGCTCCTGACGACACTAGTATAAGACTTCATCATCATCCTCCAACAGCATGATATCCTGTCGCTTGATATATCACCCTGACGTCAGCATCATATCGCAATATAACCTGCATGATAATCACCTTCATCTGCACAACCTGATCCATCGGAGGAACATCCTCCTGCTGAGCCTATACCAAAAGTCTGGCCGATGAACATCCTGATGACGTCATCATCATATCCTGCTGACGTCATCATCATATCTGCCCACTGCGCACCTCCTCATATCCGGATGATGTCATCATCATGTTTGCAAATATCGGGGAATCTCCACAAGATGATCAGTGTTAGAAATATGACCCCCCCGGACCTTGATGATGTCATCATCATATCAACATCAGGATGATATTCGGAAGATAACCGGATATTTGGAAATATCATCCTGATGCACAAATATCATGTTGCACTGTAGCTCCACTATAAGATCGGGGCAATAGATGAATATGATGATGCTTGAAAAGATCACCCCCCACTAGATAATGCACGAAGCTGGCAGGTGGATATCTCCTTGATATCAGCATCATCATGACGCTGGAACAAACATACATCCGGGTGATATTCAAAAATGAAAATATCACCCCCTCCTTCGGAAATATCATGATGCAGATAGGCAAAGAAATAGATATCACCCTGACATAAGAATGACGTCAGCATCATCAGGATGATAAAACAACGAACATGAAGTGATACAACAACATCAGGATGATATTGACTAAGATCATCCTGACGTTCAAAATATGATGACCCCAGTGAATATCGGGTCACACTTAGAACTCTTCAACAACATCATCAGGATGATCATAACCAAGATCACCCGATGATAAAAATATCACCCCGGCGAAATATCATGCAGGCAGAAAATATGATGACCCTCGCAAGCAACACGGTGATAACTGGAAATATGATGATGATGATGACGACCCTTAAGAAAAAACAAGTCAGGTCGAACAACCCAGAGAATAATCCCTTGAGAAGATCGGGGCAACATCATCATCATAAAAGGGCAAGGTGATAATTGGAAGATCACCGGATACTTGAAAAATCACCCCCGCAAGCAGGGCACACTATAGCTCATCAGCAGGATCAGGATGATATCTAGACATCACCCGATATTGAAATATGATGATCCTGATGAAAAACAAGTCGACAGAAAACATGATAATGTAGACCATCATCGAAGACAAGATGATGATGATGATCTCCTCCTCAAAGAAAATATGATGCTGCAGCTGAAAAATGCTGAGGTCCAACACTTAGGAAAATGGGCAAGAAGATAAAGGGTTCAAACGAAGAAACCCCCTAAACATGAAAAATCAACCCCAGGTCAAAATGAGTGCTAACAGTGGCTCCGAATGGGGACGTGCAGGTGAAAACCTGCAGCGAGAACCAGATCTCCGGGCAGACCAGACAAAAAGCCAAAAAGCACGAGCTGTACAAGGTATTTACACTACATACATATTTTTACAAATGTGCACAGCAACAAGTCATTTATGCAAAATAGAACTTAAGGAATTGGCCATGCACAGGCAATTCCAGAACTTCACCATCTAGGGCCTGGAGGAAATAAGAATCCTCCCCATGAGTACTGCAAATCTGATATGGGCCCATCCATAAGGGTTCAAATTTACCATGTTTACCCTTTTCTTGACCTTTAGCATTCCAAATGAGCACCAGATCATTGACTTGAAACTTCTTTTTTGTAGTTCTCCTGTCAAACTGATATTTCACATCTTGTTGTCTTTTGAGATTGATCTGGTGGGCTTTCCTTCTATTTTCATCCAATGCAACCAGCTGATTCACTCTTTCTGTCATGGAATCTTCAATCTCCTCATCATTTTCCTGAATGAATTTGTAAACTGGTAGGAGATTGTTTATGGGCAATCTAGCTGATGCACCATATACTAGCTCAAAAGGTGACTTCCCAATAGCCCTTTTTACTGTCACTCTGTCAGCCCATATTGCTAAGTTCAATTTTGAGTCCCAAGCTCTCTTGTTCTTGTCCAGTATCCTCTTGATAATTTTCATGATGCTCTTATTGCTTGATTCTGCTTGACCATTTCCTTGTGGGTGATATGGTGATGTATATGATAGATTTATCCCATACCTGTTGCAAAAATCAACAAATTCACCTGATCTGAAGCACATAGCATTATCAGTGACTATCTTAAATGGTACTCCAAACCTGATGATAATATTTTCTAGTATGAAATCTGTCACCACCTTACTTGTAGCTCTCTTAGTTGGAATGGCCTCAATCCATTTGGTAAAGTAATCAGTTGCCACCAAAATCCAACTGTGTCCCCCACTTGATTTGTCTGCAATTTCCCCTATGAAGTCAATTCCCCATTGCTGGAATGGAGCATCCACAGTTACAGTTCTGAGGGGTAAAGCACCATCATATTTCAGCTTTCCTGAAAATCTTTGGCAAGGGTCACACTTCCTCACTAACCTTTGTGCATCTGAAAAGAGAGTGGGCCACCAATATCCTGCTCTGAGAATTTTATGAGCTGTTGTTTGGGCAGTATAATGTCCACCACACAATCCTTTATGCATATCAATCAAAACATTGTTAGCCATATCCTCATCCACACATCTCAGCAGCACACCATCAGGGTTTTTCCAGTACAGCTCACCTTGAACAATAACATACCTGATTGCATGTAACTTTAAAGTCCTCTTTTGACTGTCACTGAAATGGGAAGGACAATTCAGATTTTGCAAGTAGTAGATAATATCCTCGTACCATTCAGATCCTGATACATTTACACTCTCATCTTGGACTGCATTAACTTGGCATGCTTCCAAGTTTGACTGTGCCATCATCTTGGCTAATCCTTGTCCTCTTATCAACTTAGTAACTTGTATGTCTATGTTGAACTCTTGCAGTTTGTTTATCCATCTGCACCTTCTTCCAGTCACCTCCTGCTGAGTGAATATGTCTTTGACTGCTACATGAGGTACATATGCAATTATATATGATCCTACCAAGTATGGTCTGAAACTTTTGATGGCTCTGACTAGTGCATATGCCTGTTTTTCCATAATATCATACTTCAACTCAGAGGCCTGCAAGGACATACTGAAGAAAGCGATGGGCTGTTCAAAACCATCTTCGTTTTTCTGTAGCAAACATGCAGCAACAGTATGAAAGGAAGCAAATGAAAATACTTGGAATGGCGTAGAAAAATCAGGAGATTTAAGAACAGGGGCCATCTTGATTGCCTCTTTGATACTCTGAAATGATTCTATTGCTTCCCTTTCCCAGTTGACAGTTGCATCCTTCTTCATCATCTTGGAAATGTTCCTTGTGGTTTCTGCAAAGTTGGGAACAAATCTCCTAACAAAATTTATCTGTCCAAAGAAGGACTAAACTCCTTTTACAGTTTTTGGCATTTGAATCCTGTCAATAGCAGCCACTCTCTCTGGATCTATCCTGACTCCATCCTTGGAAACAATATGTCCCAGGAGCTTTCCTTCAACTACTCCAAAGGCACAATTCTTTAGATTTAAAGAAATACCATATTCTAGTGCTCTTATGAAAATCTGCTCCAGATGCAAACAATGCTGCTCTTCTTTCTTTGAGTAAGCAGTCAAGTCATCCTGATATACAGCAAGGATTGAATCAATCAGCCCTGCAAAAGCAACATCCATTGCTCTTTGAAATGTAGCACCTGCATTTGTTAGTCCAAATGGCATTCTAACATACACATAAGTTCCCCACGGAGTGGTAAAGGCGGTCTTATACTGTTCTGATTCCTTCACCTTCACCTGATTATAACCTGAAAATCCATCCATCATGGATAAGAGTTCACAACCAGTCACTCTCTGCAACATAGCTTCCATATTAGGCAGTGGATAGTTATCCTTTAAAGAGGATACATTCAAGTTCCTGAAATCAACACAAAGCCTAATATCACCATTCTTTTTTCTGACTGGGACAAGGTTAGACACCCAAGTTGAATGTCTGATTGGCACAATTATTCCAGCTTCCCTGAGCCTTTTGAGTTCTTCTTGCATCTTGGGAGCTAAGGTAGGATTAATAGGTCTTTGCTTTTGTCTAAATGGCTTAGCTCCAGGCTTCAATGGGATCTCATGCTGGAATAAATCTTCCCTATAGGCTTTTAGGTCCTCATATGACCAAGCAAAAACATGTTTATACTTTTTCAGTAATGCAATCAGCATACTCCTAATGTGTGGTTTGAGCTGTTTACCAATGTATACCTTCTGAGGGGCCTGAGATGTCCCCAAATTTATCTCTTCTAAATCTTCCTTATTTGTGGGAGATGTCCATGTGACCAGTTTATCTCTACTGTCAAAAACTCTTTCCAAAGCTACCAACCCTCTAGGGATTTTATTAGTCTTCAATTGAATTATCTCTTTTCCCACAAGAGTTTCTTTTCCATCTATAGTCTCTACAAAAGCTTGGAAATCAATTTCTTGATTCTCATATTCATCTATGCAGTGCAAAAATTTCAACAAATCCCTATCATCATTAAACACTTGCCAACTGCATATATTTTCTGGTACTGCAGGCCTAATTTTAATTTCTACATTTGTAACACCTGACAGAGTGATGTCATCTGGCCTTATTGCAACATTGGCTAAGAAATCAGCCATAACATTTTTTGACCTCTCTACCCAGCCTATTGAAAATGCATCAAATAGTTCAATGGTATCCCAAACAGCATGCTTGTATTGTTTCAATCTTTTATTTTTTGCAGCATACTTATCTCCAATTTGGGATACAATCAACTCAGAATCCCCAAATACTCTTAACATCTTAATTCCATGTTTGAGAGCAATATTTAGGCCTAAGAGTAAAGCCTCATATTCTGCAATGTTGTTTGTGCAATCAAACCTCAGCAAGAAAGAGAATTTGAGGAGCTTACCAGTTGGAGACAGGAAAACAACTCCAGCTCCAGAGCCTTCTTTTGCACAAGCTCCATCAAAAAACATGGTCCATAAGCCTTGCTGATCCAGCTCTTCAATGCAGACATTTTTCTCTTTATCTTCTGTATCATCTGAGACAACCTTGAAGTTATCACAGTCAGTGTCTACAAAGCATACTTGTTCCTCTGCTTCTTGGTCTTCCACTGTCTCTGATGATCTTTGTTCTCTGATTAGCTTAACATCCCTGCCATTCATTGGAATCATGGCATATGACAGGTCCAGCTGCATACTTCCACCAATTAGTGTTGCCCATCTTCTTGACAACAACATACCATACTGTGGCTTGATGTCAACCACTGTTATATTCATTTTATATCTCTTTTTAGGAAATGCTGCCAGTTTGAAATCTACATCCTTCATGATTCCAATAACTGGTACCTCTCTGGCATCCATAGCATAACATTTTCCACATGCCTTGTCAATTTTCAATCCAGTTTGTTGCATGATGGCCAAAGGCATGACATTTGTAGATGCTCCAGAGTCAAGCATACAATTTCTAATTATTTTTCCATTTATAACCAGGGAAACATAAAATGGTTCCACTTGTGAAGGACACTTTGTCATAGTCACTCCTAAATAGACTTCAGGAGTCTCATCTTCTTCATTACACATGACATGTTTTTCACCCTGGGTCTGAACATTTTGTTTAGCTTGAAAAGGTACCCCTGAGATTAGGGATATTGTCCTATTCTTGATCTCTTCCACTTTCATGAGTTCCATAAGTGGAACAGAGACTTTTACCTGAGAGAGGATCTGAGCTATATCAAATGGAGCATAATTTTGTATAACAGTTGTAGCTTGCTCCACAATCTTGTTTTTATCCTGAGCTGATTTAGCTTTTACTTTCATAGTTCCCTGATCATCATTCTTGTCTTGGGAACCTTTACTTTGATCTTCAGCCTGAGGGATTTTGTTTTCTGGTCCTTGAGATTCATGACCTGTTCTATGTCTAAAGTTCTGTTTATTATTTACCCACTGCCTTTTTTGTGGTTCAGTTCCTTTATGACCATGCACTAGCTGACCTGCAGAAATATCTTCTGGCTGATGTGGGCTGCCTACTTGATTTTTACCTCTGAGATTGTAGTTGCTTTTGACTTGAGCAACTGCTGCAGCTGTGAAGGCTCTAATTTCCTCATCAGAAGGTCGTTGTAAGTTACTCAGAAAATTGTGTGAGTTCTGAGCATACACATAGTTATCTTCATTATCTTCATCATATGGGAACTGTTGGCAGGCCTGAATTTGATGATCTGTATTCTCATCAGCATCATAAAGAGTGTATCCATTGCCTATGGACATCATATTAACATCATCATCCTGCACATGATGTGGCTCATTGCATTCATTACAAGATGTAGCATTATCATACAAGGATTGAGCAATCATACACTGTGACTGTGAATGTGGCATCTGACAAATTATACACCATGGAGCATCATCAACAATATTTATAGCTTTCTTTAGAGGATCAGGAGTTTCTTTGACATGTTGAGCCCTCTGATTTGTGTTGTTACGTGGGAATACAAGCTTACCATCATGCCAATTGGTGTTATAAGGCATATCATGTAATGATGGCCTCTTTTCCTGCCTTTGATAGACTTGCCTATCAGGACCCATCCCTTTTTCACTTCTAGCTAATCTATAGCTTAGGTCCTTAACAACATTTGCCAATTTGTCTATCTTATCTTCAGGGGCAGATGTACTACCTTGAGTGTTCTGAGGCTTGTTTGGATTCTGCAGAGTTTTTACATCATCCCTTCTATTTGTCTTGCCCGATGCTTTCCTGTTGTTTTCAATATTCACTGCAATTCTGAAAGCATCCTTGAGAGTAGCAGGACCTTTATCTCTTAATCCATATGCAGTTTTTGCATCAAAGGCATTGATATACAATATTATGCACATTGGTTCATTTGGCCTCATGTGATGTGGCAATTTGTTCAACACTTTAGTAAATCTTGCATTAAAGTCTGCAACCTGCTCATTTGACCCTTTGGTGATACTGGTGAACTCATTTACAAAAAAGCTAGGGTCAGTTTTGTCACCATATTGCTCCTTGAACATCCTTTTAAAATCATCCCATGATGAAATACTCCGGTCAAGCAGATTCTTGTACCATTCTCTTGCCTCATCTATTAAGGATTGCATGAATGACTTCATGAAAACATCCTCATGTTCAACCTCAAAGTTATCCATGACATTTTGAAAGGCTTTTAGGTGATCTTCTCCTGACACTGTGTTGTTTCCTAAAAATTTAGGCACTTGCAGCCTCAGATGCTTGTCAATGGGGTTAGGATACCCAGGAATACCATCAAACGCCAGCTGCCTGAATCTATCTAGCTGCATGGGCTGTCTGTTTAACTGATTAACATTAACATTTCTGTTTGCATTCTGGTTTCCTACATTGTTCAGTGGTATCCTAGCATCATTCACATTTTGTCTCTCATCATGATGTTGATGTTGCACTTCATATCTTTGCTAATGTCTCTGCACATTTGCATTCTCTAGGGTAGGAACTGAATCATTTTGGGCAGTTCTTAAGGCTTGCACTTTCTGCTTCATATCATCTCTGATTTTCATGGCTTGTAGATATTCTAGTTCTGCTCTTAGACTTCTGATTTCTTCAGCTAACTGTTCATCCTTAGGCCTGGAGGTAGATGGTCTCATACCATTCTGGTCATCATCTTCATCATCCCTCAGAGACTCTGCCTCTTCAAACCTTTCACTTGGGTCTAGAAATGGGCGTTCTTGGAACACCTCTGACCTCATTCTCATGCTACCACCCTGTTGCCTCTCATATGCACCTTGAATATCAGCTTCTGCATTTGAAAAGTAAGGCACATGCTGTCCTAATGGCCTAGGGTTATCTTGTATATCATCACCTTTTCTGGGGGAACCCTCATGACTAACTGAGACAGCTCCCTTTCTTCTGTACATCATTCTTCTTGTTACTGGTAACTCTTCAAATAAAGGATTTTGTTGGGATCTTCTCCCCTGCATATAAATTTTACTTTGACCGGTTGGGAGATTACTTCGGAGTCGCCACCTATTACTAGGAACTGTTTTCTTTTGAAAACCAGGGTTCTTTCACAAATTCCCCAGTAGAGTCGCCAATTTCTGTTGGTTTTTTCCCAGACTGGATGCTTATTCCCAGATTTCCCTACAAGGTAGCCATCAATGATCAACAGGATCTCTGGGCCAGGGGCCAACAGTGTAGGAGATAGACTCTATATTTTATCTCCTCTTCTTCTTCAGGCTCTGCAAGACCTAGGGGGGTATTTCCTACTCAACATCTATGAGGATATGCATACAAGGCTGGGATGCTGATAGAAAGCAGATAAGTCCTCCTGTAAGTAGACCAAAACTGAAAGATAAGAGAAAAGGCGCTAGCTTTGGGCCTATTTGCAGTTGTAGACAGAGGACTGAGGTTCCTAAAACTAATTCTAATGTCCTAATGGTTGTTTTAGATTTTGATTTGGATTTTAAGTTTGGATGCAAAGCTGGACATGGTTACAACACAAAAACAAAGCAAGATTGGTGCCTATCCAGGGCCTGGAGTCAGTAGACATACACCTGTGAATGATCAGCATGAACAGCTAAAACTAGATTTCAGGGGGATATATGTGATATCTGCCTTACAGATATCTCCCAATACAGAGTGTTAAGTTATCTCTACTTATGGCATCCCTACTGCAGTATACCCTTCCCAATGTTCAACCTGTAAACAGTTTAATCTACCGCTTGAGCAGAAGTTAAAAGATCAAACATTTAACATAGGAATTCTATGCTCTAGAATCTAAACATTACCCAAATATCTAGATTCAAAAGAAGAATACATGCAATACTGGAGACAGAATTAACACAACACATGCTCAGATAGCATTTCTCATATAAGATTAATCATGAAATCAGTGGGTTCATGCCAAAAACATACAACAAGAGATACATAAACTCATAGGTTAAGCTGTACAGAGCAACCAGATCAGCTTGTTTTGAATTACAGAGCCAAAAATCTTCAACTTTCAACAACAACAAATGAGTAACACTTCCTGCTTATAACAGCCAGGTAGTGTACCACAGCAATTAATTACATGGTTGACCAAAAATCCCGCCAGATACACAGTATCAGCAAAATGGCGCTCAACGCATTACCAGATTGGCGCCCAAACATGAATGCAGCAGGTAGGGGAGGAGACAGGAAGAAATCTCGAGCCCTGCGCCACTGTCTGTCGATGTACACCTTCAATCGGGTACCAGATCCGCCCATACCTCTGCAACCTTCGCCATTAAAGGCGCACCAACCCGCGGCCTCGGGAAAACGTCAATTCTGCATCGTAACCATTTCCCGCCGAGATTCATCATCATGATATTTGAAAATACGCAGGATATCAATTATCCCACATGCACCCCGCAACAACCTCTTTAACACTTTATATACTAGGTCATGAGCATATATAATGTCGGTGCTTTTGCTCCTGACGACACTAGTATAAGACTTCATCATCATCCTCCAACAGCATGATATCCTGTCGCTTGATATATCACCCTGACGTCAGCATCATATCGCAATATAACCTGCATGATAATCGCCTTCATCCGCACAACCTGATCCATCGGAGGAACATCCTCCTGCTGAGCCTATACCAAAAGTCTGGCCGATGAACATCCTGATGACGTCATCATCATATCCTGCTGACGTCATCATCATATCTGCCCACTGCGCACCTCCTCATATCCGGATGATGTCATCATCATGTTTGCAAATATCGGGGAATCTCCACAAGATGATCAGTGTTAGAAATATGACCCCCCCGGACCTTGATGACGTCATCATCATATCGACATCAGGATGATATTCGGAAGATAATCGGATATTTGGAAATATCATCCTGATGCACAAATATCATGTTGCACTGTAGCTCCACTATAAGATCGGGGCAATAGATGAATATGATGATGCTTGAAAAGATCACCCCCCACTAGATAATGCACGAAGCCGGCAGGCGGATATCTCCTTGATATCAGCATCATCATGACGCTGGAACAAACATACATCCGGGTGATATTCAAAATTAAAAAATCACCCCCTCCTTCGGAAATATCATGATGCAGATAGGCAGAGAAATAGATATCACCCTGACATAAGAATGACGTCAGCATCATCAGGATGATAAAACAACGAACATGAAGTGATACAACAACATCAGGATGATATTGACTAAGATCATCCTGACGTTCAAAATATGATGACCCCAGTGAATATTGGGTCACACTTAGAACTCTTCAACAACATCATCAGGATGATCATAACCAAGATCACCCGATGATAAAAATATCACCCCGGCGAAATATCATGCAGGCAGAAAATATGATGACCCTCGCAAGCAACACGGTGATAACTGGAAATATGATGATGATGATGACGACCCTTAAGAAAAAACAAGTCAGGTCGAACAACCCAGAGAATAATCCCTTTAGAAGATCGGGGCAACATCATCATCATAAAAGGGCAAGGTGATAATTGGAAGATCACCGGATACTTGAAAAATCACCCCCGCAAGCAGGGCGCACTGTAGCTCATCAGCAGGATCAGGATGATATCCAGACATCACCCGATATTGAAATATGATGATCCTGATGAAAAACAAGTCGACAGAAAACATGATAATGCAGACCATCATCGAAGACAAGATGATGATGATGATCTCCTCAAAGAAAATATGATGCTGCAGCTGAAAAATGCTGAGGAGGTCCAACACTTAGGAAAATGGGCAAGAAGATAAAGGGTTCAAACGAAGAAACCCCCTAAACATGAAAAATCAACCCCAGGTCAAAATGAGTGCTAACAGGAAGAAAATAAAAAGAACAAGGGGAAATTTACTTAGAATATTTCTTGAAGGAAACCCATGGAACATATCTCAGATTGGTTATAAATAATGGGTTTAAACTGCAAAAAAAAAAGTGGGGAATTTAACGGAATCGGGGCAAAACAATGCATGTTTTGGGAGTTGATTTTTAAGTCCCAATAGGACCATTGACCATTACAATGCTTACAAAATCAATATCAAGTTGAGAAATCACACTACATGTGTTATAAGGGGACATTGTTTCTTAAACAATTCTAGTTAGTCTTAAACTTGTATATGTGACAGATTATGTCTATAAAGAGGATTTTGGAGAGTCATATTAGTATATTGAAGAAGGTACTTGAAAGATGAATTTGTTCATAACACTAATTTTCATGTGAAGAATGGTTTTCTCTTCAAGTTGGGTTTGTTGTGCAGTCTCAAAGAGAAGAGATTAGTCTTATTGCTCGGTGCATGTACCCTTAAGGTGGATAGGAACTTTGGGGGCACCAAACCTTATCTAATTTGTAGTATTACATTAATTCTAGACTTGATGATGCTAATTATTTTTAACATTGTACTTGAGATGAGATGTTATTAAGGCTTGAGTAATTGGAAACTAGGACTATATTAACCACTTCAAATCCAAACACTATCACATGTGAAAATATAGTGAGATTTTGTAGGTGATTTACCTATGACAAAAAAAATGTGCATGGATATCTCTTTGTGGTGGTTTCTAGGTTTAGAAACTTAGATGAATGTAGAATATGTAGGAATCTAATTTGTATTAAAATTAAATCTAAAATTAGATACTGTACTCAAACCCTAGAGTTGAGGAAGTAGTGGAGAGAGATACAAACCATGGAGAGAAACTAGGGAATCTAGTGAATTTAATCTAGACAATTTAGATGAATATAGAACATGTAGGAATCTAATTCTATTTTAAAATTAAATCTAAAACTATAAAATATATTGAAAACTATATCGAAACCCTAGAGTTGAGGAAGGAGTGAAAAGAGATACAAACTGTCTAGGAGAGGAACTAATGAATTTAATAGGTACATAATTTATTTGGAATCTATGTAGAATTTGAAATTTAGATGAATGTAGAACATGTAAGAATCTAATTTTTATTAAAATTAAATCTAAAATTATAAACTAAATTAGAGATAAATACAAATCTAAAATTGTAAACTAGAGTTGAGGAAGTAGGGATAAATACAAATCTAATACTTTCGAAACATTTTTATACAAATTAAAAAATCCATACCTTCTTTTTTTTGAAATATCTTTGTCATCCTTTCTTTGGATAATTTTTGTTCCTTTTCTACAAAATATGATCACATAGCCTTATTTTTCCTTGTTCTCTTAATCCCCATTTCCTCCTTCAAAAAGTATTAGTCATGCCAAATATTTTGTCCTTAAAAACTCCCAAAATTGAAAAATGTGAATAAATTAGGACATATTTTTTATTTTTACAAATATATTTCACCTTTTATTTATATGTAGTTCACATTATTTTTTTTAGAAAAACAATCGTCTTGACAACCTTCGTTCAAAGGTCTTTTTTATGCATTTTTTATTATTTTTTACTCATTGACCTTTGTTCGAAGGTTGATAGTTATGAATTTTTTTAATTATTTCAAGCAGTTCAAAGGACCTTCGAACAAAGGTACCTTTGTATGAAGGTCTCTTCGAACAAAGGTACCTTTGTATGAAGGTCTCTTCGAACAAAGGTACCTTTGTATGAAGGTCCCTTCAAACAAAGGTGCTACCTTTGTGCAAAGGTACCTTTGTTTGAAGGTACCTTCGAACAAAGGTCCTTGGATGGCCTCTCCCACTCTAGGTCTCAATATTTCCTCAAAATTTTTAGTTTCAAACCTCGGGTTGGACCTTCAAATGGAATGAACTTGACAAGATAATTTGTAGGATTTTACCCCTCAAAATGAGATTTCCAACAAGTATAATTTTGAATATATTTAATTTGATTGTTATATTTATTTTTTATTTTTTACTAAACATATGTTTTTCACTAAACATCAAGTTCTATGTTCTACACATATGGAAAAATAGTAAAATTGTAAAAAAAATCTAAATAATATCTGCAGTAGATATTGATGTCATTGTTTCAACAAAAAAAAAGTGAATTTGGATACATACAGAAAACGTTACACTAAATGGTATAAACCTATGTCTAAATTATAATAAGCTCACTTCAAAAATTAATTAAAAAAATATGCATCAAAAAATTTTGAAAAAATATCTGTGTACTAGATTATTTTGTTACAAATCTATATTTAAAAATTTATATCTTTTCCATCAAAAAAGTTATACTGTATGGTATAAACGTCACTTTTTAAAAATATTGTTAACTATAAAAATAACTTATTAATAGTTACATAAAAAATCACAAATTATTTTTTAAAATTTTAAATATATATATATTTAAAATCTGCACATGAAATCTCAAAAATCACTCGTTCACATCATCTTTGAATTCTTAACGGTTTAGTTTCTATAGGTGTCAGAAAGTGAAAATTTGGTTAAAAATGTTGATTTCAATGTCCTATTTTGGCCAAAAAGTGGGACACAGTATTGTGGTACCACCCATATAATCCTTGCTTTAAGCATTTTGTTAATCTCATTAAAGATTGCATCTATGATTTTAGGATTATATGGGCATTATTTTTGCCTAAATGGGGCAACTCTAGGTTTGAGTGGAATATGATGTCGAGTTTTCCCATCCATAAATTTTTTTCAGATCATCATAACACCATGAAAAAACATCTTTTTACTTAATCAAAAAATCTATCGAGCATTCTCTCTCTTTAGGTGTGCAACATATACCAATATAAACTTGTTAGATTTAGGGCAGACAACTGAGAGGGGGGGTGAATTAGTTGTCCAAAACTTTCCTCTTATTTAAACACTTGAATCCATTTTGGTAATTAGCAGCATATCAATAAATTAATCATGAAACATAATGTATTTAAATCAAGAGCAGAAACACATCAACACATGAGATACCAAGATTTTAACGTGGAAAACCCAGTTAAGGGAAAAACCACGGGGTGACTAACCCAAGATTGTATTCTTTGTTAAAAGAATAGAAAGAACAAAATGGCACATGCCAATTAGGGCTCACTGCCCGAGCACACTGCTCACAAGAGGCTCACTGCCTACAAGAGACACACTTTCTACAAAAGAACAAGAATCACATACCTGAACTAGTTAATAGCATCTTCACCATGCTTGAGTCAGTTCCATTTAAGCCCAAAACTTTTGCTTTGCCTTTCGCTTTCCTCCTCGCTACCACACACACATCATCTCAAGACACACTTTGAAATGACTACACAATTGCTTATTTATACAAGACATTGACTTAGGAATAACCATCTAAGTCGGCAAACATCAACAAGAACATCCACAGGATGAGTAACTCATCCGGTCGGCCAGCCTAAGGAAGAACACCTTCATCCAGAAGTATTTCTTCAAATGCGAGCCTAAAATTCAATGCGGACCACCAATATGAACTAGACATGATCCAAAGACCTCCACAAGCTTGCCTGAAACACTGAGAACATCCACACTTCATCTGCTTACTGAAATCCTTCTCTCCTTCATCTGAAACATCAAGAACACAGTCTGTCATCATTGTCACAAAGGAATAGATGTTTGTAGACCTTCAAACCATGAACCAAACAAGTTGACACTTCACAAGGACTTCTTGAACACTCCCTCAAATCCGCAGAACAGGATATTTTATTTCCAAATCTCACTGGACCTGTCTGTATCACTCTGTCACCTTTGAACACTTATCGAAACTAGTTTTACTTGAGTGGCCACAACTTCTTCAAGTCTTCATGCAGACCTCTAAAATCTTTACTGGATCACTTTAAGACACATCTACAAACCCTTTAAACTGCATCCTCTTGTTCTCATCTTAACTTGGACTTTTACCTTACTGTCTTCACTGTTCTTCACTGTTCCTGATATGACCAATTTTCTCAATATCCTTAGCAAACAGATCATCCAATCTTTATCATTAATGCAACAGGAGTATGTTGACATCAATGACAACACCGATTAGACTCATACTTGCAACAATCTCCCCCTTTGTCATTGATGTCAACATATGATGTGAAAAACTGTTTTGACCATCAAGACAAGAACTTCTCCTTGCTGTCACAACTCCCCCTATCAGCAACAACCATTCACATGTCTTCTCTTTCTTTCCTGCTCCCCCTTTGATCAGCAACCACTTTTTTTTCACATGTCTTCTCTCTCCCTTTGACATCAATGGCAAAGGGCACATACTTGCAACTCCAATACTTCGAAATCATACTAGCTGCTCCCCCTGAATAGCAGCTCCCCAACATCAATCTGGATCATAAGATATGACTTCAATATCCACCGAAATGATGCACATCAGTGCATCTTAGTTCTCAACTGGAGGAGCAATAACCCCTAACTTCTCCCTGAGATACTCAAAAGAGTCCTTAGGTAGAGGTTTAGTAAAGATGTCTGCAATCTGATCCTTTGAAGGCACAAACTCCAATATGACTTTGTTCTTGTTCACTTGCTCTCTCAAAAAGTGAAACTTGATGGATATATGCTTAGTCTTTGAATGCAACATCAGATTCTTTGAGATGTTAATTGCACTTGAGTTATCATACAAGATTGTGATAGGCTCCTCATATTCCACCCTTATGTCTCTTAGCATTTGTTTCATCCACAAAACTTGAGTGCAACTACTTGTTGCTGCAATATATTCTTCTTCTGCAGTGGACAAAGATATTGCCTCTTGTTTCTTACTCAACCAAGAAACCAATATCTTCCCTAAAAAGAATGCTCCACCACTGGTACTCTTCCAATCATCCACATCTCCTACCCAATCTGCATCTGTATAAGCATGAAGAGAGAAATCATGATCTCTGGGATACCACAGACCATACTCAACTGTCCTTTTTAGATATCTAAAAAATTCTCTTGATTGCCATGACATGAGATTCTCTAGGATCATCTTGGAATCTAGCAACAAGACCAACAGCCTGCATAATGTCAGGTCTAGTTTGAGTGAGATACAACAGTCCTCCAATCATTAACCTATACTTTTTCTGATCAGCCTTAGGTGAGTTATCATCTTTGCTTAACTTGCATCCGGTTGCTATGGGAATATTCATTGGCTTTGAGTCTTCCATCCCAAATTTCTTCAACAATTCTTTTGCATATTTGGTCTAAGAAATGAAGATACCTTTCTTTGTTTGAGTGATTTGTAGACCCAAGAAGAAATTCATTTCTCCAAGCATGGACATTTCAAATTCACTTTTCATTTGACTTGCAAAAGTTTTGCACAAACTATCTCTTCCTCCAAAAATGATATCATCAACAAACACTTCAACTATTAGGGAATTTTCATGGTCAATTTTGAAATATAAATTACTGTCAGCAATACCTTTGTTGAAACCAATCTTCAAAAGATGCTTATCTAGTCTTTCATACCAGGCTCTTGGAGCTTGCTTGAGTCCATACAGTGCTTTCTTTAACTTGCAAACCATATTACCATGATTAGACAATTGAAAACCATCTAATTGCTCAATGTATACTTCTTCTTCCAAGTCACCATTCAAGAAGGTAGACTTGACATCCATCTGATATACTTTGAAATCCTTGAAGGCAACAAAAGCAAGAAATAATCTGACTACTTCAATTCTTGCCACCGGAGAAAAAGTTTCTTCATAATCAACTCCCTCTATTTGAGAGTAACCCTTGCAAACCAATATGGCTTTATTTCTAATTACTACTCCAACTTCATTTAGTTTGTTCTGGAAGACCCATTTGGTTCCAATTACATTCTTGTTTCTAGGTTTAGGAAAAATATCCCAAGTGTGATTTTTCTCAATTTGCATCAGTTCTTCCTCCATTGCCTTAGTCCAATTTTCATCATTGCAGGCTTCATTTACTCTCTTAGGTTCAATCTTTGAAATCAGACAATATTCTTCTGAATCCTGAGCAATCCTTTTTCTTGTTTGAACACCTTTTCTTCTATCACCTATGATCTGATCTTTAGAGTGGTTCAGTCTTACATACTTTGGAACTTTGGGGGTTTCTTGCACTTCTAATTCTTAATTAGGCTCATTAAAACTTATTTCTTCTTCCTGATTTACCGGATCAATTTCAATCTAAATTTCAGAAGAGACTTGGGCTCCTTGAGTCAAAACACCATTCTCATCATCTTCATTGTATTCATAAAACCTTGAGGGTTTTTCAATTCCTTCATCAACCTTCACATTAGTACTTTCTATAATATTTCTTAATCTCTTATTATAACACCAGTATGCTTTGCTTTGAGTAGCATAGCCCAAAAATATTCCTTCATCACTTCTAGCATCAAATTTTCCTAGATCTTCATCTCTCTTAATGTAACATTTACTACCAAAAACTCTGAAATACCTTACAGGAGGTGTAATACCAAACCAAAGTTCATAAGGAGTCTTACCGGTATTGCTTCTGATTTGAACCTGATTGAGAGTATACACTACAGTGCTTACAGCTTCTCTCCAATAGATCTGAGGAACATTTGCTTCCATCATCATGGTCCTAGATGCTTCCTGGATGGTTCGGTTCTTTCTCTCAACTACTCCATTCTGCTGTGGAGTCCTAGGAGTAAACAGTTGTCTCTTTATTCCATGTTTCTCACAGAAATCTATGAACTCACCGGATGTGAATTCTCCACCTCTATCAGACCTCAGACATTTCAATTTTAATCCGGTTTCATTCTCTACCATAACCTTGAATATTTTAAATTTCTCAAGAGCTTCTGATTTCTCTTTCAAAAAGGTTACCCACATCATCTGAGAATAGTCATCAATTAGCAACATGAAGTATCTATCACCTTGCACACTCCTGATTCTTGTCGAACCACATAAATCAGTATGAACCAAGTCTAATAATCTGATAGAAGATTGTTCCTTGCTTTTAAATGAGACTCTTCTTTGCTTTCCCAACTGACATTCTTTGCACAAAGTATTTGTAGGTTTCACTAGTTTTGGAAGATCTCTTACAGCCTAAGTATTGCTTATCTTGATGATATTATCAAAATTTACATGACACATTCTCCTATGACATAACCAGCTCTGATCAACTTGAACAAATAAACAACTTTTACCAATACCAACCAAGTGGAAGATGTTACCTTTTGTTTGGGTACTGGATGCAATCTCTATTCCAGAACTCTCAAAGATCTTGCACTTTCCATTCTTGAATCTGAGATCATAGCCTTTGTCCACCAACTGTCCAACAATGAGAAGATTGTGCTTCAATCCTTCAACATACAGTACATTACCAGTTTTGTTCCTTCCATCAAAAGAAATAGTTCCTCTACCTCTAATTCTACTAGCAGAATTATCACCAAACTTTACCACTCCTCCTTCATACCTTTCCAAATCTATGAACTTGTTTTTGTCACCTGTCATATGGTGAGAGCATCCACTGTCAATGACACAATCATCCTTTTCTTCAACTTGGGCAGCCAGAGCTCTTTCTATAACTTTATGATTGACATATTTAGAGGGCATTGGATCTTCTTCTTTGATGGCAATGAATACCCAGTCACTTCCGGATTTGTCTCCTCTCTCTGATTCATCATCTGTTACTCCTTCATCATCTCCTTCATGAGCATAGTAACAATTCTTTTGGAACCTTGATCTGTTAGGATTTGGCCTTGAAAATCTTTTCGAACACCTTGAGGCAAAATGACCAATCTTATTGCAGTTAAAACACTTGAAAGGCAATTTCCCTTGATACTTACCAGATCCTCTTGGAAGTCTTTTTCCAATGAGAGTTTTAAGGTGAGCAGTTTCAGCTTCTTCTTTTAGGTCTTTTCTTGCTTTTTCATACCATGATAATTTCCTTGAAGAGTTCTCTCCCAGATCAAACCTTTGTTTACCTTTTATAGAGGCACTAGCTTTGAATGTAGATTCAGTCTTTGGTGGGTCATCTCCAAACTCTGTCATTTCAAATGCAGCCAACTTACTAACCAATTGATCTCTTGTGACAGTTGTATGAGTTTTGAATTCTTCAATGGCAGCAGCTTTGATTTTATAAGAAGCGAGAAGGGATCTGAGAACTTTGCCAACAATCTCATCTTCATCCAAGACTCCACCAGCATTTTGGATGCCACAGACAATTTCATTTACTCTTGTCATAAAAGCAGTGATATTTTCATCATCTCTCATCTTCAAATTTTTAAATTTCCCTTTTAGACTTTGCAACCTTGCACATTTAACATACTTGTCCCCTTCATGCAGAATTTCCAATTTTTGCCAAATCTCAAAAGTAGTTGGTAGATCAACAACATTTGAAAGTTCTGAATCAGATAATGCACTTAGAAGAGCCTCTATAGTCCACAGATTGTTTTCAGCATCTGTGATTTCATTCAGAGATTTCAGGCCACCTTGTGGAAGAGTATACTTCGTTGAAGCCATGTTCCGGTACTGCAATCCCATACACTGCAAGTGACATTTCATGCGACTTTTCCAAAGGTTAAAATTGGTTCCATCAAACTTTAGACTATCCTTCTTGTAAGACAACATCCTGGATATCCTCAAGCATTTAAGCTTCCTTTAGAGGAACTTGGCTCTGATGCCAATTGTTAGATTTAGGGCAAACAACTAAGAGGGGGGGTGAATCAGTTGTCCAAAACTTTCCTCTTATTTAAACACTTAAATCCATTTTGGTAATTAGTAGCATATCAATAAATTAATCATGAAACATAATGCATTTAAATCAAGAGTAGAAACACATCAACACATGAGACACCAAGATTTTAATGTGGAAAAACCGGTTAAGGGAAAAACCATGGGGTGACTAACCCAAGATTGTATTCTCTGTTAGAAGAATAGAAAGAACAAAATGGAACATGCCAATTAGGGCTCGCTACTTGAGCACACTGCTCACAAGAGGCTCACTGCCTACAAGAGACACACTGTCTACAAAAGAACAAGAATCAGATACTTGAACTAGTTAACAGCATCTTCACCATGCTTGAGTCAGTTCCATTTAAGCCCAAAACTTATGCTCTACCTTTCGTTTTCCTCCTCGCTACCACACACACATTTTCGCAAGACACACTTTGAAATGACTTCATAATTGCTTATTTATACAAGACATTGACTTAGGAATAACCATCTAAGTTGGCAAACATCAACAAGAACATCCGCAGGATGAGTAACTCATCCGGTCGCCTAGCCACCTTCATCCGGAAGTATTTCTTCAAATGTGAGCTTAAACTTCAATGCAGACCACCAATATGAATTAGACATGATCCAAAGACCTCCACAAGCTTGCCTGAAACACTGAGAACATCCACACTTCATCTGCTTACTGAAATCCTTCTCTCCTTCATTCGAAACCTCAAGAACACAATCTATCATCACTGTCACAAAGGAATAGATGCTTGCGGGCCTTCAAACCATGAACCAAATGAGTTGACACTTCACAAGGACTTCTTGGACACTCCCTCAAATCTGCAGAATAGGATAATTTATTTTCAGATCTCACCGGACCTGGCTGTATCACTCTGTCACCTCTGAACACCTGCCGAAACTAGTTTTACTTGAGTGGCCACTTCTTCAGATCTTCATGCGGACCTCTAAAATATTTACATGATCACTTTAAGACACATATCTACAAACCCTTTAAGCCACATCCTCTTGTTCTCATCTTAACTTTGACTTTTACCTTACCATCTTCACTGTTCTTCACTATTCCTGATATGACCAATTTTCTCAATATTCTCAGCAAACAGATCATCCAATCTTTATCATTAATGCAACAAGAGTATGTTGACATCAATGACAACATCGGTTAGGCCTATACTTGCAACAAAACTAATATAGGATATTTTGTTGTTCCAATATTTACACTTTCATATTCAATATAAGCATTAGTTGCTTTCTTAATTTTCTACTTCACATACCTATCCTACTTGTCAAACAAATCTTCTAGAGGGACTAGACCTTTAGGCAACTTATTCCCTTTCAACTGTATTACTCCATCAATTGTAGAATCAAATAAATCTATTTCACTAGTTACCGATTAATTAGTTTCAGAGGGGCTACCTTCAAAATATAGGTTAGCAAAGGTTCCTACTTTTTCAAGAAAAGCTATGATCTAACTATCATCTTCAAATACTTGCCAATTATTCACATTATTTGGGACACTTGGGTGATAGACAAGTTCAACTCTATAAGAGTCTTCCTTGAAATCTAGGTGAGTGAGAAGAAGAAGAAGAGAGGATATGACTAACAATGAATCAACCTGTGAATTCTATTCCCTTGGGATATACTTTATAGAAAATGCATCAAGGAACTCAGTACTATCCCAAACTCTATTTCTATAATGCTTAAGTCTATCATTTTTAATTATAAAAATATTTATAATTTGTTTCACCACAAGCTCAACATCTTCTAGAGTTTTTAACTTCTTGATTTCTCTTTCCTTGGCAGCAACTAAGCCTAGTAGAAAACCTTCATATTCCATAATATTATTAGTAACTTGTAAGGAGATCCTTTAAATAAATTATAAGAACCCAATTTGAGCATCTGCAAAGGATTTACAAGTACAGTAACTTAGGCTTACAGGGAAAGGATATCCTACCTTTTTTTATCCCTACATTTTTAACAATACTATGTGTATAGTAACTTAGGCTTACAAGGAAAGGTAATCACTCACATAATGAGGAAAATTTTAAGGAGTTCCTTCAAAGACACGTATTCTACGGTATGAAAACCTATTATATTGAATGAAAAAGATACCAAATTAGGTGATCAACTATGCTACCTCAAGAGAGATTCTAAGCCTAAAATCTCCCTCCAACTCTCTCATAGTTAGCATATTGAAGGAATCATTAACTCTCTTGAAATATTTTTTACCAATTTCAAACCATAGCTATGGATAGAATTCATAAATCTATGTAGAGTTATCATATACCCCTAAGTTTGTAAACTAGGCCATACCCTCATGCATGTAATGGCATAGAAGAGGTAGGAAGACATATAGAAATATTGATTAGTCTGAAAGCTTACCAGTTGATCATGCAAATGATCACTTATCATCTTCCCCTAATAAAAAAACTAAGAGGCATATCTAATAAAAATGATTAATTAACACATCCAATAGTCAAAAGTGCTAGTGTCTTTACTTCCCACTACCCTATGCAATAGGGTAATTATGTCAAAAATATCTTCCTTGAAATGTACCCTTTGTAAATTCTTTGGAATTTAGGATTTTCCTTTCTTCGACACTTTCAACTAGTGTTAGAAATATTATTTAGACAAGTATCCTTATTATCTTGGAAATAATGTCTTCCTATATCTAGGCTCATATTTGAAAATTCTTCCCTAACAAGGAGTCTTTTTGTGATGTTGAGGGATGGACCATATAATTTTGTTATCACCCTATTGTCTGCAATCCTTACCTTCCTAGTTTTTGGTTTATAATTCTTTATATAGGCAAGGACCAAATCTGTACATTGAACTATGGTTGGGAAACCCCTTGCATGAGCCAAACCACTATACAAAGTTTCTTCTGCCATAGGAGCCCTAGGATTTTCCCTCAATCTCTCCTAAAAATTTTCTAGATCAATAGGCCCTAGATTGCTATCCTTTACCTCTACTGGTAAATTATGAATAATAGAGGTGTGTTCATACCCTTGGTATTTTTACTTCATTTTGTGATGCTTTGATAACAACCAAACTAAGTGAGCTAAGTCTTCAAGGAGGTTTTAATAAGCAGGAAGGAATATTTTTTTTTCTAGAAGAGGGAAATAGATATAGTGCATGCAGTTCATTAAATTACCAAACAAAAGAAAGGGAATTTAACAATTCAAGCAATGAGGGCTCCAGATAAATAGCTAGATGTGCACTAGAATATCAATGGATAACATGTTTGGCCTATCTAACTATGAAGAGAAAGATTGATGAAGAGGAATTGCAGAGAGTCAATGGTAGCAATAGGTCACAATAGGGATTCTTTATTTGAATGCAAAGTATCATGACATCTAGGCTCATGAAGCCCCTTCAAATACTTCAAATTGGTTATTTTAATTTCAAATTCTAACTTTTCAGCAAGTTAGAAAGTTTTAAAACTCTGAAAATTTGATGTCTATCACTTATCATCTTTCTGTTGTAAGTTTAAGAACTTTAGAACCATGTCAACTTTTTCATAGTTTTGAGAACTTTTGAACCAACACCACTTGCTCTTTGAAAACATTTGGGCAGAGCTATCACAAATTTGAAACTTTTTCATCTTTTTAGCAAGTTCATGAACTTGCGAACTAGTCGACACTAAAAACAACCATTTTCAATTAGAAATTTTCAAGAAAGGAACTTTATAGACTTTTCCAATGGTTCAAGAACCTTTAAAACTTCCAACACAACTTTTTCAGCAATTCAAGAATTTTGAGAACTTTAGAATTGAGCATTGAATACAAAGAAAAAGTAACTTGTCAGCATCTTAGAAAGTTTAATAACTTTTGAACTTAGTTAGAAGAAAGAAAGATTCAACTTGTTAGTTTTTTTAAAGGTTCTCAAATTTGCGAACTTACCAACAAGGTTTGCTAAAACTCAAATTTGTTGACAAAGAGGGAAAACTCAAAAAAATTGCTACTATAGGGGCTCGGCCTAGAGACATGATCTTTTGCAAATGGCCACAATAGGCAAAGACAATTTTAACTACCCAAATTGTCTCAACAAGGAAATATAGTAACAAAAAATTTTGAAAAGAGACTAAGGCAAAATTTGTAGGAAACACACACAAATCTTATCAAAAAATCTAGTATAAATTATCCAAAAGCATCCATCAATTTTGTTCCCAACTTTGCACTACAAACTTTAATCAACTTAAATCAAATCATCATTGGGATAACATTCCCAATCCTTGTGTTGTTCTTGAGATATATTGTTCCCACATCAACAACACTATCTTCATCATCATCAATCAATCATTAATTTTTAGATTGACTAGGGGCAAATCTTGTTTGTATTTGTGTTTTTTATGCATGCATGCTTGCTTGCTCGTGTGTTATCATATTATCTTGCATTTACATCGGTCTTTGTAATGTATTGCCACAATGACATCATGGTGGCAATACATTGGTGCCATATGATATATGCTTACTTGTGACCTTTTATTTTGGCTCAGTCCTTTAAGAATAAGACACATCATCACCATGGTGTTTATACCATGGTATATAACATCAAATGCTATATCAAAAACTAAGTTGCTTACACTAACTAGAATGACTATCCTCCAATCCCTTTCCTCCATCATTAGCATTCAATCCCCTATCTTCATCTTTCCTCCATGTCTATTTTGATAGCATACCCATGTTCTTCAAACCCACCTCTCCTCTCGAGGGGGCATCCCTACGTCATTCCTCCTTGTCACTCCTTCGAGTTGTTGGGGCATCTCTTTCAAAAATTACTATATTTTATCTTTCTTTGAAATGTCGTTTCTTCTCTTAATTGCAACACCACCTTAAACAAGGGCAAAATGTAGACACCCAAAATCATCCCTTCATCCTAACATCACCTAATATGTCCCACATCTATCCCTTTATGTGTTCATTAAATAAAACCAATTTTATTTAATTAACCTATCCAGCCATCCTTCTAACATTAATTAAATAAATTTCAACTATTTATTTAATTAATTAACTATTTTCATCATTTTCCTAATGTCCTAATCTTCCAAAAATTAAATAAATACTTTATACTTATTTCTCCCATTCCCATCTCACATGAATTAAATAAATGCAATTCCCATGTATTCATCCTAACTCCTTAGTTGTTTAACACAATCATTTACACATGAAAATTCATAAAAAAATTTATAAAAATATCCTTTTTTCTCCACCCTCTACTTCATCCCATAACTAAATAACCTATCAACTATTCTCAACTATTGATCTTCTCAACCAACCCTATCTATTGATCTACCCATCAAAAAATCTATAAATGGATCCTTCAAGAGCCACTTTCAAGAATCAATAATAAAAAATACAATGTCACGCTACTAGTGTGAGCAACCACATTCAATCTTTCATCAACATAAATTTTGGACCACATCCCTTATGTCAACAAGGTTGCATAGGTGAGATATTTCATTCTTTTCACTTTCTGTTTATGCAAATTTCACTCAATCGGAAGTGTAGGTAGATATGAAATAGGTTTTTGATTGTAATGTTTTAATCCTTATTTTTGTTTTGTATTTACTTTTACACACATCCCATTCTAGAATTTGACAATGCATGTCATTGGTTAGAGAACTTTAATTTCATAGGATATTTTGTGGGAAGGGCCCCCCTAAAAGCATGCTCAAAGTCTAGGTCAACAAGGCTTGGGTCTTGCATGTAGGATTCACCTTAAAGACGTGCATAGCTTTACCAAAAAAAAAATTAATTTTCTCAAGCCAACCATCTTGAGGCTATCCTTAGTTGTTGTCCTTGGCTTATTTGCTCTTCCTTTCTTGTTTTCAAACCCAAGACTCAAGACTTTTTTGTCTCTAATGTGAAAGATCTACAGGTCCCTATCTAAGTTAAATTTCCTAAGCTACCCTTACCATGCTAGAATTGTTTTAGCCAAATACTCTCCACTTTAGGCATTGTGGTATGTGTTGAACCAGATAGGTTCTACTTGGCTTATCTCTAGAAGAGGGTCTTTGTAGAGGTGTATCTCTACAAGGATTTAATGAAGATCATGGATATCCATATTGGACAGATGAAGTCCACTCAACACATTCTCCATCTTAACCTACCTAACACTTGTTATGTGTTGCTTTAAAACATAAGATCTATGGTGGCCCTTTGGCCTCCCCCAATCCCAAGCCTAACACACAATCCACTTCTAGATTGTTGCCTCATACAAAAAAGAGGAAAGTTGGTTTACAATGGTTAGTTGCAAAGCTAAGAATTCTGGTAACAATGGCCCTCTCATAATCCCTCTTAAGCTCTAGGGGATAGGTGTCAAAAATAGTTTCAAAACCTCTAGATACAAGGAAATATGCAATCTATCCTCGTGGGGAGATGTTTGGTGAGGTAAAATTTGGCCAAGTACCATTAGTAGCATCATTGTTGTCCCCTTTGCCAGCTACCATTATCTGACATGCTTCCCCTCCCCCAACTGTGCAATAGAGGTCCTATAGCCTAATGGGGCAATTAGAAGATGGAGAATATGTGCCAAATAAATGGTGACCTATCCAGCTTCCCATTAAAATAGGAAACTTCAAATTAGATGAACTTTTTTGTAGAATAGTTACTCAGATCTAGATGAGCTGGATAACGAGGAGATGACTCTCAATAATCAATTATGAATTATGTCTCCTAGAATGTTTGAGCTCTAATGGACCTCTCACAAAATTATTATGTTCATGATGCTCAACTTCATTTTCCAAGTTTGTACATTCTCTATTTGCAAGAGGTTAAAATTTTTAGTTTTTTGCTATCTATAGCTTGCCATGTTATTTGGCCTTCTAGTCATTTTTTTGTGTAGAAATCATGAAGCAAGTCATGGTTGTGTTATCACCCTTATCTCTCCTATGTGGCATCAACACCTTGTTGACCAGGAATGTGATGCCACGAATCATGTGTTGTGATGCCACGAATCATGTGTTGTGGGCTCTTTTTGGAGTTATTAATGTTTATGCCTTGAACGGTGTTGTTGAGAGATTTACCCTCTGGTGATGGATTACAAATTTAATGCCTAATTCCACTTGGGTTCTATGTTGGGATTTTAATATTATAGAAATGGCCTATGATAAATGTGGGGTGCTACCTATACATTGGATAGATGGAACAAGAGAGGCTTGGTTCTTTATGTGCAATAAATTAGGGATTTTTTATCCTAATCTTGGCCACCACCAAGATCATACAATGTGTTACACATGGAGTAATCTCAAAGTAAGGTTTAATATATTATTGAAGCATCTTGAACAGGCCATGTTGTCAAATTAATATTTCTTTTCCTTTTCCAATGTTTATTTCTTGCTAGTGGAGCCTTTGTCAAATGTTGTCTTTTCAAACCACTTTCTAATACAATTTCATAGTGAGTGGCAATTTGATAAACCTAAGGCCATGAAGACTCAATTTTTCTAAACATGATGTTGCTTTCTTATAAGGCCACATCAGCCAATATTCAATGTGTTTGGAATTTAGAACCATTTCTTGTGCATGTGACATAATGGATAGCTTGGTGGAATGATTCTTGTTGGAATTGGTCTGGACAACTGAGAAGGGGGGTGAATCAGTTGTCCCACAAATTTAATCTTTTCTGCTTTTAATATTCTTTATCAACTTACAATTACATTAATAATGTAAACATTAGAGCATAAATAAACAACAAATGAGTAGAAATAAACTAAACACACATAGCACCAAGATTTTTACATGGAAACCCAGTTAAGGGAAAACCATGGTGGGGGTTAACCCACAAGATTCATACCCTGTTAAAAGTACTTAGAAGAAAAGAGAAGGCACATGCCTTCGGGCTCACTGCTCAAGAGAGGCTCACTGCCTATAGAATTTATGTTTAATACAGAAAGAATTAACTGATAAATAGCATCTCCTTCATGCCTAGTTCAGTTTCATTAAATGCTCACAAAACTGATGCTCTACCCCAACACTTCTTCTCTAACTCTTCATCAAAATAACTCTTGTTCTTCTACTTCTCCTCTACTCTACTCTACCTTTGATCCTTTCTTCAGATTATATTGTTTTCATACAAGGATAACTTTCCACAACTCATCAACAAGTATTTATACACTTCATCAACCTTGGAATGAACATCAAAGTTGGCACTACAAACATCTGACTTAGTGTGAATCACTAAGCTATTAGCCAAACATAACTGGGACTCAAATCTTTATTAATCAACACGTAATGCTCCATAGAAATGCTCTTAAATTATCCACAACACGCTTGAATCATCTGGTCCGCGAAGACTAGAAAGAACAGCAACATCAAGAAAGAAATCTTCATTGACAAGCTCAAACTTCAATGCGGACCTCCAACATAGCAGTCACATAATCCAGAGACTTCCACAAGCACATTAAATTCAACAAAAACATCCGCACTTCTCCAAATCATCAGAATCACTAACATCTTCCTCCAGAACCTCAAGAACACTAACTGCCATAATTGTCACATTAGAAGGATTGCTTGCGGACCTCTAAACCACAAACCACTTGAATAGATGACACACACTGACTTCCCAAACATGCCTCTAGATCTGCAAATCATCATTTGACATATCTAGAACAATTTGGACCTCTTTGTTGTCACTCTGTCTCTTCTGAACACTACAAAATTGGTTCAACTTAGATGGCCATAGCTTCTTTAAATCTTCATGCAAACCTTTCAAAACTTAATTGGAGCTTCTTTAGATAATACTCTACTCATCCATATGGTCCAAATACATTGATCCTTATTAATTTTCTCAATATCCTTAACAATCCAGTCTTCTACACAGGCAGCAAAATAGGATACAGTTGACACCAATGGCAACAAGGATATGTTGACATCAATGACAATATTGATTAGGCACATATTTGCAACAATCTCCCCCTTTGTCATTGATGGCAACATGTGATGTGAAAAATTTACTCAACCATTAAGACAAGAACTTGTCCCCCTTTCTCTTATCACTTCTGCAACTACTTTCTTCACTGCTCCTCCTTTCATCAGCAACTAGTTTTTCACATGATTTCTCTCCCGCTTTGACATCAATGGCAAAGGGCACATATGTGTAGTCTTTTCTCCTTATTTTTATTTCAGACCAAACTCAAAAATTGCATGCAGACTACTCCCCCTGCGTGGTACCTCATTAACATCAATCCGGATCACAAGATATGATTGTGAATTCCACCGGACTAATGCACTTTAGTGCATCTTAATTCTGATCAAGAGGGGTAATAACCCCTAACTTCTCTCAGAGATACTCAAAAGTATCCTTGGGAAGAGGCTTAGTGAAAATATCTGCAATCTGATCCTTTGAAGACACAAACTCCAACTTGACTTCATTCTCATTTACCTTCTCTCTCAAGAAATAAAACTTGATGGATATATGCTTTGTCTTTGAATGCAACACCGGATTCTTTGAGATACTTATTGCACTTGAATTATCACAGAAGATTGTGACAAGCTTCTCAAACACAATTCTAATGTCCTTCAACATTTACTTCATCCATAGGACTTGAGTACAATTGTTTGCTGCTGCTATATACTCTGCCTTTGCTGTAGATAGGGAAATTACCTCCTACTTTTTTCTCAGCCAAGAAACCAATCTACTTCCCAAGAAGAATGCACCAGCACTAGTGTTTTTTCTATCATCCACATCTCCTACCCAATCAGCACTGTATATGCATGAAGAGTGAATTCGTTATCCCTTGGATACCATAATCCATAATCAATTGTCCCTTTGAGATATCTAAAAATCCTCTTGACTGCTACAACATGGGATTCTTTAGGATCATCTTGGAATCTAGCGACAAGCCCAACTGCATTCATGATATCAGGTCTGGTTTGAGTCAGATAGAGCAGTCCTCCAATCATTGATCTATACCTTTTCTAATTTACCTTAGGGGAGTCATCATCTTTACTCAACTTACATCCAGTTACCATAGGTGTACCTACTGGCTAATTTTAATCTTCCATTCCAAACTTTGTCAACAATTCTTTAACATACTTAGACTAAGATATAAACATACCTTTATCTAACTAAGTGATTTGCAGACCTAAGAAGAAATTCATCTCACCAAACATGGACATCTCAAATTCACTTTGCATCTGATCAGCAAATGTTTTGCACATGCTCTCATTTCCACCAAAAATGATGTCATCAACAATTACCTCAACAATTAGAATATTCTCATGATTAATCTTGAAGTAAAGATTAATGTTAGCAGTGCCTTTGTTATACCCTATCTTTAGCAGATATTTATCTAATCTTGCATACCAGGCTCTTGGTGCTTGTTTGAGTCCATATGATGCTTTCCTCAATTTGCAGACCATGTCTTTCTGATCAGACAACTGAAATCCTTCCAGTTTCTCAATGTAGACTTCTTCTTCTAACTCTCTATTTAGGAATGCTGATTTGAAATCCATCTGATAGACCTTGAAATCTTTATAAGTAGAAAAAGCAAGAAATAACCTGACTGCTTCTATTCTTGCCACTGGAGCAAAAGTTTCTTCAAAATCAATTCCTTCCACTTGAGAATATCCTTTGCATACCAATCTTGCTTTGTTTTTTACAACTTCACCGTCTTTGTTTAGTTTGTTCCGGAAGACCCATTTAGTTCCAATCACTTTTTTGTCCTCAGGTCTAGAAACAAGATCCCAAGTGTGATTCTTTTCAATTTACATTAATTCTTCTTCCATTGCCTTTACCCAGTTTTCATCTTCGCAAGCTTCACTTACCATTTTTGGTTCAATCTTTGAAATTAGACAAATCTCTTCTTGATCTTAATAAATTCTTCTCCTAGTTCAAACACCTTTGTTTCTATCTTCTATGATTTGATCTTCAGGATGATTCATCCTTACATACTTGGGAGTTTTGGAATTTTCTTGAACTTCTATTTCTTGATCTTGTTCCTCAACTTCTACACTATCTTCTTGAATTACTGGTTTTTCCAAATCAATCTGAATCTAAATCTGAGTCTGCACTTGCCTTTCTTGACTTGGATTTTCATCTTGATCATCTAAATCATATCCGCAAGACTTGGAATGTCCTTCCTTGCTCTCATCAACTCTAACATTAGCACTTTCAACAATCTTTTTCAGCCTTTTGTTAAAGCACTGTTATGCTTTGGTTTGAGTAGAGTAACCTAGAAAAATTCCTTCATCACTTCTAGCCTCAAACTTGCCTAGATATTCATCTGTTTTGATATAGCATTTACTACCAAAAACTCTGAAATATCTCACAGTAGGAGGATGACCAAACCAGATTTCATAAGGAGTCTTACCAAAATTGCCTTTGATCTATACCTGGTTAAGAGTGTAGACAGCAGTACTCATAGCTTCTCTCCAATAGACTTGTGGAACATTTGCTTCTATCATCATGGTCCTAGCAGCTTCGTGAGTGGTCCGGTTCTTTCTTTCCACAACTCCATTTTGCTGAGGAGTCCTAGGAGCAGATAACTATATTTTTATTCCTTGCTTCTCATGAAATGAATCAAACTCACCGGAGGTAAACTCTCCACCTCTATCAGATCTCAGACACTTTATTTTCACACCAATTTCATTCTCCACCATGACCTTGAACACTTTGAATTTTTCAAGAGCTTCTGATTTTTCTTTCAACAAGGTTACCCACATCATCTAGGAGTAATCATCAATCAACAACATGAAATATATGTCTCCTTGTACACTTCTAATTCTAGCAAGACCACAAATATCAGTATGCACAAGTTCCATCAATCCACTTGATGACTGTTCTTTACTCTTGAATGAAATTCTATTTTGTTTACCTAATTGACATTCTCTGCACATGCTATCAGTAGGTTTCACAAGTCTTGGAAGATCTCTTACAGCCTAAGTGGAAATTATCTTAACAATGTTATCAAAATTTACATGACACATTCTCCTATTCCAGAGCCAACTCTGATCCACATGAGCAATCAAGCAACTTTTACCTGAACTACTTAAATGAAAGATGTTACCTCTAGTCTGAGTACCGGATGCAATTTCAGTCCCAGAGCTTTCCAAGATTCTACATCTTCCATCTTTGAATCTAAGGTCATAACCCTTATCAACCAACTATCCAACACTAAGAAGATTATGCTTTAGTCCTTCCACATACAAAACATCATTGGTGTTATTCTTACCATCAAAAGAAATGGATCCTCTACCACAGATTCTACCAACTGAATTGTCTCCAAATTTCACAATCCCACCTTCATATTTTTCAAAGCTTACAAACTTACTTTTATCACCAGTCATATGATCAGAACATCCACTATCAATCACCCATTTATCCTTTTCGACAACTTGAGTAGCCAAGGCACTTTCCACATTTGTACAGCTAGCAGATTCAGTGGACACCAGATCTTCTTTGATAGCAATGAACACCCAATCAATTTTAGTGGAACCTCCATGATCAGATTCATCATCTATGACTCCTTCTCCAGCTTCTTGGACATAGTAGCATTTCTTCTGACTTTTAAATTTGTAAAGGTTTGGTTTTAAAAATCTCTCTAACATCTTGAGGCAAAATGACCAATCTTATAGCAAGAAAAATATTTGATTAGCAACTTTCCTTCATACTTACTAGATCCTCTTGGCATTCTTTTGGCAATAAGAGCTTCAAGATCTACAGTCTTAATTTCATCATCTTCAAGATCCTTCCTTGTCTTCAGAAATCTATTAGATCTTGGTGAAGAGCTTTCACCCAGATCATATCTTTGTTTTCCATATACACTGGCCTTAAATGCAGATTTAGACTTAGGAAGAGAATCACCAAATTCACTTAATTCAAAAGTTGAAATTTTGCCAACTAGGTGATCTCTTGTAACTTCTGAGACAGTCCCGATCTCCTCTATAGAAGCAACCTTATGTTTGTATGAATTAGGTAAATATCTAAGCACTTTTGCCACAATCTCATATTCTTCCAAAGTTCCACCAGCAAACCTAATACCACACACAAGTTCATTTATCTTTTGCATGTAGAATATGATGTTTTCATCTTCACTCATCCTTAGATTTTCAAATTTTCCTCTCATACTTTGTAGTTTGGCACATTTGACATATTCATCGCCTTCATACAGATTCTCCAACTTCTTCCAAATTTCATGAGTAGTTTTTAGTCCAAAGACATTTGTCATTTCTGAATCAATCAGGGCACTCAACAAGGCTTCTTTATCTCTAAGGTTATTTTCAGCATCCTTGAGTTCATCTGGAGTTGATGGACCTTTTTCTGGAGGATTATACTCTTCCTTAGTTATCACCCAATAAGCATCACCCATGCATTGCAAGTGGCACTCCATGTGACTCTTCCAAACAGAGTAATTTGTTCCATCAAATCTTAGACTATCCTTTTTGTAGGTTGACATCCTAGATCTCCTCGGTCGGTTAAGCTCCTTTTAGAGGAACTTGGCTCTTATACCAATTGTTAGAATTGGTCTGGACAACTAAGAGGGGGGTGAATCAGTTGTCCCACAAATTTAATCTTTTCTACTTTTAATCTTCTTTATCAACTTATAATTACATTAATAATGTAAACATTAGAGCATGAATAAACAACACATGAGTAGAAATAAGATGAACACACATAACACCAAGATTTTTACGTGGAAACACGGTTAAGGGAAAACCATGGTGGGGGTTAACCCACAAGATCTATACCCTAATAAAAGTACTTAGAAGAAAAGAGAAGGCACATGCCTTCGGGCTCACTGCCTAAAGCTCACTGCTCAAGAGAGGCTCACTACCTATAGAATTTATGTTTAATACAGAAAGAATTAACTGATAAATAGCATCTCCTTCATGCCTAGTTTAGTTTCATTGAATGCTCACAAAACTTATGCTCTGCCCCAAACACTTCTTCTCTAACTCTTCATCAAAATAGCTCTTGTTCTTCTACTTCTCCTCTGCTCTACTCTACCTTTGATCCTTTCTTCAAATTATATTGTTTTTGTACAAGGATAATTTTCCACAACTCATCAACAAGTATTTATACGCTTCATCAACCTTGGAATGAACATCAAAGTCGGCACTACAAACATCTAACTTAGTGCAAATCACTAAGATGTCAGACAAACATAACTAGGACTCAAATATTTAGTAATCAACATGCCATGCTCCATAGAAATGGTCTTAGATTTTCTGCAACATGCTTGAATCATCCAGTTGGCCAAGACTAGGAAGAACAGCAACATCAAGAAGAAAATCTTCATTGACAAGCTCAAACTTCAATGTAGACCTCCAACATAGTAGTCACACAATCTAGAGACTTCCACAAGCACATTGAATTCAACAAAAACATCCGCACTTCTCCAAATCATCAAAATCACTTGCATCTTCCTCTGAAACCTCAAGAACACTAACTGCCATAATTGTCACATTAGAAGGATTGCTTGCGGACCTCCAAACCATGAACCACTTGAATGTATGATACACACTAACTTCCCAAACATGCCTCTAGATCTGTAGATCATCATTTGACATATTCGAAACAATCTGAACCTCTTTGTTGTCACTCTGTCTCTTCTGAACACTGCAAAACTGGTTCAACTCAGATGGCCATAGCTTCTTCAAATCTTCATGCGAACCTTTCAAAACCTAATTGGAGCTTCTTAAGATAATACTCTACTCAACCATATGGTCCGCATACATTGATCCTTATTAATTTTTTCAACATCCTCAACAATCCAATCTTCTATACATGCAGCAAAATTAGATACAGTTGACACCAATGGCAACAAGGATATGTTGACATCAATGACAACATCAATTAGGCACATATTTGCAACAATTCTATCACCTGTACTTCCCATTTTGTCTGCATCTATGGGCACTAGCTAGCTTGTTTCTACCACTATTCATATGAGGCCACCACCTTAGAGCTCCATCAAGCCACCACCACCTTAGAGGCACAACCTTTCAACCTAGATGCTTAGCTTTGTGTGGCTTAGTTTCACCGCTAGAAGTAGGTTACCAATACTCACTCTATGTATGGAGCCCAAAACAAATCTCAGCTTCATTGGCATAATATTGGAGACAAGGTATCTAAAGAACTTTTCCAAGCTTTGTGTGCTTGTCATACATCTCAAACCATCAAACAAATCAAGGAAGGGAAACAACTATTTAATGAGATCCCTGACATTCTATAGGCCTTCATTTAACACTATGAGAAAGTTTTTACTACTTGGGACTATACTCTGGCTAGAAATGATGCTTTACAACAATGCCTTAGTGCTGTTCCTTGTCAAGTTTCAACATCCCAATGCATTCTCTGTGATCAACTTCTTACTAAAGAAAATTTACATGAGGTTGTCTTTTCTATGTCCAATGACAAAGACCCTAGTTTGGATGGATTCCCATGTGAGTTCTATAAAACCTTTTGGGACACTATGGGTGGAGACCTCCACAAATTTTACCTTGAACTCTACATGAGAATTCTTTAAGCAACATAATTAACAAATGGAATGTCAAATTCATACCTAAAGATGGTGATCCTAAGGAAGTTTGCAATTGGCAACCTATCACTCTATTGAATGTCTTCTACAAGATCAATGTTAAGGCTCTTGATCTTAAGCTTAGTGTTGAGACAAAACTAAAGATAATAAATTTAATTTTATTAATTGATGATGACTAGCCCTCAAATCCTATATTTAGTTTAATCCTATGTCAATTTGGGGCATAAACTTGTGAAAGATGTAGTAGCTATTTGCTCAAGGGTTGAAGGTAATAAGTTGAGTGGAATGAAGTGCAACTTACTTTGACAAATAAATTGTAGGGAATAAAATCCTTTTTCTAAGAACTATTCTAAATTTTCTATAGGAACAAGCTATAGGAACTTTGATTTTGAATAAATTATGAATTAAACATTTAAAGAATTGTTGGTAAACAGATTTGTCACTTCAAGTTTATACTCCTTTGCCCACATGAATGACAACCTGACCAATAGTTGAGTCACTTGCAATGATAGTTAAAAGTGTTCTCTGCTTATTTTACAAGGCGCAGCTACCTTCGAATAATTTGCAATGAATGAAACACATGGTATGTTTTTCACCAGAAAGCAGAAAAGGAAATACTAACACCTACCCATAACCATGAAAGTAGCTACGAAAGATTGATTTAGAATGAAATGAAAGCGGACAAACGATACAAAGCCCACTTATCCCACACTCACGAATGATAACAGATTGATAAGATTGCAGTTATATTTCCCTTAACACATATCAGACGTAAGAAAGATATGAATCTAAAAATAGATACATCCATACATAGCAGAAATGCATTGAAGAATTACTACAAATTAACATAGGAAAAATTGAAGTCAAAGAAGGCATATGCAGACACAAAATTTTGGAAATAACTTCTTATTTCTCCAATAAAACAAAGCATAAAGTCTCTAAAATGGTTCCCTGTACAGAGGCTGAGTCCAAAAAAATAATAACTACTTATATAACAACAAAAAAATACTCCTCTTCCCCTGTTCACAGACAGTCCCCGGAATAGATCCTCAGCATGTCTACAAGTCACATATTTATAAGATTACCCACAGGACCATTCAGTTTCTGTAACTGCATCTTGGAGAATCATAGGAAATAAAATTCACCTTTCATCTTCCCATGGAATAACTTTTTCATGAAATGATCAATTTTTCCCTTTTCTTTAAAAGAAAAAGAGAAAACAAAAATGAGAAAAACTTCCGTGACTTTTGACCTTTCACATTTCCTTATCGCTCGAGCCACATCAATCTCAGGAATTCAACCTTTGTCAATAAGAGGCTCGATCACCTAGGTAACATATCACGTCTTTAGCTCCATGTTCTCTACAGGATCTTCCTCTTAGATCATACGGCCCTTCAGTATGCATGACTATAGTCACGATCCTTTGCAAAACATCACTTTTAAATGACATATATCACTATATCAATTTGAGAATCCCAGGTGATGACTTTTAGAGTATTGAATTAGTGGAAGTCTCACAATGACAATTGGAGAAGTAGGTTTTAATTTAACACATGAGCTCTCAGTAAGAAGGAGGGTCGTCTCGTGGGTCTATGCTTCCAAAACTTAGGTTCTTCTATCATGGGCCATTGTTGAATACAGTGAATACTAAGAGGGGGGATGAATCAGTGTTCTACAAAACCATTTATGCACTTGCTCTTTTATTTATTTACCAAATTTAATTATGTGAAAGCATATTAAACAAATGAATAGAAACAATAAAGACATAACACATGAACACCAAGATTTTTACATGGAAAACCTGAAGAGGGAAAAATCACAAAGTGTTAGCTCTCAATATATTATTATAGCACAATACTGAAATACAAAAGGCTCACTGCCTTAGGGCTTACTACTCAAGAAAAGGCTCACTGCCAATTAGAAGAAGAAAGAAGAAGAAGGGTGGCTCACTACCAAGGATGAACTATTGTGATTGCATCTACATATGCATGGTGATAGTTCCAATTAAGTTCATAAATACTGAATCAGAACTCTTCATTTCAGTCTGCCCCTGTTTCTCTACTTTGCTCTTACATATGCTCAAGATCTCTCTCTATTTTTTGCGGCCATTCTATCTTTGCATATTTCGCATTCATATTCATCACACACTCACACACTTGCCTCAAGTACCAAAATCCATTCTATATTTATATTCGCAACTAAATCTTTCTCATGATCAGGTCAGCAAGCAAACTGTGAAACTTGTATACCAAGTGTTATATCCTATTGTCTTGCTCTTGTGTTCAATCTTCAATGTGGATCTAAACTATCATGCAAATGTCTTGATATGTGTCATCTCTAATCATGCAACTACTTACATTAGTCATCTAGTTCATATTTCTTCTCTGCATAAGGAATTAACCATCATCTCAGCTTGTTCCTTCATAACATATATGATAGGTTCCCCTGTTACATCACAACTTATGTTGCGGACCAGATGGGGCTTCATGAATCATATTCAAAAATCATTATTGATCTCTTGACATGTCTTCAACTCCACAAAACAAGATAAGTCTGTATGCCAAAATGTGGACCTTTGACCTGATGCTCTGTCACACTGGAACACTGTCAAATTGGATGTCGGTATTGGAGAGCCTGTAGAATAAGATCTGTTCCACTTCTAAAGCTATAGCCTTGGATTCTGATAGTCATGGCCTATCTCTATCTTATTTCAAAACTTTAGAACAAAACATGCTAATGTGGAGGAATGTGGACCAATTTACTTAGCACTATTCACTATCTCTATCTTACTTCTACAGACCTAGACTTAGTCTTTTCATCAGATGACTTTCAGAGGAATTCATGACTTGATTATTCAAATGTAACATCAATAGATAACTATTAACATCATGTTGATAACTGAGAGGGGGGGTGAATCAGTTATCCTAATTAATTCTTCTTTTGAACTTTCTTATTAATCAATGCAGCATTAATTCAAACAAGTAAACATAACCATGAAAATGGAAGTACACATGACACAATATTTTTGACGTGGAAACCCTGTTAAGGGAGAAAACCATGGGGTGATTAACCCAAGATTGTATTCTCTGTTAGAAGAATAGAAAAACAAAATGGCACTTGCCAATTAGGGCTCACTACCCGAGCACACTGCTCACAAGGAGGCACACTACCTACAAAGAGACACACTGTCTATAGAGGGGTGTTATACAATACTTGAACTGATTGGGAGCATCTACATATGTTGAGGTTTAGTTCCGGTTAGGCTCAGTACACTGATCTACTGCACTTCATCTTTCCTCTTCCCTTATGCTGCTTTCCTTTCACATACCGGACCTTCCTTACTACTTCTGCTTTGATGTTCCACTATTATTTGCACATATCCAACAACAACAACAACTCTCACAACTAAATCCATCTTGTATATATATCCACACAAGTGATTTCATCACCTTTCTAGTCGGCACCCGGAATAGTCAATCTTTTCACTAATTCTGATCTGTCCGCTGAATCCTTGCACATCAAGTAATGCGGATCAAGTATATGCTTGTAAAAGTCATTAATCATGTCAGCCAAACATGTTTCATGCCTTCATAACCTTTACCACAATCAGTAACACATCCGGAAAGTAGTCTGATGTTCTGTTAGTTAGTTCTTCCTCTGTTCACACTGTCACTCAGGAATCCAGTACTCAACTATTCATATCTTTTTCCTCATCTGTCTCTGGAGGCTAAATCCTTGGATTATACCACTCAAGGTAGTCCTCTTGACTTCTCCAAATCCGCACTTCACCAAGATACTTCCTCTGAGAGATTTGGACCTGTCTGTCAGACCTTGCCACATGCTCTATTCTTGTTTACTGGACCACAACAATCTTCATTCTGACTTCCGGTAGAGACACACCATGTCCTGCGGATGTGTGGGATGAACTTTGTTGCCATCAATGACAACAATCATGAATCCATATACTGTCTCTTGCCAACAATCTCCCCCTTTGGCATTGATGGCAACACTTAGTGAAAAATGACTAAGTGTTTACACTATGCTCCCCCTTGGCTGATGCTCTGTCTTTATATACATTTTCTGAAGTTCCCCCTTAGTTGGATTCCTTATTTTTCACTGCTCTTCACTCCCCCTTTGACATCAATGGCAAAGGGTAGGGTCCGCATACCAAAATTTTCAAAAAATTTAACTATACTTAGCCGCATAAGTATGTACATATGGAATACTTACATATACTTAAGTATGTCTACAAAAGTGTTCTTCAACTGTACAACTTCTGTCGCCCAACTCTACTTCATCCTGTCCAAAATTGAAATGTGACTACTCAACAAAAATGCAAAAGCTTCTGCCCTCTTAAGATCTATCCGATCATTGGTTTGGGCGGTAGTTTGAGCATCACTTATGGCCTCATGCATGGCCTCTAACTTAGGGATAATGATTCTTCTGAGTTCACCCATCTGGCTAATTATGTTCTTCTTTTCCTTCTCAAAATTCTTTATTGCATTTGTGATTGCAATAGTCTGACACTCTTGATTGACTATGGAGGAAGAGAGAGGATCAAAACTTTGAGACAAACTTAGTAGTTTATCCTCTTGCTCTTTTATTTTCTTCTCAATCTCTACTGTTGCTTTGGACTAGGAGATACAAAATTTGTATATTTCACCGCCATCCTTAAGAGCATTTTCTAAGCTTTTTATCCCAATATTCATATTTCTCCTATCATTATTTATCAACCCTTGTACCTCTGATAACCTTTTTGCAAGAAATTCCTTCCAGACCTTATCTTCTACTGACTTCTCTAGAGAATCAAAATGTGTGCTAACACTGTTGACTAGAGTATTGAGATTACCGGATGCGGAGGCTGTGGGATCCTTCTGAAATGATGGCAAAATCTTTTCAAGCACTCCGGAGGCAGCTGCTATAAGCTCACAGTCTTTCATGTGAGATTTCAGTAGTTTCTCATTGGCATTGGCATTTGCAAATCAGGCTATCTTCATTGTTTGTACCAGAGAAAGAGAATCAAAATCAAATGGTCCTTTTAGCCATTCTAGTTCATCAATCTCCATGCTCTCTTTTGCCAAGAAGTCCTTGATAGATTCTACAGTGTCTCTTGCCGGAGACAGATGTTTCTTCTTTTCTGCATTCTTAGAACTGTCATCTTCTTTTTCCTTCACCTCTGCTTCTTTCTCCTGTATTCTTTCTTCTTCTTTAGATCTAGAGACTACAGGGGAAACCAAAGGAGAGAAATTTGTTTGTTCATGAGCCACTTCTTTTTCTAGAACAGAGGATTCTAAGTCCTTAACCTTTTTTGTACCGGTGTCCATTACTTCTTCTGTCATTATCTCAGTGAACTCTTCTGCAACACTTGTGGTGGAGGGGTCAGTACCCAAGTCCTCTATAACTAGAATGTTGAATTTCTTAAAGGCATTTCGAAGGATCTCTTCAGTTTCTTTTGCCACTTTGTCAATTTCACCAAGCATTAGCTAATTCATCCTGGCTTTGCTCCGGAACTCATCCTTGCAATCTTTGAATACCATATTCATTGTTTTTGGATTGATTGAAGGAAATAGTTGAATTGCTATCTATTCCCAGATCTCGAGGTCTTTTACTCGAGCATTATTCTTCCTCATTTCAAGCCTTTTCTCTAAGCTTTTGGGAATTAGAGAGATAATTTCAATGAAAGGTTTGTTGTAAGTGTTCAAAAACTGAACTGTGGCTTCCTCCAGAATCTCTTTATCTGCTTCATTATAATCATCATAGAATTCTATTAGGGGTTGCAAGTTTCCATCCACAGTGACTGCTTTCACTACAACATCTAAGGAGAGAGTGGGTTTTCCAGCAAATTCCTCTTCCTTCTCTTCTTCTCCTTTACCGGTAGAGTGTTCACTAGATGATTTCTTATGTTTCTTCATTTTCCTGATTTCTTCATCAGATTTAGTCTCCTCTTCATCCCTTGACTGACATAAGCTCTTGCAGCTTTTATCTTTGTTCTCTTTTCTCCTTTGCTGGATGATTGTGCTTCCGACTTAGATGCCCTTGAGCTTTTGGTAGTGACAGGTACAGATCTCTTAGATGATCTGGTCCAGGTTGAGGTTTCTACCGGAACACTTTCCTTACTTCCTTTCTCTGCCTCTTTCTTCTCTTCCTCAGCCTTTTGCCTCTTTTCCCTATTGGCATCAAGTGCCTCCTTTGAGATGCCTAGGCCTTGGGCAATACTTTCTACTTCTTTTCTCACCTTTCTCTTGATTTCTGGCTGTCTGAGTTCCACATGAATCTTTACACTCAGCTCCTCAAAGGTGCCAAACCCTTCTGCCTTTGGATCTTTTGGTTGTTTCAGCATGTGTTCAATATGCAATTCAACAATTTTCTCATCGACTTCATACCCCATGGGCATGATCCAGACTGTCCTTGGCTCTACTGCCTCCATAAGACATTGATCAGTGTCTACCATGAAGCACACTGTATCCTTGTATTTTTCAACTACTGATTTGAGGATTCTTTCTCTGATTTGCATTGTATTTTAGAATTGCTTGAAGTAACCCCACAGAGCTGTATTTCTTTCCTTAGCATCTCCAAGTTCATGCAAGTAATCTCTGATCTGGATAGCTACCAGTTTGTCATTTTCCCACACCCATCCAATTGATCTGGGAAGCTCATTCATGAAGTAGAAGAACAAACATAGTATCAGTCCTCCATATTTAAAGGAGTTATTTTTGTCCTTCTTGATCTTCTGTATGTTTTCCATTAATTGGCTCAAGAGAAGTTCACAAAGATCATATTCTGCATTCTTTCTCAGCATCTCATAGGCAGTATAAATTGCAGTTCCAGAAACTAAATTCTCCCTACTGGAGTGATATATCTTATATCCTATTATCATAGAAGCAAAATTGATATCCAGGTCAGTAATATCTTCAATGGTCATTGCCCTCTTATCAAATTTTGATCCGGTGGCCTCAGTCACAATGTTGTTTTTGACAGATTTGAGGACAGGTATCCTCCGGATGAGTATAAGTCAGTTACTGCCCTAATTGCCTCCTTTGTGATCTTGCAAGGTCTGTTTAGCCAAAAGAAGTTATCATGCACTCTACTCAATACATACCGGACCCATTCATCTTCTTCAAAGTAGGGGAAATGTATGAACTGATCAAAATACTTCTCCTGGATGCCCTTATATTATGGTTTAAGCTCAAATGCATCATCTATTAATTATTTGTGATAGATGTCTCTTAGTTTGAATTCCCCAATCTCTTCAATACTCGCATGTATGTAAACCCTAATGTCTTTTGTATGCAATATGCCATGCGGAACACTAGAAAAGGCTCCTAGGAGATCTACCTCCAAGGACTTGTATGGATGTTTCTTAAATGTGGGGCGAGGTCTATCAAAAATCTTTACTATATTTGGAGTATCCATCTTTCAAAAGATTTACAAAGAGATATTGAAAATGGGAAATACCTTTCATGCCTTTCAGTTTCACAGAGTTAGCCTGATGATTTCTAGATGAAATGACTTCTACAAATGATCTTTGATGAACTTGATGAATTTTGTTGTGGAGCTCCACTTTTCATTTCTTCTTGAGTGTAGAATGAACAAGTGATTAATGAGAAGACCCTTATATTGCTCTGCAAACCCTAATATCAGATTGCAATAAATGCTCAACCAACATTATTCTGGTTTGCCTTATTCGGATGACTTGAAGAACCGGATCTGTCCTGATCTATGAACATCATGCGGATCTTTCAAACCATGAACAAATCAAGATGACACATCACATGGATATCCCAAAAACTCTAACCAGTCTGCAAAATAGGACAATGCACTTCCGGATCTCACCGGACCTTTTTGTGGCACTCTGTCACTCCAGAGCATCTCCTGGAACTGATTCTACTTGATCGATCGCAACTTCTTCATATCTTCATGCAGACCTCTGAAATCTTAACTGGATCATTTCAAGACTCATATCTACAAACCCTTTAATCTGCATCCTCTTCTTATGCCAATTCTGGCACCACTTGACTAGCTGGGGGAACAAGGTTTTCTTTGTGTCTCCCCCTAAGCCAGAGCTCACTTTTTAATTTTTAGAAGGAATATCAGCACCAGAGTTTGGTGCGGATCCATCCTCTACATTCTCTGTACTCTTCTTCACCCAAATCTTGTTCATCTCTCTTTTAACTTCATCCACATTCACCTTTTGTTTACCCTTATCTTGATTCAGATTAGGATATACCAGACCTCTTTTGTCTTGATTCTTGCTTCTACAGAATTTTACACTTTGACTGGATCTATTATAGATTTGGCAAACAACATTTCTTTGCATATTTGACTGATATCCTCTTGATCTGCATTGATTAGCCATATGACCTATTCTATTGCATGCAAAGCATCTACCAGTGAATGATTTGTTCATTTGCATATTTTTGCATTCATGAGATTTGTGACCATACCTTTTGCAGTTAAAGCACTGTCCAGAGAAGGATGAGTTAGTCTGACTCATTCTCTTTCTGCACTGATTAGCTTTGTGACCAAAGTTATTGCAGTTGTGGTAGTATCCATTGAAGGATGGATATCTTTGAGCATTAGGCTGTCTTACCGGAGGTCTTCTAGGCCTGTCCCTTGGATTTTCTAATCCAAAATTTCTCTGACCGGATCCAGAGCTTTCTCCTTTCTCATATCCCAAACCACACCTATCATCTGCCTTCTTTTGATTGTCAAGAAGAATTTCAAGTTGAGTAGAACTTATCTTGAATTTCTCTTTATATTCATTTGTTGTTTGAAGATCCTTTTTGAGAGAGATAATTTGATCCTCAAGTTTTTCTTCATTATTTTTAGCATCTTCAAGATCAAATTCAAGATGTCTGATAATTCTGTCCTTCTGGTGGCAATCTTCTGATTTCTCCTTGAGAGAGTGTCTTAGATTGTCTTCAGTTTTTCTTTTCTCTTCAATTTCTTGGGTAAACTTCATAACTCCTGATTCCATTTCATGTCTTATCATAATGACTTCTTTTGATAATTTTTCACATAACTTGGTTTTCTCTTTCAGCTCTTCATTTGCATCATTTGCTTCACCTTGTCTTGCCAATTGTTGAAGTAGCTCCTTTCTCTTTTTCATAGAGAGACTTAATTTGTCTTTTAGTTCTCTCATGAATTCATCAGCCTGCTTGAGTCTTTCCTTCAATTCATTGACTTCAGAGTTTGACTGTTCAAGATCATCAAGGGCAATCTTGAGTTGCTCCCTTAAACCATATGCATCCATCTGGATTCCCAGATCTTCCTCAAGCTGTTAGACTCTGTTAGGAGGAACTTGGCTCTAATACCAATTGTTGATAACTGAGAGGGGGGGTGAATCAGTTATCCTAATTAATTCTTCTTTTGAACTTTCTTATTAATCAATGCAGCATTAATTCAAACAAGCAAACATAACCATGAAAATGGAAGTACACATGACACAATATTTTTGACGTGGAAACCTTGTTAAGGGAGAAAACCATGGGGTGATTAACCCAAGATTGTATTCTCTGTTAGAAGAATAGAAAAACAAAATGGCACTTGCCAATTAGGGCTCACTGCCCGAGCACATTGCTCACAAGGAGGCACACTACCTACAAAGAGACACACTGTCTATAGAGGGGTGTTATACAATACTTGAACTGATTGGGAGCATCTACATATGTTGAGGTTCAGTTCCGGTTAGGCTCAGTACACTGATCTACTACACTTCATCTTTCCTCTTCCCTTATGCTGCTTTCCTTTCACATACCAGACCTTCCTTACTACTTCTGCTCTGCTGTTCTACTATTATTCACACATATCCAACAACAACAACAACTCTCACAACTAAATCCATCTTGTATATATATCCGCACAAGTGATTTCATCACCTTTCTAGTCAGCACCCGGAATAGTCAATTTTTTCACTACCTCTGATCTGTCGGCTGAATCCTTGCACATCAAGTAATGCGGATCAAGTATATGCTTGTAAAAGTCATTAATCATGTTGGCCAAACATGTTTCATGCCTTCATAACCTTTACCACAATCAGTAACACATCCGGAAAGTAGTATGATGTTCTGTCAGTCAGTTCTTCCTCTATTCACACTGTCACTCAGGAATCCGGTACTCAACTATTCATATATTTTTCCTCATCTGTCTCCGGAGGATAAATCCTTGGAATATACCACTCAAGGTAGTCCTCTTGACTTCTACAAATCTGCACTTCACCAAGATACTTCCTCTGAGAGATCTGGACCTGTCTGTCGGACCTTGCCACGTGCTCTGTTCTTGTTTACCGGACCACAACAATCTTCATTCTGACTTCTGGTAGAGACACACCATGTCCTGCGGATGTGTGGGATGAACTTTGTTGCCATCAATGACAACAATCATGAATCCATATACTGTCTCTTGCCAACAATCTCCCATGAGCCACATCTTCATATCTTCACTTGCGGAGGAGTGCTAATCCTTTTTCTATCTCATACCTGAACACTTCCAACACTTAGTCAATTTAGGGCTTTCGAACCAAAATGTTTGTACCTTATTACCGGATTAGGATTGTCTTCTGGAGTATTGTGTCTTTGTCATTATGATGAATGATCTTTATCTTGTTTCCATCAATGACAACACTCAAGTCTAATACATATCAATGTCTCTTGCCAACAATCTCCCCCTTTGGCATTGATGGCAACACTTAGTGAAAAATACTTGTTTGCTCCCCATTACTATATACACTTCTAATTTTATTTTTCCTTTGAGATGTTTATCCATTTTGCACTGATCTTCTTCTCCCCCTTTGACATCAATGGCAAGGGGTGTGATCCGAAATTAAAACTTATCAAAAAGGCAAGATTGTGTCAAAAGTTCTTCAAAATTGTCTTATTCTACCACATATGTATAGGTGCACATTTCCACTTCAATTTATGGATGAAGGTAGAATAACATTATAGATAGTCTTTATCAAAGCCATCTCTCCATTCCATTTATTCCTTGCACTTTCCAAAATTTATATGTGGCCATTTATTAAAAAGACTAACTTTTCTGCCTTATGTACATCTAATGTTGTATCAATTAATGCCTATGATTTCAGGGCTTCATCTGTCAGATTGGTCATGGAATCAATTTTTTGACTGATCAGTCCCCTGAGCTGGCATAGCCTATCTCTAATTTCTTCCCTTTTCTTCATCAGAGTGCCCAAATCACTCTGAATATTTACAACTTGTGTTTCTTTGGCATTTATTGACTCAACTATCAAATTATATGTCTCAGAGATATTAAGCAGTTTGAGTTCCAAGTCTCTGATTTTATCTTCTAAATCCTTTGTAAATTTTGGCCAAGATAAATAAAATTTGCATATTTTACTAGCCTCTTCAATGGCACTTTGTATACTTTTTATTCCATTTCCTAACAAATTTTTATCTTGAGCTATCATAGCCTTCAACTCAACCATTCTCTTTTCATCAAACTCCTTTTTAACTTTTACTTCTGTAGATTTTTCAAAGGAATCAAAATGTGTACTTATAGAGTTCAAAAGGCCCTTGAGTTGATCAGCGGAGGATAATGAGGTGTCCTTTTCAAAATGTTGGCATCATCTTCTCTAGAATATTGGTGGCATAACTAATCAAATTACTATCTTGACATGTGATTTCAGCATCTCTTCATGTGCCTTGGCTTGAACAATAGACACTAATTTGAATTTTTGCACAAGTGACAATGAGTCCAAATTAATTGGTCCTTGAATAAATTACGATTCATCTAGATCTTGTTGTCTTCCAAAATCAACTAAGACATCTGTAGTGTCTCTTGCTTTGGCAGAGGCTTCTTCTTTCTGGCTCTGTTCTGGATTATCTAAATTCATATCTTTATTAGCATCCTCCTTCTATTTCGGTGGAGAGGTTTCCTTGATGTGCCCCTCTTCTAGTTTCTCCTTTTCATTTTGTTCTTCCAGAGAAAGTGTTGTTCAAGTTTCCAATGCAGGTGCTTCCATTTCCTTGGGCACGTGGTCATCTTTTCTTGCTTCTTATTCAGGGTTCATTTCCAGAACAGATACATCATTTCCACCATCTGTTACTTCATTATCATAGATGGTAGGGATATTGTACTTCTTTAGTATTTCTAAAACGATCTCCTCTATTTCCTTGACGACTTTATCAATTTCTCCTATCATCAGTGTGTTCATTCTTTTCTTTGATCTAAACACATTGTTAAGTGCTTTGGAGATTTTGGCCTTTTCTTCTGGAGTAATATCCAAATATAATTTTATCAATGTATGTTCTCTAAGTTCAATGTCCTTAGCCATAGAAGCTTCCTTTCTGACTGACAAAATACTACCCAAGGCATCTGGGAGATCACCAATGATCTTAATGAGAGCTCTATTTTATATGTTCAAATACTTTATGGTAGCTTCTTCCAAAATCCTTTTAACAGCATTAATGTAATCATCATAAAATTTGGCCACAGGTTTCAGATTTCCATCAATTGTGACAGACTTTAATACATCTTCAAGTGTTAATGTGGCTTGAGGCTCATCTACCTTCTGTCTTTTGCTGGGTTTCTTCCTTCCGAAGGGCTTTTCCTTGCTACTTCCAGAGGCTTTAGTAGTCTCAACTTTCATTTTCTTGACATCTTCATCAGACTTAGTCTCTTCTTCATCTTTTTCACTTACACTTACATACATTCCTCTACCTTTTGTTTTCTATCTTTTTGCTCCTCTGTCAGTTGACTTCTTTACAAATTCCTTCATGCCAGTAGATGTAGGATAGGAAGAGGAGGTAGAGCTTCTGGTAGACCTCTTTGTTGCTTGACATTTTTCTTCCTTTTCTTTAGGTTCACTCAGAACCTTAACTCTTTCACTTCCTTTCTTTTCCCTTATTTCCCTTTTTGCTTGACCTTTTTCCCTTGTTTATTTGACTTGTTCCTTAGTGAATCCATAACTTGCAGCAATTTCTTCCACCTCTTTTCTCACCTTCCTAGTGGTTTCTGTTTGTCTGAATTCAACATGGAGTTTCATAGATAATTCTTCATATGTTCCAAACCTCTCTTCTTTAGTGTCTTTAGGTTTGGTGATCAGGTGTTGGGCATAGTTTTCCAGTATTTGTCCATCTATCTCATATCCCATGGGCATTACCCATATAGTTCTGGGTTCCACAGCTTCCATTAAGCATTGATCCTTAGTGACCATAAAACATATGCTATCTTTGTATTTTTCTACAATTTTCTATGGGATTCTCTCCCTTGAACGCATCCTACTCTAGAATTTTTTGAAATATACCCACAATGTTTCCTTTTGCTCATTATAAATTCCAATGCTATTCAAGTGATTTCTAATTTGGGTAGCAACTGGTCTACTACTTAACCAGAATAGATTGTTCATGTTGGGTAATTCCTTCAAGAAATAAAAGAATAGATAGATGATCAATGTACCATACTTGAATGGATAGTTCTTGCTTTGCTTTATCTTCTTCAAGTTCTCCATCAATTGAATCCGCAGTAGCTCACACAGGTCACAATCGGCATTTTCTTTAATCATCTGATAGGCGGTGTAAATTGCAATGTCGGAGACAGAGTTCTCCCAATCTGTGAAATAGACCTTGTAACCTATCACCATGGAAGTGAACCTTACCATATGATCTATGATATCGTTGATTATCAATGCCCTTTTGTCAAATTGTGTTCTAGTGGCCTCTATAACTATTTGGGTCTTCACTGCTTTTAACATGGGCATGCTTTCGGTATCATTTAACCCTGTTACCGCCTTAATTGCTTCCTTTGTAATTTTAAAAGGTTGTCCCAACCACATGAATTCATCATGGATTCAGCTTAGTACATACCTTGCCCATTCATCCTCCACAAACGTAGGAAAATCTACATATTGAATGAATTTCTTTTCCCTTAGGGCTTTGTATTCTTCCTTGAGATCATACTGGTCATTACATAGATGCTGGAGATACAAATCTAATAAACAAATGTCACTGTGCTCATCTAGAGCAACATGAATGTATGCCCTGACATCCTTGACATATAGAACTCCATGAGGAATGTCAGAGAACACACCCATTGGATCCACTTATGTTGTTTTATATGAGTGTTTCTTAAATTTGGGTTGAGGTCACTCATCGACCTCAATAATATCAACCACTTGCGGAGTTGCCATTTCAAAATTTTAATCAGATTCCCTAATGGAGTTTTTTAAAAGTACATTGTTTCATTGAGTTAGGGTTTCCTTTCTCTAAATTACTTCGAACGCTTCAAATCTTGGTTCTTATTGCTCAAATTCTACTTCGATCTCTCTAAATACCTGATAGCTTCAAGTGAAAAGTGATTTTGAGACCAAAATAGTTCCCTTTTATCCTTCGCATGACTTAACCTAATCATCATTAATGCTTGTTCCAAAAATTTGTCTATTCCCCTTTTGATAGATATAGTCAATTGAAATTGCTCCGCAATGTTCTGCATTGGCTTAATCTCTTCTAGTTTTTCTTTTAGAGGATTTATCTTGTCGAATTCCACCATATATCTCCGTGTTGGATTTTAGCACCAACTTTCTAGCTGGGGGATTTAGAATTTCAACACTAGTCCCCATGAGCCAAAGCTCTCAATTTACTTCCCAGAGGAAGTATCTACACCAGATGCTGGTGCAGATCCATCTTTAACCTTATTCACACCCTTTTTGATCCAAATCATACTCATCTCCTTCTTGATTTCTGTAGGATCAACTTTATTCTTGTCTTTAACATCTTTCTACTATGTTTTCCTCTATTGTGTAGGATAATCTCTTTCCACATTCTTACTTCTGCAAAATCTAGCAAGGTGTCTGAACTTGTTGCAATAGTAGCAGACAACATTTATCTGACCTTGATTTCTTCTGGCATTTGAATTTGGCCTTGATCTACATTGGTTAGTTGTATGCCCAAATCTATTGCATGCAAAACATTTGCCATTGAAAGATTGACCATGCCTTGAATAGTTTAGCACATTTCTTAACACACTTCTGCACTCATTTGCTTTATGACCAATCTTCTTGCAATTGAAGCATTGACCAAAAAAAGATGGAACATTTTGATTTATTCTACTTCTACACTGAGTAGCCCTATGACTATACTTATTGCATTTGAAATAATTACCATTGAAAGATGGGTACCTTTGTGCATTTGGTTGCCTGACCAAAGATCCTTTAGGTCTTCTTCTTTGATTCCTTACCAGATGGTCTCTACCTCTTCCTTCTTTAGATCTGTCTTGACCTAAATTTAAACTTTCTCCCTTTTCAAATCCCAAACCTTGTTCATCATCTGGATACTTTTGACTGGCTAGCAATTCATCAAGTTTTGTAGAGCTTATTTTAAATTTTTCTTTGTAGTTGTTGGTTGCTTCTAGATCAAACTTTAAGAGCAAAACTTCTTTCCCCAATTTTTCACATTCTTCTAACTTGTCCTTCACAATTTGATTTAGACATTCCTCACTCTTGGTATTTTCTTCAATCACCCTGAGAAGACTCTCTGTGGATTCATTTGCTTGCTTGAGTTGCTCACATAATTCTTTCCTTCTTTCATGAGATGTATTGATCTGTTCTTTTAATTTTAGAATGCAATCATCAGCTTCTTTGATACTCCATTGAGATCAGCCTTGGAGTTGTCAAGCTCTTCCAGAGTTGCTTCAAATTGTTCATTGTTGACATAAACATGATCACCAATCACAATGCTACCAGGATTACTTGTTTCAGGGTAAGTGAGATACCTTTTTTCTGCCATGAGAACACCTTCCCAGATCTTCCTCAAGTTGTTAAGCTTCTTCCAAGGAACCTTGTTCTGATACCAATTGTTGAATACAGTGAACACTGAGAGGGGGGTGAATCAGTGTTCTACAAAACCATTTATGCACTTGCTCTTTTATCCATTTACCAAATTCAATTATGTGAAAGTAGATTAAACAAATGAACAACAACTACAAAGACATAACACATGAACACCAAGATTTTTACTTGGAAAACCTAAAGAGGGAAAAACTATGGAGAGTGTTAGCTTTTAATATATTATTATAGCACAATACCAAAATACAAAAGGATCACTGCCTTAGGGCTCACTGCTCAAGAAAAGGCTCATTGCCAATTAGAAGAAGAAAGAAGAAGAAGGGTGCCTCACTACCAAGGATGAACTGTTGTGATTGCATCTACATATGTATGGTGACAATTCCAATTAAGCTCATAAATACTAACTCAGAACTCTTCATTTCAGTCTACCTCTATTTCTCTACTCTACTCTTACATATGCTCAAGATCTCTCTCTGTTTGTTGCGGCCATTCTATCTTTGCATATTTCACATTCATATTCATCACACACTCGCACACTTGCCTCAAGCACCAAAATCCATTCTCTTTTTATATCCACAGCTAAATCTTTCTCATGATCAGGTCGGAAAGCAAACTGTGAAACGTGTATACCAAGTGTTATATACCCTGTCGGCTTGCTCTTGTGTTAAATCTTTGATGCGGATCCAAAATATCATGCACATGTCTTCATATGTGTCGGCTCTAATCATGCAACCACTTATATTTATCATCCAGCTCATATTTCTTCTCCACATAAGGAATTAAACATCATGTCATCTTGTTCTTATTAGGGTTAGCCGACAGAAGATATCAATTAAATGCAAATAAAGATTAAACAGAGAAATGGAAATACACAGAAATAATAACAGTGAGAGACAAGTTTTAATGTGGTTCACCCAAACTCGAGCTACATTCACCAAACAGAGAGTCCAATATTATTATCCAGTAAATCAAACTGATTACAATCAGCAATCCCTACAACTTAATACCGTTGCAAAATGCTACAATACAATATATCAAAACCCTAACCCTTAGCCGCTTTTTATCAAGCTTTTTGTCAGTTACAAAAATAGGGTTTTCTTATGTCGGTCAATGAAAAATAACTCCCAGTGCCTTTATAAAATAATAAAAACTATGTGAGGTTTCAGGGGCGTTGCCCCCGAGCCCCCACAGGGGCGTTACCCCTTGACCCCACCCTGTATCGCGACAGGGAATGCGCCAGGGGCACTGCCCCTTGACCCTGTAGGAATTTGGGGGGAAACCGCACCGATAAAAGTGGGGAAAATGTAACCTCTGAGTCTGATTAGGCTCCATATAATAACAATCTCCCACTTAGAGACTAATTAGACTCCACACCATATCATCTCCCACTTGGAGACTGATCATAACACCACTGACCCTATAGCTCCCACTAGAAATAAGCACCCTGGACTTTGTTATTCTATTTTTGTTATTTTCAGTCTAGAAGACCAACCAAAGTTGAAAAGGAGCTCAGCTTCTCCCTTGTCACTGTCTTTGTAAACATATCCGCTGGATTGTCATCTATATGTATCTTTGCCAGCTATAATTGTCCATCATCCAACATTGGCCAAATGAAGTGATACCTCAACTGTATGTGTTTGGTCTTTGAATGCAAGGCAGAATTATTTGCAAGATGTATGGCACTCTGGCTATCCGTAAACAAATAACTATTAACCTGTTGTGTGCCCAATTCATTCATGAAAGATTGCAGTTATATCATCTCCTTACTTGCCTCTGTTGCAGCTACATATTCTACATCTATGGTGGATAAAGCAACCACCTTTTGCAACCTAGAAATCCAATTCACTGTTGTTCCACCTATAGTAAAGACATAACCTATAGTACTCCACCTGGTATCAATATCCCCTACCAAATCTAAGTCTACATAACCTACTAAATCAGTATAGAGCCCCCAAAACATAAGTGTTTATTGGATATACCTCTCAAATATCTGAGAATCTATTTTACCGCATTCCAATGCTCTAATCCAGGATGACTCATATACCTGCTAACGATTCCTACAGCATGTGCAATATCCGGTCTTGTGCATACCATGGCATACATTAAACTTCCTATAGCTGAAGCATATGGTACCTTGGACATTTTCTCTTCCTCCTCTTGTGTCTTAGGACACATGTCCTTAGTCAATTTCAAATGACTAGGCAAAGGTGTGCTGACAGCTTTTGCATTCTCCATGTGGAATCTCTACAACACCTTTTCAACATAAGCAGCCTGAGATAGAGTCAATTTTATGTTCTTCCTATCTCTGCGAATTTTCATACCAAGGATTTGTTTTACTACCCCCAAATCCTTCAGATCAAATGATTGTGCTAACTATTGTTTTAACTCTCTTATGTGATCCATGTTAGACCTAGCTACAAGCATGTCATCAACATATAAACATAAAATAATGTAGCTGTCATTATCCAACCTCTTAAAATAAACACAATGGTCAAAATTACACCTGCCATAGCCTTGCTCAGCCATAAAACTATCAAATTTCAAACACCATTGCCGAGGTGCTTGTTTCAGGCCATACAAACTTTTCTTCAATCTGCACACCTGTTTCTCCTTACCTTTGACCTCAAATCCTTGGGGCAGTTCCATATATATCTCCTCCTCCAAATCACCATGGAGAAAGGCAATTTTCACATCTAGCTATTCCAAATGCAAATCTTCAGCAGCCACAATACTTAAAACAGTACGAATAGAAGTCATCTTGACAACCAGAGAAAATATCTCATCAAAATCAATGCCCTTTGTCTGTGAAAATCCTTTTACAACTAACCTAGCCTTAAATCTTTTCTTACCTCCATCTTCCTCTTTTATCCTGTAAACCCATTTATTTGGTAAAGCCTTTTTACCTGCAGGTAACCTACATAATTCCCAAGTCTGATTTTTCAGCAAGGAGTCCATTTCTTCTTTCATTGCAAGCTCCCACTGAACCTGTGTATCCACCTGCATAGCTTCATCATACCCTTTTGGTTCACCAGCATCTGTTAACAAAATAGAATACAAAGAGGGAGAAAACCTTTCAGGAGGTCTACTTATCCTTATTGACCGTCTAACATTCACTAGAGTTTGTGGTATTTCTGGTTGATGTTATGGAGCATGAGGAACTACTGGAACATCACTATTTGGAGTATCATCCAGCACCACATAATATTTTTCTTTCTTCTCATGCTGCTGCAACTAATCTTTGTACAACACCTTCTCATTGAATATAACATCCCTGCTTCTCACAATTTTTTGATTTTCAAAATCCCAAAGCCTATAACCAAATTCATCAATGCCATATCCAACAAAGGTACATTTTTTTGATTTTGCATCCAACTTGGTTCTATTTTTAGAATCTATATGTGTAAATGCTTCACAGCCGAAGGTTTTTAGAAAGGAATAACTCACCTTCTTGCCTGTCCATGCTTCCTCTAGAATACCATAGCCCAAAGGAACTAAAGGACCTCTGTTAATTAAATATATAGCATATTGATAATTGAGAGGGGGGGTGAATCAGTTATCTTAATTCCTTCAACTTTTTGAACTTCTTTAACAGTTAATACAATATTAAATCAAATGAATAAACATAACCATGAAATGGAAATAACACCAATGCACATGACACAATGATTTTGACGTGGAAAACCCAGTTAAGGGAAAAACCACGGGGTGATTAACCCAAGATATTATTCTCTGTTAGAATAATAGAAGATACAAAATGGCACTTGCCAATTAGGGCTCACTGCCCGAGCACACTACTCACAAGAGGCTCACTGCCTACAAGAGACTCACTGTCTACAAGAAATAAAGGTAACTCAATGTTTGAACTGATGAGAAGCATCCACACATGCTGAGGTTCAATTCTGGTTAAGCTCAATAAACTGATCTGCTGCACTTCATTCTTCCTCTCTTTTGATGCTGTTGTACTGTCACATTCCGGACCTGTCTCACTGTATTCACTCTACTTTTCTTCACACCACACAACACACCACACACACCTTCACATCTAAATCCATCTTGTATATATATCCGCATAAGTGATTTCATCACCTTTCTAGTTGGCATCCGGAATAGTCAATATTTTCCCAAGCTTTGATATGTCGGCTGGATCCTTGCTTACCAAGTGATGTGGATCTAGGAGATGCTTGTAGAAGTCATCAATCATGTCGGCCAATCATGAATGATACCTCAAGAAACTTAGTTATCAGCAATATATCTTCCAGATTTGGATCTGACACTCTACCGGTATAGTTCTTCCTCTATCTACTCTGTCAAATAGGAACCCAACACTCAAGTGCTCATATCTCTTCACCCTTCCATCACCGAAGGCTAAATCCTTGGAATCTATTAGTCAAGGTACTCCTCTTGACTTACCCAAATCTGCACTTTACCGAGATACTTCCTCTAAGAGATCCGGACCTGATTGTCGGACCTTGCTGACTACTCTGTTCTTGCTTACTGGATCATAATACTTCTTCAATCTGACTTCCGGTAGAGACTCATAATGTCTTGCGGATGTGTGGGATAACCTTTGTTTCCATCAATGACAACATTCATGAGTCCATATAGTGTCTCTTGCCAATAATCTCCCCCTTTTGCATTGATGGCAACACTTGGCTGATGCTCTGTCTCTATGTACATTTTCTGGAGCTCCCCCTTAGCTGGATTCCTCATTTTTCACTGCTCATCACTCCCCCTTTGACATCAATGGCAAAGGGTGGGGTCCGCATACCAAAATTTTCAAAAATTAATCTATACTTAGTTGCATAAGTATATCATCCGGTTGTACTCTACATATACTTTAGTATATCTGCAAAAGTTTTTTTCAATTGTACAACTTTGGTTGCCCAACTCAGCTTCATCCTGTCCAAAATTGATATGTGACCACTCAACAAGAATGCAAAAGCTTCTGCCTTCTTCAGATCTGTTAGATCATTTGTCTTGGCTGTGGTTTGAACATCACTTAGGGCCTCATGCATGGCCTCCAACTTAGGAATGATTATTCTTCTAAATTCATTTAACCTGCTGATTCTATTTTTCTTTTCTTTCTCTAGCTTCTTAATTTCATCCAAGACTGCAATAGTCTGACATTTTTGATTTACTATGGATGAGGTAAGTAGATCAAAATTTTGAGAAAGTTTTGTTAGTTTGATCTCCTGTTCTTTCATTTTCTTCTCAATCTCCATTGTTACTTTGGACCATGATAGACAAAATTTATATATTTCTCCACCATCTTTAAGAGCGTTTTCTAAGCTCTTTATCCCTATATCCATATTTCTTCTATCATTTGATATTAGACTTAGTACTTCAGAGAATCTTTTATCCAAAAACTCTTTTCGGACCTTTTCCTTAGCTAATTTTTCTAAGGACTCAAAATGAGTGCTGACTGAACTAACAAGAGACTTAAGATTACCTGATGAGGAAGCCAATGAATCCTTCAGAAAGGATGGCATGATCTTTTCAAGCACACCGGATGCAGCTTCTATAAGCTCACAGTCTTCCATGTGAGACTTCAGGATTTTTTCTTTGGCCTTTGCATTAGCAAATGAAGCTATCTTCATTGTTTGTACCGGGGAAAGAGAATCAAAATCAGATGGTCCTTGTAGAAGTTTCGGTTCATCAATCTCCATTGTCTCTTTGTTTAAGAATTCTTTGACAATTTCTGCAGTGTCTCTTGCTGGAGATAGATTCATCTTCTCTTCTGCAGTCTTGGAGCTGTCATCTTCTTTTTCCTTCCTATTCTTTCTTCTCCTTTGGATCCAGAGTCAGCAAGGGAAACTGGAGGAGTGATGTTTGTTTGTTCATGGGCCACCTCTTCCGGAGCAGAGGATTCCAAGCCCTTATCTTCACCGGTGTCCATTACTTCTTCTGTCATTGCCTCAGTGGATCCTTCTTCAACACCTGTGGCCAAGGGATTAACACCTAAGTCCTCTATAACAGGAAGATTGAATCTTTTAAAGGCATTCAGGAGGATCTCTTTTGTTTCGTTTGCCACTTTATTAGTTTCTCCAAGCATGAGCTGATTCATTCTAGCTTTGCTCCGGAACTCATCCTTGCAATCTTTGAAGATCATATTCATTTGTTTCTGAGTGATTGAAGGATAGAGCTGAATAGCTATCTACTCCCAAATTTCTAGATCTTTGGCTTGGGCATTGTTCTTCCTTATTTCAAGTTCCTTCTCTAAGCTTTTGGGGATCAGAGATATAATTTCAATGAATGCTTTGTTGTAGATGTTTAGATACCTGACTGTGGCATCTTGCAATATCTTCTTATTAGCTTCACCATAATCATCATAGAATTCAACCATTGGCTGAAGATTTCGATCCACAATAATTGATTTGATGATGTCATCAATGCGAAGAGTGGGTTTTTCAACAAGTTCTTCTACCTTTTCTTCTTCACCTTAACCAGTAGAGGGTTTACCGAATGTTTTCTTCTTTTTCTTCTTTTTCTTGACTTCTTCATCAGATTCAGTTTCTTCTTCATCCTTTTGACTAGAATAAGATCTTGTGGCTTTTGTCTTAGTTCTCTTCTCTCCTTTGCTAGATGATTTTGCTTCCGGTTTTGATGCCCTTGAGCTTTTAGTAGTGGCAGTTGCAGATTTCTTTGATGATCTGGTCTAGGTGGAAGATTCTACTGGAGCACTTTCCTCTTCTGCTTCTTTTTCTTTTTCTGTTCCTTTTGTCTTTTCTCTATGGGCATCAATTGCCTCTTTTGAGATTTCATGCCTCTTGGCAACTTCTTCAACTTCCCTTCTTACTTTCCTCTTGATTTTAGGCTGTCGAAGTTCTACATGGATCTTTACACTCAATTCTTCAAAGGTTCCAAACCTTTCTGCCTTGGGATCCTTTGGTTGACTCAACATGTGTTGGACATGCAGCTCCACGATGTTCTCATCCACCTCATACCCCATTGGCATGATCCACACTATTCTTGGTTCCACTACCTCCATTAGACACTGATCAATCTCTACCATAAAGCATACTGTGTCTTTGTATTTCTCAACTAGAGATTGGGGAATTATCTCTCTAGCTTGCATCATGTTCTGAGAGTTTTTGAAGAAACCCCAGAGAGCTGTGTTTTGTGCTTTGTCATCACCAAATCCATGCAAATAATCCCTGATTTGTATGGCAACTGGTTTGTCATTCTACCATACCCATCCACTAGATCCGGGTAGCTCATTCATAAAGTAGAAGAATAGACAAAGTATTAGGCCACCAAATTTGAAGGAATTCTTCTTATCCTTCTTTATCTTTTGCAGGTTCTCCAAGAGTTGGTTTAGAAGGAGCTCACAAATGTCATAGTCTACATTTTTCCTCAACATTTCATAGGCAATGTAGATAGCATTTCCAAGTACTGAATTCTCCCTGCTAGAATGATATATCTTGTAGCTGATGATCATGGAGGCAAACTTGATATTTGGATCAGTGATATCTTCTATTGTCATTACCCTTTTGTCAAACCTTGATCCAGTAGCCTCACTCATAGTTTAGTTTTTGACAGATTTGAGAATAGGTATCCCACCGGATGAGTGCAATCTGGTAACTGTCCTAATGGCATCTTTTGTGATCTTGAATGGTCCATTTAACCACATGAAGTTGTCATGTATTCTACTCAATATATACCTGACCCATTCATCCTCAGCAAAATAGGGGAAATGTATGCATTGTGCAAAGTGCTTGTCCCGAATGGCCTTGAATTAGGGTTTGAACTCAAATGAATCATCTATTAGTTGTTTGTGGTAGATATCCCTCAATTTGTACTCTCTAAATTCTTCAATGTTTGCGTGAATGTAAACCCTAATATCTTCTGTATGCAGGACACCATGCGGTACACTGGAAAATGCTCCTAGGGGATCTACTTCCAAGGATTTGTAGGGATGTTTCTTGAATTTGGGGTGAGGCCTATCAGTGATCTTCACAATATTTGGAGTAGCCATCATTCAAGGATTTACAGAGAGATATTTGATAACAAAAAATACCTCTTGCGCTTGTAGGGTTCGCGGAGTGAACCTGAATGATTTGTTGATTGAATCAACTCCAGCGGTTGGTCCTTGAGAAGTTTGAAGCAATTTGTTGCAGAGCTCTCCTTTCTTTCCTTTCGAATGCAAATGTGCAAATGATGAGCACATGAACCCTTTTAATTGCAAGAAAAACCCTAAATTCATACTGCAATAAATGCGCAACTTAAGTTATTCCAGTTGCTATGTTCTTCTCTTTCTGAATCACTGTAATATGAATAGAATTATCCTTGGTGATTAACAATGAGCTTTCTTACTTTCCTCAACCATTTGATTTATCCGCAAATCAAGATGTCTCAATTTTAGAATCACACCAGACCAAACTTGTAAGAAACCTGCTTTTACTGGAAGACTGTTAAACTAGATCTATCTGAAGGGATTAGACTATTTAAATCTCCATGCGGATCTTTCAAATCTTTACCATGGCTTATCTAGGTGTTTCTCTGAAAACCCTTTGATCCGCAGCCTTTCATGTGTCGATTACAGGCACCAATTGACTGGCTGGGGGAATTGGTTTTTCTTTTGTTACTCCCCCTGAGCCAAAGCCCATCTATTCAATTTCTAGAAGCAATATCAGCACCAAATTTTGGTGCAGATCCATTCCCAACATTCTCTGCACTTTTATTTACCCAAATCTTGTTCATCTCACTTTGAACTTCATCCGCATTCACTTTTCTTTTTCCTTTGTTTTGATTCTGATTATGATGCACCGGACCCCTTTTGTTCTGATTCTTGCTTCTACAGAATTTGGCAATGTGATTGGATCTATTGCAATTGTAGCAAACAACATTTCTTTGCATATTTGATTGATATTCTCTTGATCTACATTGATTAGCCATATGTCCCATTCTATTGCATGCAAAGCATCTACCATTGAATGAATTGCTTATTTGCATATATCTACACTCATGGGATTTGTGACCATACCTTTTGCAGTTGAAACATTGTTCAGAGAAGGATGTAATAGTTTGATTCATTCTTCTTCTACACTGATTTGCTTTATGGCCAAAGTTATTGTAGTTGTGGCAGTATCCATTGAAGGATGGATATCTTTGAGTATTTGGTTGCCTTACCGGAGGTCTTCTAGGCCTGTTTCTTGGATTTTCTGATCTGGAGTTCTTCTGACCGGATCCGGAGCTTTCACCTTTTTCATACCCCAAGCCACACTTGTCATCTACCCTCTTTTGGCTTTCATGAAGAACTTCAAGTTGAGCAGAGCTTACCTTGAATTTTTCTTTATATTCATTTTTTGTTTGAAGATTCCTTTTGAGAGTGTCAATCTGATTTTCAAGATGTTCTTCCTTTTCTTTAGCTTCTTCAAGATCAGATTCTAGATGCCTGATTATTCTATCCATATTGTGGCAGTATTCAGATTTCTCCTTGAGAAATTATCTTAGGCTATCTTTGATTTTTCTTTTCTCTTCAATTTCTTGGGTGAATTTCATGACTCCTGATTCCATTTCATGTCTTATCATAATGGTCTCTTTTGATAACTTTTCACATAGCTTGGTTTTCTCCTTCATATCTTCATTTGTATCATTGGCTTCACCTTGACTTGCCAATTGCTGAAGTAGATCCTTTCTCTTTTTCATAGAGAGACTTAGTTTCCCTCTTAGTTCATTTATGAAATCATCAGCCCGTTTGAGTCTTTCTTTTAGTTCATTGACTTCAGAATTAGATTGTTCAAGGTCATCTAGGGTAGATTGAAGTTGTTGCCTCATACTATACATATCCATTTGAATTCCCAGATCTTCCTCAAGCTATTAGGCTTTGTTTGGAGGAACCTTGATCTGATACCAATTGTTGATAACTGAGAGGGGGGTGAATCAGTTATCTTAATTGCTTTAGCTTTTTAAACTTCTTTAACAGTTAATACAATATTAAATCAAATGAATAAGCATAACCATGAAATGGAAATAGCACCAATGCACATGATACAATGATTTTGACATGGAAAACCTGGTTAAGGGAAAAACCACGGGGTGATTAACCCAAGATATTATTCTCTGTTGAAGAATAGAAGATACAAAATGGAACTTGCCAATTAGGGCTCACTGCTCGAGCACACTACTCACAAGAGGCTCATTGCCTACAAGAGACTCACTGTCTACAAGAAATAAAGGTAACTCAATGTTTGAACTGATGAGAAGCATCCACACATGCTGAGGTTCAGTTCCAATTAAGCTCAATAAACTGATCTGCTGCACTTCATTCTTCCTCTCTTTTGATGCTGCTGTACTGTCACATTCCAGACCTGTCTCACTGTCTTCACTCTACTTTTCTGCTTTTCTTCGCACCACACAACACACCACACTCACCTTCACATCTAAATCCATCTTGTATATATATCCGCATAAGTGATTTCATCACCTTTCTAGTCAGCATCTAGAATAGTCAATATTTTCCCAAGCTTTGATCTGTCGGCTGGATCCTTGCTTACCAAGTGATGCGGATCTAGAAGATGCTTGTAGAAGTCATCAATCATGTCGGCCAATCATGAATGATACCTCAAGAAACTTAGTTTTCAGAAATATCTCTTCTGGATTTGGATCTGACACTCTGCCGGTATAGTTCTTCCTCTGTCTACTCTATCAAATAGGAACCCAACACTCAAGTGCTCATATCTCTTCACCTTCCATCACCAGAGGCTAAATCCTTGGAATCTATTAGTCAAGGTACTCCTCTTGACTTACCCAAATCCACACTTTACTAAGATACTTCCTCTGAGAGATCCAGATCTGATTGTCGGACCTTGCTGACTGCTCTATTCTTGCTTACCGAATCATAATACTTCTTCAATCTGACTTCCGGTAGAGACTCATAATGTCTTGCAGATGTGTGCGATAACCTTTGTTTCCATCAATGACAACATTCATGAGTCCATATAGTGTCTCTTACCAACACAGCAGTGTTGACAGCTTCTACCCACATGTTTAAAGATAACCTAGCATGCAATGTCATGGTCCTTGCATGCTCTATTATTGTCCTATTCATGTGTTCAGCCACTCCATTTTCTTGTGGAGTCCCTGGAACTATTTTCTGCCTACGAATTCCATTAAAGGAATAATAATCTTTAAATTATTTGCTGCAATACTCACCACCATTATCAGATCTGAGACATTTTAATCTTTTACCTGTCTCATTCTCAACCAAGCTTCTCCATTTCTTAAATGTTTCAAATACATCAGATTTCTACCTAAGGAAATAAATCCATACCTTCCTAGTTGCATCATCTATGAATGTAACATAATATCGAGAGCCACCAAGAGAAGATACCTGAGCTGGTCCCCATACATCTGTATGCACAAGCTCTCACTTTTCATTTTTCTTTTGCTTCCCATCCTTGAGAAAATTGACTCTCTTTTATTTGCCATACACACAACTTTCACAGAAATCCATATTAATACATTTCAGACCTAGTAAAACTTTCTTAGAATGAAGTACCTTCATACCTTTTTCATTCATATGCCCAAGTCTATTATGCCACAATGTTGTCTCAGAACTTGCAGCAACTTTTCCAGTCTCTTCCTACAAACCTGTAGCAACTTTTTCAGTCTTTTCCTGCAAACTTGCAACAACTGTTCCAGAACTTGTTTGTTTTTTCTCTGTAACAGCTAAAGTAGAAGGAACAATATGACCTGTACAAAGATATAAGGTGCCTACTTTCACACCTTTTGCTACTACTAAGGCACCTTTTGAAACTTTCCAATTTTTATCAGTAAATGTAACAATGCAACCTTGTTCAGCTAGTTGCCCTGCTGAAATTAAATTCCTACTGAGCCTTGGAACATGCCTTACCTCTTGTAGTAGCCAATGATTCCCATTCTGCAACTTAATCTTAATTCTTCCCTTTCCAACAATCTGACAGGGTTTCTTATCTCCCAAATAAACCATCCCAAAATCCCCTTGGACATAATCAAGGAAATAACTTCTATGGGGTGTAGCATGAAATGAGGCCCCTAAATCTAAAACCCATGAATCATCAGTATTATCTAGGGAAAGAATCAATACATCATCTTCAGATTTATTACTTACCACATTTGCCTCCTTATTGCCTTCTTGTTTATCTCCTTTATTTTTTCGAGACCAGCAATCTTTCTTCAGATGACCTGGTTTCCCATAGTACCAGCTATCCTTCTGTCCTCTGGTTTGAGATCTTTTGTCCTTTGATTTTCCTCATGACTTCCCATGACCTCCAGAACCTTTTCCTCTCTCCTTTGATCTGCCCCTACTTTCTGCATTCAAAACACTACCTAATTTGGATCCACTTGAGTTTTTCTTATGAATTTCCTCACTCAGAATAACACCAACATCATCAAATTTCAGGGTATTTGAACCAGAAACAGAGTTACTAACCACCATTACCAAACTATCTCATCTTTCAAGCAATGAACATAATATCAAGAGAGCTCTAACTTCATCAAATTTTACATTTACAGAAGTCAATTGACTGACAATCGTATTAAATTCATTTAAATGATCTGTCACAGATCCACCTTCAACCATTTTTAGATTAAACAAGCGCTTCATGAGAAATACCTTATTTGAGGCTGAGAGTTTTTCATACAATTTAACTAAAGCTTTCATTAGACCATCTATTGTCTTCGCTTCCGTTATATTGAATGCCACCGATGGTACCAGGCACAACCAAATGGTTCCCAGTGCCTTTCTATCAAGAAGATTCTAATCCTCATCAGACATTGTTGTCGGTTTCTTGGCTACTCCTTCCAATAGAATCCATAAATCCTTTTGATAGAGGTAATCCTACATCTACATCTTCCATAACTGATAGTTCTGCCCATTGAATTTATCGACCTTCAATCTACTCTCGTCCTCCATTGCTCCCACTCAACCGTGAGACTTTCATACAGATGATAATCGAACACAACCCGCTCTGATACCACTTGTTAGGGTTAGCCGACAGAAGATATCAATTAAATGCAAATAAAGATTAAACAAATAAATAGAAATACACAAAAATAATAACAGCGAGAGACAAGTTTTAACGTGGTTCACCCAAACTCGGGCTACATCCACCAAACAGAGAGTCCAATATTATTATCCAGTAAATCAAACTGATTACAATTAGCAATCCCTGCAACTCAATACTGCTGCAAAATGCTACAATACAATATATCAAAACCCTAACCCTTAGCTGCTTTTTATCAAGCTTTTTGTCGGTTACAAAAATAGGGTTTTCTTATGTCGGTTAATGAAAAATAACTCCATTTCGATGATTGCATTCTGATATATATCTTTCCCTTCCTAAGGTCACGACCTTTAATATGCTTCTACTTTTTGTTTTGCATTCTCGCCAACTCAAAATGTTTCCATCTATAATATCTGATAATAAATCCTTCACAAAATTTCTATATTTGGTTCGAGGGTTTCTAAAACTTTTTTAACAAATCTGTTTGCTACATATCCTGTAATTATGGCAATTCATGAGACGGCATTTCTTCTTCACAACTGCTTCATTTCTTGTGTATCCTGAAATTGCAGCAGTTTGAATGATGCTTCAATGGCTCGTCCCTGGTATAATAGGCCTTCATATAGCCAAGGAATGGCAAGACTATCACTGGAGAATTTTACAGATGTAAGTTTTTCACTCTGCATGTGCCTACGCTGGAGCAGCCGTCCTTACTACCAATTGCATTTGCTTGAAGTTTCTAAAGCCTTTCAATAAATTCATTTTGTGGATATCCTGCAATCTCGACACACCTGGAGACTGTATCTCTTGAGATCATTCAGTAAAACATTTCATGTGCTTTGAACATACTCCCACATTCTGCATACATGTCCACGAGCTCTCTGGCGATAATATTTGACAAGAATCCACTTTCAATTGTGCTTTGATGTATATACAATCTGGCACGGGCTTCAGAGGGTGTTGGCTGAGAGGATACTGGTGACGGTAGTGTAACACAGCTTTATAGCTGCTCAATGCATTTGTGCGAAAGCTTCTTAAGTCTTTTCAACAAATCGATTGTTGTGCAAATCCTACGATTGGTGCACTTCATGAGGCCGCTTTTCTTTGATCATTTTATCAAACAGCTCATGCGCCTTGTTTTTTGGCTCTTCATCTTCCAACCACATCAACCAGGGCATTTCCAACTATATTACCTAACAAAAATTCTCTTTCTATTACGCTTTGATTGTTGTCCACACTTTGCACAAAAGCTCTCAATTTGGCATCGGCCAGCTACATTTGCTTTAAGGTTTCTAAAGCCTGCTTAATAGATCCATATTGGTACATATCTTATCATCAGTTTGAAAAACAAAATAGCAGTTGGGTTGCTAGTATGTAGATAATTCATCCTCTTAGCTATATCAAGAGCCATCAAAAGGTAGTGTTCTTCACCCACCTGATTATTAGAACGGTGAAGTAGTTTATACAGGCTTCCCACATGATTAATCGAAGCAATGTGCCTCATGGGCCTTTCATTCTACATTATTTTCATTACTCCCATTATCTCCCTCAAGGGGTATCCATTACTCGAAGCTGACTTGAGCCCTCATCTGATTCGCAAAAAAGATAATCTAATGTCTTTGCGGCAATTTTCTTTTCTGTTGTACCCACATTGTTCTGCACATTCAACACATTGCATGGACGTCTTTACTGTGACTCCAAAGGCTCCAAAGAACAGTCGCGGACTCTTATTTTGCTTTTATAATTTTCATTCAATTATCATACAAAGCAACATTACAAATTACTTGCATTTTCACAGGGGATCTTGTATTTGAGAACACAAGAATCAAAATCCTTCCTCATCCTTGCTAATGCCATCTCCAGCGAACCCTAAACGAATGCCCAAGCTTGTCAGGTTGTCGGACATTTCAAGAACTTTTGAACTTGCGTCAGAGATACATTGAGTTCAAGAATCATCAAACCCCCGACAATGTGGAAGCAAAGATACTTAAGTTTCAAGAACTAAATACGGCCCCGACAACAAGGAGAGTGAAATCCATAAAGTTCACGAAGTCTTCAAAATGAACATAAATATTTATTTACCACTCCAGCCTTAGAAAGATATATCTCCCATAATTTAAAATATTTGGAGCCTCCAAAAATATTGACTTTAATAAAGTCATCTATCCTTCAGACCATGGGATGTGTTTACTCACCCTCTCAAAATATATTTTGACGAGATTTAACTTTGAAACTTTGAAAAATATGCCTTAAGCTGAAGGTGAAAAATCTTTATGTCTTTCACAAAATAACTCTGTTTTGCGTAAGATTTGGATAGTAAGAGGCTTGGACACCTCTGAGCAAAATTCAGAATTCCTTTAATCTCTAGCAAAATTCCTTTAATCTCTAGCAATATAGACGCCAAATTTTGACTCAACTTGCAAACCATCGGCAGGAAAATGGAAGGTTAAAAGTTTGCAAATGGTGAGACATTTTGGTACAAAAACTGGCTAGATTGGGTAGGATACATCCAGGATTAAGCCCATGAAAGGAATTCCAAGATTAAGCCCATGAAAGGAATTTGCATCAACTCTTTCAGATTTTCAAAGTTAATTGTTTTTGTGAATGCACTAAAAATTTCTCAAGTTCATTTTTTTGGGAAACAAGAATAAACTAGAAATTAATCTACAACTAAATACATCTAATTATTTATGATAGAATCAATAAAGATTACTATCAAAATTTTCCACACAAACTATTTATCATATTTCATACATTGAAATCAATCTAATAATTTGTAGTTTATAATCACACTTTACACAAATTATATTTCTACATAAATCATATAATGATAAAACTATAAGAGAAACTAAAAGGAAGAACAAAAGTAAATTCACCAAGCTTCCTGAGAGGGGACCTTCCTCTCAATCTACAAGGTGATGGAACAATTTACTACAAGCTCTTAGTTATTAAAACAGATTGTCTATTATGAAGTTTCTAAAAATAATACATACATGTTATCTTTTTGTGTCACCTAAACTATAGTTTATATATCTTTTAGCCTATAACAAATCATCTAAATATATGTTGCTGCCACTAGCCATGAAACCGAAATATAATGATAAGATGATAAAGGGTTATTTTTAGCCTTCAGCCACTCTTTGTCAAATTAAAACTTTATCGGTTGAAAACAACAAAACTAAATTAGGTAATTGTATTTGGCCCATAGCCATTACATTACAATAAAATAGACTTGATTATAACAAAAAGGAATATCATTTATATAGAACAATGATCTTCAAATCATCATCTTCCATGGTGCAATCCACATTGTGTCTTTGACTATAGGGGGTCCATCCTTGTACGTTGTTTTATTCATACACAACCAAATGAATTAAAGCTTCCAAAAATTAGTTTCCAAAGTATATTTCATTATTTTAAACATATTAAATAATCTTATTCCAAATGAACTATCAGTGGAAAAGATAAGGGATAGAGGTTGGATTGAGGTGTAAATTAGATAGGTAGATTTAGGTAGGAATGGACTTGAATTTATCAAAATCTCAACAATTTTTCAACCCATCATTTCCTCCCAGCTAAAGATATTGCATATCCTTATGCAATTATAATTGACCACTTATAAACTAAGGTTACTTTTTGGGTAGTGTAGTGACTAATTCCATGCAATTGACATAATTTTAGTACATCAGGAAGCCTTCGGTCTTGTATTTGTTGCTCATGATCTTTCATAGATATATAAGGTCCTTGTGCTTCAATCTATTATTTCTCCTTAATCAATTGATTTAATTGATTTCTTAGTGCTTTGATTTCTTCTATCTATTGTTGATTGATTGAATAAACTTCCTATAGATTCCCTTGTAGAGGTTGAATATCATTTTCTAATTGATTTATCTTATCCCTTAAATCCCATATCTCTTCTTTTTGCTTTTGGATGAACTCAAAATCTTCTGTAGTGGGATCCTAATCTAGTAATTTTGTGTCATCTACAACATCTTCTAGTTGTATCTCTAAACTAGTGGTGTCCATGGTATCTGTAAACTCTTGATTTTATGGAGATTCATGTATGTCCTTCTCTATTAAAGGAGTCTCACACTCATTTGTAGGAACATCCTTTTGAACTATGTTTCTTAATCTATTGAAGTAAGGGTTTCAACCATTGCTCCAACTCCCATTTGTTCTCTCATCTCCCTCTCTACTCTCTTTTACTTGTTTTGCCTCCTTTATTCTCGAGTGAGATGGTCCTTTCCCTTGATGGAGTAAGAAGCTAAGACCTCCAAGTCAGAATTAGAAGCTCCCTTTCGTTCATCCATAGTCATTTGACTAGTAATAGCAGCTAGTTTTTATAGATGTATAATGAGAGGAATAGAGTTCTCATCTTCAAGTGATTGCCTTCATTTTCTTTGATTTCCAACAATAGGTCTTGTTGATGAACTAGTGACAGGATGTTTAACTAACACTATTTCTTTTTCATGAGATGCAGTTTCATGAAGCTCAACCCCGAGAGTTTCTATAGGAACTTCCTCAAAGTTTCCTTATGTGGAGGTCTCTACACTAGTGTTTTCTTCACTAGGGGTTTCTTCTAGCTTATTTCTCTCTTCCTGACTAAATTCAAACCAACTTCTAGGTGAAGAAATCCCTTTCAACCCTTTCATAACTAATAGCTTGATAATCCCATGATGGGCCAATGAATTAGCTTACCATTTTGAACTTCATTTCTCATACATCTCAAATAATGAAATAGAAAATATGGTAAATTCATGGTCTATTGGTGTCATAAATGGCATAACAGTCAATAGTGATGATAAAAACATGTGTACCTATCCTCACTAGGAATATATTAAATGATGACTTTTGTTATTACATCCCATGGTCTGAGAAGCAAAGTGTGGATTATGTCTTAGGTAGGGATGCCTTTGATGTACTCTTTGAGCTTTAGGAATTCTTGCCGCATGGTTTTCAAATTAGAATAAAGACTGGAGGTAGTAGTAAAGAATTCCTCTCCTGTAGAAGGAAACCTAGTAGTTGATATAAATATTTCAAAGTAAATGAAAGAGTGACTCCCTACAAGATTACCCTATCTTCATTAAGCCTAAGAGAAAACTCCATTACAATTTGGTCACTATATTCGCATAATCTATTAAAAAACATTATCCAACCACCATCCCTAAAGATTTTGTATACTTCTCTATTGGTTTGTAATGCCTCTATGTTTGTGGGCTTTTGATAAGGGTGGGTTCCACCCACTTTAATAACAACAAGGGTTTGAATGAGAAGTTGGAATTTTCGTAGCAAAAAGATCAAAAGAGGATTTTTGTAACAAAAATGGCAGTAGGAAATTTAGTTACAGTTTGAATGCTCTTGAAACAATGGTAGTGATGATGGTAGCAAAAGGGTGAAATGATAGAGAAATAGATGTGATAGATTATAATGTGCCAAAAAGGACTTGATGATTGGTATAATGTGTTTAAAATCCCCAAAAGATTTGGCATGTTTGGAACAAGATATATGACACAGATTTGGCATAATTAGACAAATTCCCCCAACTTAAGGTATGAAATTGTCCTTAGGAAGTGAAGTGATGCCACCTAACAATTACATATGAAATAAAACATATCTAATAGTTATAAAAGAATAAAATACAAATAAGGATTTACCAACAAGGAAATACAATCTAGCATGGAAGCTGCAGGATGACCAATCAGGAGTTGACATGGTTGTCAGGTCATGTCATATAAAAAATGTGACTGAGTAGGAAGAAGCTCATGGCAAAGAAAATAGATGAGATCTTTCTAAAACTATAAATGAGAAATATTTCATGCATGAAATCAACAGTACATGTAACCAGAGATGGAAACTTGTGTTGTTATATGGAGCCTAATCAGACTTGAAGGTTAAATTTTCCCCACTTTTATCGGCGCAATTTCCCCCCAAATTATTTAATGGGGGTTTGGGGGTAGTTCCCCCAAGACGGGGTCAAGGGGCAATGCCCCTGGCACGCTCCCTGTCGCAATATAGGGCAGGGTTGAGGGGCAGCACCCCCGAAACCTCAAACAAATTTTATTATTTTATAAAGGCGTCAGGAGTTATTTTTTCTATTGGCCGACATAAAAAAACCCTATTTTGTAACCAACATAAGTCTTGATAAAAACAACTAAGGGTTAGGGTTTCCATTGATATTGTATTGTAGCATTTGCAGCAGTATTGAGTTGCAAGGATTGCTGGTTGTAATCGATTCGATTGTTGGATAATAATATTGGACTCTCTGTTGGTGGATGTAGCCCGAGTTTGGGTGAACCACATTAAAAATTGTCTCTCATTGTTATTATTTCTGTGTATTTTTCATTCCTCTATTTAATCTTTATTTGCATTTAATTGATATCTTCTGCATGCAATTCCTAAAAACTTGATGGCAATATGAATTGTAAATTTGAGGCATGAAGAGAAAAACTTGTAGCACAAATGCAAAAATATAGTGCAAGTATTTGTTTTTGTATTTATTTAAATAATTTTTTTATTTTTTATAATGACAAAAGATTGTTGGAAACCCAGTTTTCAACCATGTTACCACTTAGAGGTGCCATAAAAACAATTTTTACCTTCAAGAATTTATTCTAGTTACAATCCACCAAAGATTAGTTTTCAAATTGTAACCATCTAACAACACTCAAAGGTTTTCATTGTTAGATTTTATTATTTTTTAATTTTTATTTTTTATTTTATTTATGTAAAACAATGTCTAAAAGGCACCCTGAGAAGTGAAATGAACTCTATCAAACACATGGGGTTCCTTCTATGGGTAAAAAATAAACTTTCTTTCATAATTGATTTGTTGTCAAGCTTAAGAAGGTGACCATGTTGACAACCAGGGTCGTACGATCAAAGTTTATAGTGTGAAGTTTGATTGTATTATTGTTATAGACAACATCGATCTCATAAGGCCCTAACCATCATGTATGAAATTTGCCTTTGAAGACGTAAAATTTGGAATCATATAAGAGTTCCAAATCTCCTAGTTGTAATGATCACTTACGAATGAAATGATCATGCCAAAAAGCATGTTGTTATTGATCAACTTCTATATGAAAGAGAGTCTTCCAACACTTTTCATCTAAAGAATGAAGTTGTTCAATCCTTGCTTTTTGAGCATCAGTAAGATTCAAACCCAATTCCAAAGTAGTATGTAAATTTTTTATTTCAAATTCAATAGGTAATATTACCTTCTTACAGTAAACAAGCTCATAAGGTGTAAGACCAGTGGTGGTCTTCCACATTGTCTAGTAAGCTCATATTGTTTCAAGAAGTGTAGTTGCCCAATCTTTCTGATGAAGTGATACTGTCTTAGTGAGGATATTATCAAGTTCCCTGTTGGTGACTTTAACTTGTTCATTGGCTTGTGGATGGTATGGAGAAGACCATGGATCAAAGAAGCAACAAGATCATAAGTGAATTGTGATCCTTGATCAATTACAATCTCTTTTGGTACAGAAAACCATGTGAGGATTTTAGTGTAAAAAAACTCAGCTACTTTAGTGTCTCATGCATGCTTTAGTGTAGCAACCTCAATCCATTTAGTAACATAATTTATATACAAATTGTAACATCAGAAAATATCCCCTTGGGGGCTTTCCCTCATAAGGCTTAGCTCCCAGGTCTTTAGAGTCCATTTAGGATATTTTAGTTCATATTTTAGCATCCCGTTGGAATGAGACCTAAGTCCCATGGCAAATAGGACCTAGGAGGACCCCTTGAGCTATACCCTACCTAAAATAGGGGGGGAGGACTTGGGCGCTCGTGCCCTAGTCCTACCCTATTTTAGGTCAGCCCTAATTTACGGGTGTCAGTTACTGACCGTTATTAGGTCCCTTTGCCGACACGGTAAGTTTAAATTTCAAATATCTTGGCGGGAGTAATTGTAGACGCATATATAAGCATGTGTAGGCATTCATTTGTAAACTAGATGATGACTAGCAAGCTATTGTATTCCTAAGGTGATTCAAGGATTTCATTGTGTTGCAAGAACAGACTTGTGTGTTTTGTGCATTGATATTTGCAAATCTGAGCATCAATTCCTTCATGGCATGAAGAGCATCTTCCTCCATGAAAGCTTCAATGCAAGGTGACATAATATTGTGTTTTTATTATTATTACCTTTGGTTTTTGGCCTCTGCCTCACAAGGGCATGCCCTCTTCATCTGACAACGATGTTCGGAGACTTAAGTGTCCTTTGAGGTTTGACTGAGGCAAGCCTCTAAACACCACAACCCCCAAACCAAGTCTTGTGATTGTAGGTTATAGGTGTCGCATCCAGGAAAAGTGGAGTTGCAGGAAGGCTGGGAAGACACCAGGGATTTGGGATCTGAAGAAAAGTCAGACAAAAGAGCATTTATAGGACTAGGGTGCTCACTCTAGTGTCCTTTGTAGACTATTTTTAGAAAATAGAAGTTACAGGGCTAATCAGTGTCTAAAGGAGGTCCAGATTCCCTGAAAAAGTAGGTACCTTGGACTTGGGTGCCCACTCCAGTGTCCCCAATTGTTCTGCTTTAGAACCTTGAAAATAGGTACTCTGTAATTCTGCATTTTACTCGTGTTTGTAAGAGGTTTTTCCATAATTCATTAATTTGTTGTCGTATTTGCATAATTAGGGTTTTAATGGTCAATTGGGCATAGGAGAAAGAAAAATTGATATTTAATTCCCTAATCCAAGTTTCCCTACATTTGAAAGTGACTCTAGGGTATGACAGTGCTTTCCATTTGACCCTAGATCCTTCAATGTATAGTGGAGAGGCAGATTTTAACATCTAAACAACAAAGATTAACAAGATCCAGTTTTCCACTAAACATTTTGGTGAACCCATGTCTTTGAACTTAAATTGCAACTTGTTGAGTGTTTTTCTATAGATGTTTTATGATTTTATTCATTCGTTTGGTCATTTACCTTATTGCATTGAGAAAATTTCAAAAAAAATTGAAAATTTCGAAAAATACAAAAAAATTGCATTGTTGGGCTTACTAAATTGTGTCAGTTCTTCCTAAATTTTCCTAATTCATGATTTTTGCATCAAATATGATATAAAATACAGAAAAATACAAAAATTCAAAATCTTGCTTTGCATTTTCATCATTTAATTGCTAGGGTTTTGTGGGAATTTTGTCAATTTTTAGATAACCTAGTAATTCCAAAATCTAGGGTTTGTCGGCAAAATCTTTTATCAAATTTTTCTACTGATTTAGAGGCTCATTAAAATTTGCATTTTGTCATAGTCTTGCATTTTAATGTGAATTTTTATTTAAATTTTATTTATTTGCATTTTTGCATTGAAAATTTCAACAAAAACTAGCAATTTTTGTGCATTTTCATTATATTTGCATCGCAATTTTACATGATTAAGCTTTAAAATTATTTTAGTATGTAATTTCCATCAAAAATCAGACTTCAAACCATTCTCATAGCATTTTTTTCCAAAATCTCAAACCTAGGGCTTCGAAAACAACGATTTTCCCCAATTTTGGCCTTATCAACTTCATAAACTTGCACTACAAGTGTGTTGTGAAAGATATTTTCACACTAATTTTATTTTATCAAGGTAATAATTTTCTTCCCCTCATAAAAATCTTCACAACGCCCTTTTTACGGGCTCTTGTAGTGAAAAATAGGCGAAAAACTACACATTTTGGCTATTTTAGCCCTTGGGTTTGACCTAGTTTGCACCCCAAGCGTGTTGTGATCCATTTTATGGATTAATGTGACTGATATTATTGGTATTATTCACTTTACCTCCTGAAATTAATTACAACACCCTTTTTTCTAGGTCTTGGAGTTGAAAAACCGCAAAACAATTGCATATTTTGCTATATTTCACTAGGGTTTGACCTTGAATTTCACCAAGGCCGTGTTGTGTTGGATATTTTTGCACCAAGTGGATGTAATTACTGATATTATTCACTTTCCATAATCATATTTCTCAAAAAACCCTTTGTTATGCTCTGTTGCATTGAATTTTGGTGAAAAAAGTGCCTATTTTGACATATTTTCACTATATTTTGACTTGGCATTATCTTGGATTTGCATCAAGAGTGTATTGAGAGTGATTATACTTATGTTTTGGACTTATATCAGTCATATAACCTTCTTCCCTTGACTTAAATCCTCATATCATCCTTTGTTCCATTCATTTGCATTAGAAAAAGCACAAAAATCAAGCATTTGAGGTTATTTTTGCATATAGTTTGGCACTTGTCTTCGATATACTTTTGGAAAATGTCAAAATCTGATTTTACATCCATTTGGAGCCATATATCATGGCCACTTATTTGTAATAATTGTTCTCATACATCATAGACATGGATCATTTCTCCAAATTCACTGATAAATATCCTCATGTTCCAGAACAAATAGCACACATTCATGATGTCGATCTCTCTATGTGCTCCACATATGAAATTATTTTCCATATAGGTGACTTTGATAGCTTCACAACTCTCATTATAATATACCCTTCGATATTGGATGATCTCACTAGATTCATGATCAATAATACATCTACTAGTGATGATCTTAAAATGTTAGATGAAGTCTTGGATGATTTTATGGGAAATTCTACTATGGCACCTATTGATAAAACATATGATGATAACTCTTGTTTACCTTATGATCCCTCTCCAAAGGTTATCACCCCTCATGAGGACACTTTGATGCAAGAGGTTGATTTCATTAACACCATATCACCAGTTTGCCATTCCAATGCTCTCCATGGGCAAGAGGAAGCATTATTAAATGAAGAAATCCCTTTAACAAAAGACATCCTATGGGGAGACAATGAGCTTCCATCTGATAAAAAAACAAACTCTATCATAATGTATATAACCTCTATGGATCAATCATAAAAACCTTTTTCCTTTAGTTGATTGTTCACTCACCTTGGATATCACTAAAGAGGAGAAGACCATTAGTCTCCTCCCTTCGATTGAAAATTTAGGTTACTTGGAACTGACTAAGGATCTAAAAACATCAATTACCTCTTGGGACAACACTATAGATAAAAGCATTGATAATTGTCCTCACAACACCTTACATTCCTCACATTCTGATGTTCTTTTCTCAAAAGGTCTAAGGTCTTCTACATTAAGCTCTCTTGGGTAGAGTCTGAAATCACTCCAACCAAATTCATTCTTCCATCTCTCAAGAGCATCTTGCATGCAATTCAACAAGAAAATACTCCACCTAATATTGAGTCAAATCAAGAAGAATTTAAGACCGAATAAAAGAATAATGACAAAAACATGGCAATGGTACCTTACACACCTTTTCTCTCTAACATTTGTGATTGGAAAGAAGATGAATTGCTTATAGACAATTTCTAGGCCAGAAGGGGCCCTACAGGGAAGTATCTCTATCCCTTTATCTCTCTCGTGATGTGCTTCCCCCGTGATGTGTTATATGTTGTTTAGGCCTCCTAGGATGACCTCGTATTCTCCTGTAAGGTTCAAGATACCAAGAGACCATCTCTATTGTGACCTTCTTCTATTTGTATCATCATTCTTCTATATTGCCTCTCTCTCTGATTTCATTGTTGTGTGTTGTGTTTGATGGACATAGTGCCGTGGTTGGTAACTTGGGGGCACCCTCCTACGTGATTGTCCCTAAGACACTTGTTTTCTCCTCTCTTATTTATTGTTTCCCTTCCTCTAGTGCTTCCATCTAGTGGGTGGATGACGACAAACATTTATACTAATGTGGACCTAGTGTCCCTTTCGAGAGCAATCAAAAAATGGACTATATTTCCTAATATGACTATGGGGTTGTATATTTTATCTAACGCTTGGCTAATGGAAGCACTCATGCTTTCCACGTAGTGAATTTTATGATGTTTCTATCGCATTTACAAACCTTAACAATACTGCTACTCCATGCACCTTTGTTTGCCTTTGAATCTAGCCTTGGTGGTACTTGATTCAGAGAGCTTTGTGATATAGCCCCTGGTTATCCTTAAACTCTAAATTCATTGTATAACCTTGGCTCTTTGTGTGGTTAATCATATGCATTGATGTTGTTGTTTATCATGATTTCGTAGACACTAACATGTGTCTTGCAGGGATGTGTTTGTGGGAACATTTGGCAAACTCAAAGTACACGTCACCTCCAGGGGGCATAGGCTTTGCAAAAGTCAGTGTTCCCTTGTGTGTTTTCTTCCTACCTTAACGTGCTTGATATCGATAACTGATATCAACCACCTTAAGGTGGGGCATATAAGGTAAGCTGTCTGTTATAGATGTTAGCAATGTGTTTGACCTCAGATGCAGTGACCTACGCTCTTGAGTAGTGCATCCTGCATCTTGAGTTTGTTTCCAATCAATCAATCAATCATGTAAGCCCTCTATGGAGGCAGGATATCAAGCATATCCTTTTTCTTAAGCCCTCTACGGAGGCGAGGATGGTGTATTTCTCAGAGAAGATTACATCATCCTATCATTTTCAAAAGTCCTCTATGGAGACAGGGAGCGGTTATGTGACTAACTCAACCCTTAAGCTTGTCTTTGGTGATTGTTGTGGCGAAACCCAATCATCGATGTGTGCTTGTAATGTGCATGAGATGGTGATGAACGTAGAAATAGGGAACACACCATCGCTTCTCTGCCATGTTTTCTCCATGTCTTCAAGTGTGTGTTTTAGCGTGCTTGTTTTGTATGGCGTGTTTGTTGCCCCATATGCAGTGACTAGAGCTCTTGGGGAGTGCTTCGTGCATTTTGGGAGGTTTTGTGTGTCTTGTGTGTGCGTTGCCCCATATATAAAGACCTGCGCCCTTAAGTGGTGCATCGTGTATTATGGGAGGTTTGTTTACTTTCCAGTACTTGCATTTTCATTTCATATATATAAGAAAAAGAAAATAAAATATATCATTTATGTCTTCCATGCATTAATGTGTCTTCTATGCATTGACTATCTGCTCCATGTTCTGCGTGACTGTAACTGTCTTCTCCATGTTTTGTGTGCCTATTACTGTCTACTATGTGATTGGCCTGTCTTCTCCGTGATTGGTGTGTTTGTTGTGTTTGTGACCTTACTTTAATGCATGTATGGGCCTTGTGTTCATACATACATTAAAATGGGGGCTAAATGTAACATCAGAAAATGTCCCCTTGGGGGTGTTGGTTTTTTCCCTGACTGGATGTTCATTCCCAGATTTCCCTACAAAGTAGCCATCAGTGATCAACAGGATCTCTGGGCCGTGGGCCAATAGTGTAGGAGATAGACTCTATTTTTATCTCCTCTTCTTCTTCAGGCTCTGCAAAATCTAGGGGGGTATTCCCTATTCAACACCCATGAGAATATGCATGTGGGTTGGCTTGGGATGTTGATACAAAGCAGATAAATCCTCCTGTATGAAGACCAAAACTATGAGATAAGTGCAAAGGGGCTAGCTTTGGGCTTATGTTTAGTTGTGAATCAGAGGATCTTGGTCCTAAACTACTTCTACAGTCCTAATGGTTTGATTTGGAAGTTTGAGTTTGATTTTATGTGTTTGGATGCAAAACTAGGACCTAGTATGCAATCTCAATGTAGAGCTAGATTGGTGCCTATCCAGGGCTTGGAGTCAGTAGACATACACTTGTGAATGATCAGCATGAACACACTTAAACTAGATTTCAAGGGGATGTGCGTGATATCTGCCTTACAGATACCTCCCAATACAGAGTGTTAAGTTATCTCTACTTATGGTATCCCTATTGCAGTATATCTTTCCCAACACTTAATCTGAAAACACTTTAATCTACCCCTTGGGCAAAAGTTGAAAGATCAAGCATTCAATACAGGAATTCTATATTCTAGAATACTAGACACCCCTTAGATATCTAGATTCAAAAGAAGGACACATGCAATACTGGAGACAGAATTAACAAAACACATGCAAATACAGCATTACTCATATAAAATCAATCATGAAATCAGTAGATTCATGCATGAGACATTCAACAAGAGATACATAAACTCACAAGACCTCCTGCATAGAGCAACCAAAACCAGTTGTATTTCATTACAGAGCCAGATATGTCTAGTTTTCAACAACCTCAAATGAGTGACACAGTCTGCCTTTTATAGCAAAATTGTGTACTCAGCAAATTAAGTACAAGGGAGGCCAAAAATCTCGCCAAATACACAGTATCAGAAAAATGACGCTCAAAATCAATGCAACAGCCAGAAACAAAGGACAGAGCAGGTGAGATCAGGATCAGGGCCGCCGCTAAGGGACTTTCTTCATAAATTAGGTGGTTGACTCGTCAACTCAACCCATACCGCCACCACAATCTGCCATTAATGCTTCATCTACCTACAGCCTCTGGAAATGCAGCTGCGGCAAGTCCCTAGAGTTTTCCTACCCAAAAATAGTCGCAGATACTTGGGAAAAACTTGTCGCTATAGGTTCAAAATGTGGCTGTCGATCAAAAACCCATCCCAGAGATCAAACGGCCCTAAAAACACTGAAGAGTTGCCAACCAATGAAATCGTGCCACGCAGACACTTCAAGTTTCAAACGCTGACTCGTTTTGTCCTTTTACCTTTTGAAAAGCCCCTGCCAGAAACACACGCGGAAGCTGACACCTGGCATCTTCCACATCCCCTTTGAAACAATAGAGAGTCTCCCAAGACACTCCCGCGGAAGCTGCCACGTGGTGCCCTCCGTGCTCCTCATGAGAAACACTAGAAACATTACTGGGACTCATGCGGATGCCGACACTTGGCACCGTCTAAAACACTCAGAAACATATTGTGTCTTCACACTTAAGTGGCCTCCACAAGTGACAGCTATCGCAATCCGCAGCTTTGAAACTCTGAAACACATAAAGAAATGGGGCCCACAACCTTCCGTTCGCCACATATTGGAACAGGGGCAAGCCCACAGAAACTGACACTTGTCAAGCTCCGTGGCCATCGCTTGAAACATTTGAAATACATTGAAACTTATGCGAAAGTTGACACTTGTCAAGTTCTATGATGCTTAGAAACTTCACTAGGGCCGGGGAAGGGTCACACATAAAAGGCAATATTAACGCCGCATCCACCACATGTCACCCTCCACGGCACTCTAGACACTTCACGGGGACCCACCACCATCCATTACTTGGCACCGAAGGAAAAAGAGAGAGACACACGGAAGCAGACACTTGGCAAGATCCACGGCCATCCTTTGAGACACATGGCACCCTTCGCGCTATAGCTGACACTTAAAGAAACTGCCCCCGTTGTTCGACACTTGGCGCCTTCTGCCACATTGAAACTTTATAAAGGGGCTCGCGAAAACTTCAGGTGGAGGTTGCCACTTGGCAACATCCGTAGTAGCAACTCCTTTTATTGGGACCCACTTCACTTCGCCACACTTAATGCTGAAACAAGAAACGAAACATTATGCGGAGGCTGACATTTGTCAAACTCCGCAGCTACCATTAGGGACACATGGCACACTCCGCCCCTGCTTGGAAACTTTTTAGAAACTTCGTGGAGAGCGACACGTGGCATCGTCTGCAAGGCATTGAGAAACATTAAGGGTCTTTTAGAAACACTGGCGAAAGCTGCCACTTGGCACCATCCGCGGGCCTTTAGTTACTTTCTTTGTGTCCCTCGAGTGCCTCCATGTGGTGCCTTCCACGCCACTTTTGAAACTTTTAGAAACTGCATAGAAACTTTGGCAAAAGCTGACACATGGCACCTTCCGCGCATAGTTGGAACTTTATAAAGGGGCTGCTTCGCCACTGACACGTGGCACGCTTCGCGGGAAGCATAAACAAAGGCGCAGATTTAAACTGGGGCATAACACATGGCGGTCCCACGGCTGTGGCACAATTTGACCCTTCTAGCCACACTTAGAAACATTTAAGAGCCTGAAGCAGTGACACGATATGCATTTGAAACACATGAGACCCATTTTTTCATCATTTTTCAGGGGCCGATAGTCTCTTTTGACCCGCAGATGCATATTTTAAATTGCAAAGGCCGAAAGTGTTAGAAATTTTTGGATTTTTCGGGAAGGGGCCTGCATATTTAAATTTTTAAAACTTGAATGTTTATGCAAGCACCACCAGGGGGCTTTTCCCTCATAAGGTTTAGCTCCCAGGTCTTTAGAGTGCATTTAGGACATTTTAGTTCATATTTTAGCATCCCAATGGAATGAGACCTAAGTCCCATGGCAAATAGGACCTAGGAGGACCCCTTGAGTTGTACCCTACCTAAAATAGGGGGGAGGACTTGGGTGCCTGTGCCCTAGTCCTGCCCTATTTTAGGTCAGCCCCAATTCACAGGTGTCGATTAGTGACTGTTATTAGGTCCCTTTGCCAACACGATAAGTTTGAATTTCAAATATCTTGGCGAGAGTGCTTGTACATGCATATATAAGCATGTGTAGGCATTCATTTGTAAACTAGATGATTACGAGCAAGCTATTGTGTTCCTAAGGTGATTCCAGGCTTTCATTGTGTTGCAAGAGCAGACTTGTGTGTTTTGTGCATTGATATTTGCAGATTTGAGCATCAATTCCTTCATGGCATGAAGAGCATCTTCCTCCATGAAAGCTTCACTACAAGGTGACATAATATTGTACTTTTATTATTGTTTCCTTTGGTTTTTGGCCTCTACCTCACAAGGGCATGCCCTCTTCATCTAACAACGGTGTTTGAAGACTTAAGTGTCCTCTGGGGTTCGATTGAGGCAAGCCTCTAAACACCACAACCCCCAAACCAAGTCTTGTGATTGTAGGTTACAGGTGTCGCATCTAGGAAAAGTGGAGTTGCAGGAAGGTTAGGAAGACACCAAGGATTCAGGATCTAAAGAAAAGTCAGACAAAAGAGCATTTCTGGGACTAGGGCACTCACTCTAGTGTCCACCGTAGACTGTTTTCAGAAAACAAAAGTTACAGGGCTGATCAGTGTCTGAAGGAGGTCCAGATTCACTAAAAAAGTAGGTACCTTGGACTTGGGTGCCCTCTCTAGTGTCCCCAACTGTTCCGCTTTGGAACCTCAAAAATAGGTACTCTGTAATTCTGCATTTTACTCCCATCTGTAAGAGGTTTTTCCATAATTCATTAATTTGTTGTCGTATTTGCATAATTAGGGTTTTAATGGTCAATTGGGCATAGGAGAAAGAAAAATTGATATTTAATTCCCTAATCCAAGTTTCCCTACATCTAAAAATTACTCTAGGGTATGATAGTGCTTGCCATTTGACCCTAGATCCTTCAATGTATAGTGGAGAGGCGGATTTTAACATCTAAACAAAAAAATTAACAAGATCCAATTTTCCACTAAACACAAACCAAAATGTACTCCTTATTCATGGATGGAGGATTAATAGGTCCTACAATGTCTAACCTGTTAGATTCAGGACAGACAACTAAGAGGGGGGGTGAATCAGTTGTCCAAAAGTTTCTTCCAATTAAACACTTAAATCCACTTTGTAATTCAATAGAATAATAATAAATCAATCATAGAAATATAATGCATTAAATCAAGAGCAGAAACACATTCACACATGAGACACCAAGATTTTGACGTGGAAAACCCGGTTAAGGGAAAAACCACGGGGTGACTAACCCAAGATTGTATTCTCTATTAGAAGAATATAAAGAATAAAATAGCACATGCCAATTAGGGCTCACTGCCTGAGCACACTACTCATAAGAGGCCCACTACCTACAAGAGACACACTGTCTACAAAATAATAAGTATCACATACTTGAACTGCAGAATAGCATCTTCACCATGCTTGAATCAGTTCCATTTAAGCCCAATACTTCTGTTATGCCTTTCGCTCTGCTCCTCGCTACCACACTCTCATCTTCACAAGATGCACATTGAAATGACTTTACAATTCCTTATTTATACAAGACATTGACTTAGGAATGATCATCTAAGTCGGCAAACATTACAGAGCAAATACATGAATATAACATGACTAATAACAAAAGACTTCACGCAGAACAACACACTATCGGCCACATAGATCTAGGATTTAAATCTTCTTCTAAGAACACGCCAATCTTCACATAACATCTTCAAGATCATCTGTAGGATGTGTAACTCATCCGGTCGGCCAGACTTAGAAAGAACACCATCGTTCAAAAGTTATTCTTCAGTTGCGAGCCCAAACTCTAATGCGTACCAACAACATGAACTAGACACGATCCAAAGACCTCTACGAGCTTGCCTGAAGCACCAATAACATCCACACTACATCTGCTTACTGAAATCCTTCTCTCCTTTAACCGGAACCTCAAGAACATAGTCTATCATCACTGTCACAGTGGAATAGATGCTTGCAGATCTCCAGACCATGAACCAATTGAGTTGTTACTTCACATGGACTTCCTAAACACTCCCTTAAATCTACAGAACAAGATATTGCATTTCCAGATCTCATCGGACCTATTTGTGTCACTCTGTCACCTCTGAACACTTGTCAAACCTAGTTTTACTTGAACAGCCACAACTTCTTCAGATTTACATGCGGACCTTTGAAATCTTTACTGGATCACCTTAAGACACATATCTACAAACCCTTTGAACTGCATCCTCTGATTCTCACCTTATCCTGGATCTTTACCTTACTGTCTTCACTGTTCTTCTCTATTCCTAATTATAACTAATTTTCTCAATATCCTCAGCATACAACTAATCCAATCATTATCATCAATGCAACAGGAGTATGTTAACATCAATGACAACACCGGTTAGGCCCATACTTGCAACAATCTCCCCCTTTGTCGTTGATGGCAACATATGATGTGAAAAACTATTTTAACCATCAAGACAAGAACTTTCCTTTACTGACACAACTTCCCATATCATTAACAACCATTCACATGTCTTCTCTTCCTTTACTACTCCCCCTTTGATCAGCAACCACTTGTTTTTCACATGTCTTCTCTCCCCCTTTGACATCAATGGCAAAGGGTACATACTTGCAACTCCACCACTTCAAAATCATACCAGCTGCTCCCCCTGAGTAGCAGCTCCCCATCATCAATCCAGACCACAAGATATGACTATGATATCCACTGGACTGATGCACATCAGTGCACCTTAGTTCATCACCGGAGGGGTAATAACCCCTAACTTCTCCCTGAGATACTCAAAAGAGTCCTTAGGTAGAGGTTTAGTAAAGATGTCTGCAATCTGATCCTTAGAAGCCACAAACTCCAATCTGACTTCATTCTTGTTCACTTGCTCTCTCAAAAAGTGAAAATTTATGGATATATGTTTAGTCTTTGAATGCAACACCGGATTCTTAGATATATTTATTGCACTTGAATTATCATAGAAGATTGTGATAGGTTCCTCATACTCCACTCTGATGTCTCTTAGCATCTGCTTCATCCACAAAACTTGATTGCAACTACCTGATGCTGCAATGTATTCTGCTTCAGCTGTGGACAGAGATATTGCCTCTTGTTTCTTGCTTAGCCAAGAAACCAATCTCTTCCCTAAAAAGAATGCTCCACCACTGGTACTCTTCCGGTCATCCACATCTCCTGCCCAATCCGCATCTGTATATGCATGAAGAGAAAAATCATGATCTCTAGGATACCACAATCCATACTCAACTGTCCCTTTTAGATATCTAAAAATCCTCTTCATTGCCATGACATGAGATTCTCTAGGATCAGCTTGAAACCTAGCAACAAGACCAATAGCATTCATAATGTCAAGTCTAGTTTGAGTGAGATACAACAATCCTCCAATCATTGACCTGTACTTTTTCTAATTAGCCTTAGGAGAGTTATGATCTTTGCTCAATTTACATCCAATTGCCATGGGAGTATTCATTAGTTTTGAGTCTTCCATCCCAAATCTCTTCAACAATTCTTTCACATATTTGGTCTGAGGAATGAAGATTCCTTTCTTAGTTTGAATGATTTGCAGACCCAAGAAGAAATTCATTTCCCCAAGCATGGACATCTCAAATTCACTTTTCATTTGATTTGCAAAAGTTTTACACATACTGTCTCTTCCTCCAAAAATGATATCATCAACAAACACTTCAACAATCAAGATGTTTTCATGATCAATTTTGAAATACAAATTACTATCAGCAGTACTTTTGTTAAACCAATCATCAAAAGATGCTTATCCAATCTTTCATACCAAGCTCTTGGGGCTTGCTTCAGTCCATACAATGCTTTCTTCAACTTGCAAACCATATCACCATGATCAGACAATTGAAATCCATCTGGTTTCTCAATGTACACTTCTTCCTCCAAGTCACCATTCAGGAAGGCAGACTTGACATCCATCTGATATACTTTGAAATCCTTGAAAGCAACAAAAGCAAGAAATAATCTGACTACTTCAATTCTTGCCACCAGAGAAAAGGTTTCTTCAAAATCAACTCCTTCTATTTGAGAGTAACCCTTGCAGACCAACCTAGTTTTATTTCTAATTACTTCACCAACTTCATTTAGTTTGTTCCGGAAGACCCATTTGGTTCCAATCACATTCTTGTTTCTAGGTCTGGGAACAAGATCCCAAGTGTGATTTTTCTCAATTTGCATCAGCTCTTCCTCCATTGCTTTAGTCCAGTTTTCATCATTGCAAGCTTCATTCATTGTTTTAGGTTCAATCTTTGAAATCAGACAATACTCATCTGAATCTTGAGCAATCCTCCTTCTTGTTTGTACACCTTTTCTTTTATCACCTATGATCTGATCTTCAGAGTGGTTCAGTCTTACATACCTGGGAATTTTGGGAGTTTCTTGCACTTCTGATTATTGATCAGGTTCATTAAAACTCATCTCTTCTTCTTGATTTACCAGATCAGTTTGAATCTGAATTTCAGAAGGGGCTTGGGCTCTTTGAATCAGAACACCATTCTGATCATCTTCATCATATTCATAAAACCTTGAGGGTTTTCCAATTCCTTCATCAACCTTTACATTTGTACTTTCTATAATCTTTCTCAATCTCTTGTTGTAACACCGATATGCTTTGCTTTGAGTAGAGTAACCCAAGAATATTCCTTCATCACTTCTAGTATCAAACTTGCCTAGATCTCCATCTCTTTTAATGTAACATTTGCTACCAAAGACTCTGAAATACCTCACAGTAGGAGTGATGCCAAACCAAAGTTCATAAGGAGTCTTACCAGTGTTGCTTCTGATTTGTACTCGATTGAGAGTATAGACTGCAGTGCTGACAGCTTCTCTCCAATAGATCTAAGGAATATTTGCTTCCATCATCATGGTCCTAGATGCTTCCTGGATGGTCCAGTTCTTTCTCTCCACTACTCCATTCTGCTCTAGAGTCCTAGGAGCAGACAACTGTCTCTTTATTCCATGTTTCTCACAGAATTCTATGAATTCATCAGATGTGAATTCTCCACCTCTATCAGACCTCAGACATTTTAATTTTAATCCAGTTTCATTCTCTACCATAGCCTTGAATATTTTGAATTTCTCAAGAGCTTCTAATTTCTCTTTCAAAAAAGTAACCCACATCATCCGAGAATAGTCAACAATTAATAGCATGAAGTATCTATCACCTTGCACACTTCTGATTCTTGTTGGACCACATAAATTAGTATGAACTAAGTCCAATAATCTGATAGAAGATTGTTCCTTGCTTTTGAATGAGACTCTGCTTTGTTTCCCCAACTAACATTCTTTGCACAAACTATTTGTAGGTTTCACCAGTATTGGAAGATCTCTTATAGCTTGAGTGTTGCTTATCTTGATGATATTATCAAAATTCACATGACACATTCTCCTATGCCATAACCAACTCTGATCAATTTAAGCAAATAGACAACTTTTACCAGTACCAACTAAATGAAAGATATTACCTTTTGTTTGGGTACCGGATGTAATCTCTATTCTGGAACTTTCAAAGATCTTGCATTTTCCATTCTTGAATCAGAGATCATAGCCTTTGTCCACCAACTGTCCAACACTAAGAAGATTGTACTTCAATCCTTCAACATATAGTACATTATTGGTTTTGTTCTTTCCATCAAAAGAAATAGTTCCTCTACCTCTGATTCTACCAACAGAATTATCACCAAACTTTACCACTCCTCCTTCATACCTTTCCAAATCTATGAACTTATTTTTGTCACCTGTCATATGGTGAGAGCATCCACTGTCAATGACCCAATCATCATTTTCTTCAACTTGGGCAGCCAGAGCTCTATCTACAACTTTATGATTGACAGATTCAGAGGGCATTGAATCTTCTTCCTTGATGGCAATAAACACCCAATCACTTCTAGATTTGTTTCTTGATTCTAATTCATCATCTGTTACTCCTTCATTATCATCATCTTCATGAACATAGTAACAATTCTTTTGGAACCTTGATTTGTTAGGATTTGGCCTTGAAAATCTTTCTGGACACCTTGAGGCAAAATGACCAATCTTATTGCGGTTAAAACACTTAAAAGGCAATTTCCGTTCATACTTACCGGATCCTCTTGGCAGTCTTTTTGTAATAAGGGCTTCAAGTTGAGCAGTTTCTGCTTCCTCTTCTTCTAGGTCTTTTCTTGCTTTTTCATACCATGAGGGTTTCCTTGAAGAGTTCTCTCCCGGATTAAACCTTTGTTTACCTTTTACAAAGGTATTGGCTTTGAATGTAGATTCAGACTTGGGGGGGCATCTCCAAATTCGATCATTTCAAATGCAGCCAATTTACCAACCAATTGATCTCTTGTGACACTTGTATGGGCTCTGAATTCTTCAATGCAACAACCTTGATTTTGTAAGAAGCAGGAAGGGATCTGAGAACTTTGCCAACAATCTCATCTTCATCCAAGACTATGCCAGCACATATAATGCCACAAACAAGCTCATTTACTCTTCGTATAAAAGTAGTGATATTTTCATCTTCTCTCATCTTCAGATTTTCAAATTTTTATTTCAAACTCTATAGCCTTGCACATTTAACATACTTGTCTCCTTCATGCAGAAGTTCCAGTTTTTCCCAAATCTCAAAAGCAGTTTGTAGGTCAACAACATTTGTTAGCTCTGAATTAGACAAGGCACTTAGAAGAGCTTCTTTAGTCCATGGATTATTTTCAGCATCTGAGATTTTAGTTGTGATTTTTAGTCCATTCTGTGGAGGAGTATACTTCGTTGTAGCCATGGTCCAGTACTACATTCCCATACATTGCAAGTCACATTTCAACTTTTCCAAAGATTAAAATTGATTCCATCAAACTTCGGACTATCCTTGTTGTAGGACGACATCCTGGATCTCCTCGAGTGGTTAATCTCTTTTAGAGGAACTTAGCTCTGATACCAATTGTTAGATTCAGAACAGACAACTAAGAAGGGGGTGAATCAGTTGTCCAAAACTTTCTTCCAATTAAACACTTAAATCCACTTTGCAATTCAGCAGCATAATAATAAATCAATCATGGAAATATAATGCATTAAATCAAGAGCAGAAACACATTCACACATGAGACACCAAGATTTTGACGTGGAAAACCTGGTTAAGGGAAAAACCACGGGGTGACTAACCCAAGATTGTATTCTCTGTTAGAGGAATATAAATGGCACATGCCAATTAGGTCTCACTGCCCGAGCACACTACTCGCAAGAGGCCCACTACCTATAAGAGACACACTGTCTACAAAATAATAAGTATCACATACTTGAACTGCAGAATAGCATCTTCACCATGCTTGAATCAGTTCCATTTAAGCCCAATACTTTTGCTCTACCTTTCGCTCTTCTCCTCGCTACCACACTCTCATCTTCACAAGATGCACATTGAAATGACTTTACAATTTCTTATTTATACATGACATCGACTTAGGAATGATCATCTAAGTCGGCAAACATTACAGAGCAAATACATGAATATAACATGACTAATAACAAAAAAACTTCACGCGGAACAACACACTGTCGGCCACACAGATCTAGGATTTCAATCTTCTTCTAGGAACACGCCAATCTTCACATAACATCTTCAAGATCATCCGCAGGATGTGTAACTCATTCGGTCGGCCAGACTTAGGAAGAACACCATCATCCGGAAGTTACTCTTTAGTTGCAAGCCCAAACTCTAATGTGGACCACCAACACAAACTGGACACAATCCAAAGAGCTCCACAAGCTTGCCTGAAGCACCAATAACATCCACACTACATCTGCTTACTGAAATCCTTCTCTCCTTCAACCGAAACCTCAAGAACACAGTTTGTCATCACTGTCACAATGGAATAGATGCTTGCGGATGTCCAAACCATGAACCAATTGAGTTGTTACTTCACATGGACTTCCTAAACACTCCCTTAAATTTACAGAACAGGATATTGCATTTTCGGATCTCACCGGACCTATCTGTGTCACTCTGTCACCTCTAAACACCTGTCAAACCTGGTTTTACTTGAGCGGCAACAACTTCTTCAGATCTTCATGTGGACCTCTGAAATCTTTACTGGATCACCTTAAGATACATGTCTACAAACCCTTTGAACCACATCCTCTGATTCTCACCTTATCCTGGATCTTCACCTTACTGTCTTCATTGTTCTTCTCTATTCCTGATTAGAACTAATTTTCTCAATATCCTCAGCATACATCTCATCCAATCCTTATCATCAATGCAACAGGAGTATGTTGACATCAATGACAACATCGGTTAGGCCCATACTTGCAAAATAACCCCCATTTTCAAAAGGTTTAATGGATAGTTGTAGTTGAAGTGACATTTCATATGAATGCATGGGTCAACCCATGTGTGGACATTTGTCACAATCCTGAACATATTTCTTCCAATCTTAATGAAGTGTGGACCAGTAGTATCTAAAATCAAGGATCTTAGTTGTAGAGTGTGATGAGGTATAAATAACCTCATTTCTTTAATGGATCAAATAGCCTTTTTGCACTATCCAATTCCCTAGCCTTGCCAATTTATTTATTTTTATAAGTGATATTTATCTATTTTGAATAAAATATTGTACAAATCTTGATTTCCTAAATTGATTGAAACTAGATTTTAAATGTTGATTTAATGGAATGAAAAGTTGGGTAACTGTGTAGGTTAATGCATTGCCTAAGAAGTGGACTTTATGTAGTTGTGGACAAATGTGCTGGAAGTTGGGGGCACCAGAAATTTTAGGCTTGCATTTAATGAAGACTTTATTTTATTCTAGTATTTCTGTGGTTACCCAAAAGACATTATGACTCCACTCGGAGTCCTTTTATGTTTAAAAGACAGCAGTAGTTAAGATCTTGTTTTTCAGTTATAAGACTTCTTCAACTGGCATTTTCCCTCCATCAGAAGTTTAGGAGTTTTTGAAGTAGTTCAGTTTTTGTTGTTGCTCAAAATATGGATATAAATAGACACTATGGATGAATGAAAATCAATCCTTTAGTTTTTTTCAAAATCATCAGATCTGTGTACTTGCAATTTTTATGAATGGAAATGATATTCTGAGTTTTAGTTTTCTTTAAAAATATATGAAGATTTGAATGGAGTTCTCATGTCTCATTAACAAGATTGAATGTGATTTGAATTAAGACAAGCTTCTCCGATGAGCTGGCCACTTGCAGGACTGTAGGATAGATAAGTATTTTCATTTTTGTGGATGTTTTTATTTAGTTGAAGATAGTTTATGTTTAGCTTCTGTCATTAACCTACAGGGTGTGTTGTCTAAAAGTTAAACTATTGTGTGATGTTGTTTGAAACTTTCTATGTTCACTAGAAGTTTTTCGATGCATCTGCCTTAGTTAGAATTACTATTTTCTAATGGTTAGAATTTCGAGTGCTTGCAACTTAGCAAATTCCATTTGTGAATTGTTAGCATAGAATTTATCTTCTTTCTAGTGTAGAATTTATCTGCTTTCTAAGTATAGAATTTATATGCTTTCTAGTCTAGAGTTTTCATGCTTCTTAGTATAGAATTTAAAAAGATTTCTATAGAAGGATAAAATTACTATTTCATTTCATGTACTGTTTCAACTTTTTAACAGACCTAATAAACTATTTCTCAATGAAATATCCAAACTCCCTATTGCAGACAGCCTCGGACACTACCCCAATTAATAAACTATAAATTTTCATATAAAGTATTAGGACCTTACAACATCCTATCAATGTGTTGAGCTAAAAAGTGTCCTCTACATGGTTCTGTATGACATGCTAGAAGTGTTAGAACACACAGATATACTGAAAGGGGGTTTGAATCAATATATACCAATTTTTACTTCAACTCTACGGCAACATCAAGATCTTTACCGCACCAATCAAATTATGTAAAAATTATGCAAACATAAGCACATCCACACAAGAGAACACAAGATTTACATGGAAACCTAGAAGGGAAAAACCATGGTGACAAATTTTGCTTGGGTCTACTGCCCAAATCTAGCCTCACAAAATGAGTCAATGAATTATAATATTTTGTAGGCACCAACCCACAAGAATTTCAACCTGAGAAGGACACCAATCCTTTTATAGATTTGTAGGCACCAACCTATAGGAGACTCTAATCCCCTTATCAAATTGAGCACCAACTCACAATATGAACCACCAATTTCAAGAAGTAGACAACTGGATCCAGATCAATCCACACTGAGCATCAACCCAGCTATGAAGCACCAACTTCAAATAACTGAAACGGAATAAAGATCATTTCAAACAGAGCATTGACCCTTCCACTGAGTACCAATTCAGATTCTAAAACATTAATTTGCATACACCTTCAAACATGCAACATCACACACTTCTTAACACTTCTCTTCTCTAGATAAAATAATATGCTTATACCAGTACTAACACAAACTGTGTGAACTTTGGTTCATCTTCTGTTCATGCCCTTCGCACATTACTTACATAATGTACTGATTAACTTTTACCACACATCACTCACAATTCAAAAAAGCTTCAAGTCACTTATATATATACTATCTGCAGCTCTTGCCAAATCATCTGCATTGGCTACAAGGTAGCACATAACTCTATGCCACATGAGATGTGTAGTCTACCTTGCATATACACTTTTATCTCAAATAAAATGTGGTAATGTAAGAATGAAATATCATTACACACTTCATATCAAAAATCTCTTCCATATCATCTACATCAACTTAGAACCACTTAACATGTCTCTCCAAGACAACTCATGTCGACCATGAACCTTTAATTCATGTAACATGTAGTCAACTCGACTCCAAACCCTATACAGTAACATGTAAGTGAATTCACAGAATGTGTTTCATTCTATGATCTCTCCTGGTCCCATGCTACCTTCACACGCTTCCTCTTGCTGGTGCACATTTCCTTTATCTAGCGCAAGCTCTCAAACATACATACACTTGATCTTCTTGTAACATAGTAATATTGTCTTCACAACGATACTTCCAGATACCTTTGCGGTAACACAAATCACTTGAAACTTGAACCAAACCAACATAATGGCTAACTAAATCTATTTTCCAAACCATAAGACCATATACCCAAATGTGGTAGAATGTGGTACATAAATGATGATAGACCTAATATAGCTTCAGATCAACAAAGATCAGAACTCCACCACAGACACTACCAAACTTCCCAAACTTAGTAATCATTCAAAAACATCTGATTCCAGTAGCAATCCTTTCTCTTCTATCGCTTATGCACCAAATGATAACATAATCATTCTGCAATAGTGTATACACTTTCTGTAAACTCCCTCAAATAATTTATCAATTCATCTTGACATGAACACTTCAACTTGACGTTAATGACAACATTTCTGACACTCTCATGCACTTGACATCAATTACAATATTTCCAACAATCTTGATGCAGAGTGGCACAAGGGAAGCAACACACAAAGGTTTACTCTATTGTCCTTTGCCCACTCACCCACTTCAACTAGCCTTCAACCAACCAACCAACCAAAAGCACATACAAGGCATATTAAGGATTTGATGTCCAGACTATTGTCCAACCCCTAAGGCTTCTCCAACACCTTAAGATAGATCAACAAACACCTTCTATGCAGTTGGTTTGATCTCCAACTTCATAAAACTCTTCAACCTATACCTTGACTAATAAGGCTACTAGCCCTCCAAACTAGGTTTTCTCAACAAAACTTGACAAAATCCCAAAGGTCTAGGAAAACAAATGATGGAATTGAACACCTTTCAGGGGACCCTAACAAGCCTCCAAATCTCCTGCTCCAACTCTACTCCAGCAATCCAGAACGCCTACTAGGTCTCTAGGCCTAATTGATCAATTTAGGCTAGGTTACAAAGCAAGTGCTCAAAATTGGGTGCATAGGTCAGGGGCAGGAACTTGGAATGACTCTACCATCCCCAAACAACACAAATCCACCATTCGTTCACTCATCCTTTTAGGGTTTTGTCAAATACAACAATAAATTGCATAAATTCAGTCAAATACATAGAGATATTTGACCTAGGGCATCACATTAAAAATAGTAAACTGTATTTTCTTAGAAAATGCTTTTGGAATCAAGTAGTATACACCCCTAGCCTACATTTCACTGAGTGGCATGAAATTTCATCAGTGGAAATGCATTCTAGGGCCAAATTTATGGGACTGCCCTAGAAAACAGGGTTTCTAGACCAGTTTTGAAAGAAAATTCAATAACTTTTGACTCCGACCACTTCAAGACCTCAAACTAGTTGCATTTGAACCTAGACTCTCTCTAGTTTCAGAAAAAGTATATTAGACCAATATTTCAGTCCGTACAGTCCGTACACAGCAAGAAAAACAGCGAAAAATAGTCAATTTTCTTTATTTTTGTGCCCAAATTCCGTACAAAAACTTCCTCCTCCATGCTGGAGCAATATTTCCTCCATATCAACCTATCCAAGTTAGTTTACAACTTCTACAAGCAGTTTTAATAACCAAAAATGAAGTTGCAACCGGTCAATGTGTCATTGACACCATTGACAACACTTGACACTATGGAGTTTTTGCATTTTCCAAAGGATGGCAATTTGTTTTTCTTGTCCAATGGAATCAAAACATCCTCCATACTCCCAAAACATGATAAAACACACAAACAATCAAAAAAAAACTCAAAAACCAACCCTTATACCTTCTAGGCCTAAGTGGCATAACAAGGATCCAAGTGGACTAAGCATGATTGAGGTTTATATGGTCACCTCAATCATCTTGACCACACAAAAAGGACCATATACTCATGGCTAAAGCCTTATTACAATCAAAACCACAACTTTCAAAAAAAATGCAAACAAAGTGACTTTAGGAACCAAGGCGCTCCTAGGTGCCCTGCACCAAATCTCCCCCTTTGTCATTGATGGCAACATAAACATAATTCTCTTCTTTTTCATTGCTCCCCCTTACAATATCTCTCCCCCTTTCTCTAACTCTCCCCCTTTGACATCAATGGCAAAGGGATGTAACATTTTTAACATACTTATGATGTGATTCTCCCTCTTTTCTGTAAAGCTCCCCTTTTTGTAGAGCTCCCCCTTTCTAATAAACTCCAGGTATTAAGAATAAATCTTTGAGATGCTCCGCCTGGACACATGCTTCATCCATTCAATTAAACAAGAGAAGAATGAGCCATCACTCCTAGATTCTACCTGAGATACTTAAAAGTCTCCTTAGGAAGGAGTTTTATAAAATATCTACAATCTGATCATTTGTGGTGACATATTCCAACTTTACCTCCTGATCTGCAACCTTTTCTCTTAAGAAGTGATACTTAATAGATATATGCTTGGTTCTAGAATGCATCATTTGGTTCTTTGATATGTTGATGGCACTTGTATTATCACACAATATGGGAATGGGCTCATCATACATTACCTTGATAGCCTTCAATGTTTGCTTCATCCACAACACCCAAGTACAACAAGATATTGCGGCTATGTATTTTTCTTCTGATGTTGACAGAGAGACTGAATCTTGCTTCTTGCTTAACCATGAAATCAATCTATCACCTAGGAACAAAGCCCAACCACTTGGGCTTCTCTTATCTTCAATGTTGCTAGCCCAATCTGCATCTATATATGCAGTCAAAGAGAAGTCCTTTCCCTTTTTTTACCATAATCCCTAGTCTAATGTGCTCTTCAAATATCTAAAGATCCTTTTAACAACCTTCACATGTGTCTCTTTTGGATCAACTTGAAACCTAGCCACCATACAAACCACTTGCATAATATCCAGCCTTGATGCAGTCAAGTATAATAAGCTTCCTATCATGGACCTATAAAGAGTCTGATTATCTTGAAGTGACTCATCATCCTTGCTAAGATGACAACCTATTACCATAGGTGTACTTACTAGTTTGAAGTCATCCATACCAAACATTTTAAACATCTCCTTGACATACTTTTCTTGTGAAATAAAAATACCCTTGTCTGATTGAGCAATTTGAAGTTCAAGAAAGAATAAAAGTTTACCTATCATAGACACTTCAAACTCCTTCTACATCTCTTTTGAAAACTTCTTGCACATACCATCATTTCCATCAAATATAATATCATCAACATATACTACTACTATCAACATGTGCTCACCTTTTGCCTTGATGTAGAGATTACTGTCTATTATACCTTTCTTGAAGCCTTGTTGGTGCAAGTACTTGTCTAACCTTGCATACCATGCCCTAGGGGCTTGTTTGAGACCATATAGAGCCTTTCTAAGTTTGCATACCAAATTATGATCTTTCGATAGATGAAATCCTTTAGGTTGCTCAGTGTAGACTTCTTCTTTAAGATCACCATTTAAGAAAGATGACTTGACATCCATTTGATAAACCTTGAGGTTCTTGTGGACTGCAAATGTAAGAAACATCTTGATTTCTTCTAACCTTGCTACAGGAGCAAATGTCTCCTCAAAATCAATACCTTCTACCTGAGCATATCCTTTGAAAACTATTCTTGCCTTATTTCTAATTACCTATCCATCCTCATTAAGTTTATTCTTGAACACCCATTTTGTGTCAATGTCATTCTTGTATGTAGGTCTTGGGACAAGTTCCAAAGTTTCATTCTTCTCGATCTGATTTAGCTCTTCTTGCATAGCATTGATCTAATTTTCATTTTTACTGGCTTCGATGAAATTCTTAGGCTAGTAAAGAGAAGCTTACCTATTCTCTTAGTTTTCTCCTAGTTACAACTCCATCATCCTTATTACCAATAATCTGATCCTCTTCTTGATTTTTTGTACATACTTTGTAGGTGTCTTAGTAGTATCCTTCTGTGATTCTTCCTCTTCAACTTCAACTTCTTCTATGCATGCAAATCACTCTGACAAGCATTCTTCTTGATCATATGTGGATGAATGTACTTCTTCATCAACTCTCACATTTGCACTCTCAACAACCTTATGTAGCCTCTTGTTAAAACACTTGTATGATTTGCTTCTAGTTGAATAGCCAAGGAAGATTCCTTGATCTGATCATGAATCAAATTTTCCTAAGTTGTCTTCATCCCTTCTGTTGTAAAATTTGCTACCAAAGACTTTGAAATACTTGACAGATAATGGCCTTTCCATAGCTCAAATGGCATCTTGGTGTTGTTCACTCTTAGTTGTCCTCTATTGATAATACACACTACAATGTGTATTGCTTCCTTCCAGTACCTATCAGGGAGTTTTACATCATTAAGCATGGTTCTTTCCATCTCCTACACTCACCTATTATTCCTCTCAACAACTCCATTTTGTTGAGTTCTTGTTGTAGAGAAGTGTCTCCTTATCCCATGTTCTTCACAATATTCCTATAACATCGTAAATTGTGTACACTTGTGTGTAGGCACAATTTCACCAAGTTTAGCTCCTCCCTCTAGAGGTCCCAAGCTTAGTTTGTTTTTAGGTCTACCCTTAAAGCTCTCTTTTGGCCTTGTTTATATAATAAGTTGTATTCCTAATTAAATTTCCTTCACAACCCCAAAAAATGAAGGATGATTTAGAGTTAGCCTCACACTAAAGCAAAATTAAGTCGTGAATTGGCCCCAAGTCCAGGGCACCCAAGAACCCTGGTCCTTCTATGATTCAGGTGGAGAATTTTAACAAACAACTTTGCTTTAATGTGGCATAGGCCAACCCTAAATCTAAATTTAGTTTTTGGCATGTTATGTCAAGATTTTGATTTGAATTACTCTCTTTCTATAAGCCTTGTATAAAGGTAAGTAAATCGAATCATTTTGAAAGGAGATTTCAAGAAGCAATTTTGATGTGAACAAGTTGTATTGTTATTGCACTCTATATGTCATTATTTATCGCATGTTTTTAGATCAATTGAAGTCTACTTTGCTCTTGGAAATATTTGAATGAAGGCTATGACATGAGATCTTAAGTCTATCTCATGAGCTCCTAGGTTGGAATACTTTTCATGATTAGGAGAAGGGTTGGAGCCACCAACTTGAGTTTGGCTTGAGTACTCACCAAGGGTCTGGTGACAACACCTTCTTGTTCTGTAGACCTTCCATGAATCTTGATCCTCAAGGTGAAGTTATTGACTCTCTTGAGTGAATCATCATTGATATCATCCCTCTCTATTTTCTTGAGTCATATAGGGCTAGGGTTTGATATTTATTGGTTAGATCTTGCATGTTATTGCTCATACTTAGGATCTCTAAGCACACATGACATCTAGATTTAATCTTGGCTATTCGTGAGATAGGAATATCAAAACATGGGTTTGACTGAGGCAAGCTCCTATATAGCCACAACATATTTCCTCTTCTTTCTTATGTGTAGAACTGATGAACAAGTTTTGGAAGGTGACAGGATGGAAGACTGAAGAACTTGTGGGTATAGACCTGAAAAATCATACAGTTCCTAAAATCCCTCAAGGAGGTCCTAGGTGCCCAAGTGCCCTAGTCCTATGTGTTGGACACACCCCAAAAATGAGAGGGGGGGTGAATCAATATTCAAACAAATCTCAAACCCTCTGGAGAAAATCAAAACTTAAACTTTAAAGCATTAACAGAAACATAAAAGATCAACACAATGCACAACACCACATAACACCAGATGTATGTGGAAAACCCCAAAGGGGAAAAACCATGGTGAGGATTAACTCACAATATATGAAGATCACTACTATAAAGATTACGACTTTATTTTAGGGCTACAACCCAAGGAAGCTACTACTCCTTGTTGACTTTGTTTTAGGGTTTCAACCCAAGGAAGTAACTACTCCCTAAAGAAAGGTTTTAGGGTCACTCCCAAGGAAGCTAAAGCTCCCTCCAGACTTTGTTTTAGGGCTACAACCCAAAGAAGAAACAACTCCCTAAACTAAGAACAAACTAAAAAAGGATTACAGCTTAACAGTCCTTCTACTATCTGAAACTGACAATGAAGCTCACTCCTTTTGATGATTCCACTTCTTCTTTTTACTTCTCTTTTGAGGATTGTTCTTCTGGTTTGACAACTTCTTCAAATATCTTCTCTACAACTTACTGACTCACTACTTTTAGCCTTCAAGAAGTTTTTCCTTTGGCTCACTGCCTCCAGCAATCAGTTAGGCACACTCTTCACTTCCCTTCTGTCTCAAAAATATCTTCAAGATGAATCTAGACATGATCTATCACTTCTTCTCTTTCTCCTTTAGTTGCACATCATAATGCATTACACATCCACATTCTACTTCACACATACATACTCGCAATCATACCTCACCTAGATCAACTAGGTTTATAATATATACATAATATTACATTGACTACATTATAAGTCAACTAGAGACAATAAGAACATTACAATTACAAGTCGGATACAGATCAATAAACATGAAACTTGTAGAGGGCAAGCTCTATCATGAACCACATGCAACACCAGAAAGAGGAACATGCCTTGTGGATCCTAACACATGTTTAACCTAGTCCTAAGTATCCTTCACAGCATCATCCTTCATAAAATAACATCTACACACTTCACACAATTGAATTAGGTCACCCTTAAGAAAGAAAACATGAAGCTTGTAGCACATCAGTCATTACAACTTGGCGGTACTCATGAATGATTAAGCATTACTTGTGCTTCTCCCAAATGAGTCGGCATGACCCATACAACATCTCCAAACACTCCTTGAACTTTACTTAACAAGAACTGTGTGCCACACACCTTTAACATACCTCAGTCAACTAGGAAAAAGCATAACCTAGCAACACCATTCCGGACCACAACCTATTTTGGAGAAGCCAGAAAACACCTTGCGGAGCAACAAGAAACATCACAAGATCATCCAGATCATTCTTCACCATCCAATTCACCACCTCATACAACAACAAGTTGGTGCAAGGCAACAGACACTAAAACCAGCCGCTGGACAATACAGTCCTACACACTGTCACTGACAACTTTCTCTACAGAGGAACAAATGATGTGAAACTTTGCAATTAGCACCTTTACAATATACTTAACTTCTAAACTGCATGACCATATCTTTAAATGTAGAGGAATGTAGAGCATTCTCCCAAACATTCTTCCAAGCAACTTCCTGTAGCAGAAACCTTTACCAACATCCAGAGACTAGAGCCTCCTTATAGCAACACATACTTCATTAGGATCAGCTGAAAAGAGCATACAACAAGCTACAAGCTATTAGCAACATCTTCTTAACATCAACATTACTTCTAATCCTTATCTTGATGCTTCTAATTCCCATCTTAATCTATCATTATGATATCATCTCTATTGATAACAAACATACTCAATACAACTTTAATTGACATTAAACAAGGCAAGACATCCAACCATGAACATCAGCAACATCATTGTTAGCACACCATCAACATAAGTATCAATGATAGCCCAAACTGAGTGTCCAAACTAAGTGTTGACATCAATGACAACCACAAAAATAACAACCTTAGGTAACATATGTGCAACACTATGTCTTCATGTTGAAAGGTGCCATCTCTAATTTGTTTTACATCCTCTATTGTTCCTTTGGCAGTTTTGGTTTGGTTTCAATAGTCGTTTATTAATCTGTTTATAGCATAAACTAAGGTTTTGGATCTTGTTCCCTAGCTTGATTGGTTAAATTTGGTTAAGCATTCATCTATACAACAAAGAGGTAGAACCTTTGTATCTTAAGCTCTCCCTCAAGGGTAGAAGCTAAGCTTAGTTCATGTCCCAATGTTTTGTAGAAGAGGGTTTTTGACTTAGTTTGGCTCCTAAGGCTAGTTCTCTCTTTTCTACATCATAATTCATCAAATTCATTTGATGTCAACTCACCACCTCTCTCTAATCTTAAGCACTTGATTCTAGCATTCATTTCATTATCAACCATAGACTTGAAAATATTGAATCTATTAAAAGCTTATGATTTATCTTTCAAAAATGTAACCCATGTCATTGTAGAGTAATCATCAATGAGCAACATAAAGTACCTTTCACCTTGAAGAGTCCTTGTTTTGGTAGGACCACATAGATCTGTATGAATTAGTTCTAATGGCTTTGTGGAAGAGTACTCCTTAGTCTTGCACTTGGTCCTTTTCTGCTTCCCAATTTGACATTCTTTACAAAAGGTGCTTGTAGGCTTGGCAATCTTTGGCATGTGTTTAACTGCATGTTTAAAGCTGACCTTCACAAGACTGTCAAAGTTGATGTGTCTCATTCTCTTATGCCACAACCAACTTTTATTTGTTTGTCTTAGAAGATAGTTCCTTCCCTTGGCTTCATTAAGGCTATATAATTTATTCTTTGTCCTGCATGCTTCTACCACAAGTTTACCAGTACTTGCTCTTCTGATCTCACAACCTTATGCATGGAAGATGAGATGATATCCTTTGTTGCACATCTAACTTACATTGAGAAGATTGTTCTTGAGACTTTATGTCCTAGTCTTTCCATCAATACTTATTGTGCCTTTACCACATATTCTTGCAGTGGTGTTATCTCCAAACTTGACTGATCCACCATTCCATTTTACAAGGATAATGAACTTTCTCTTATCTCGTGTCATGTGACTTGAGCATCCACTATCTATAACCCAAGGATTTGTTTGCCCTTGTGCATGAAATGTAGTTTGGACAATCATTGAATTTTCACCTTCATGATTGTTCTTCTTGATTTTCCATTCCTTTTTCTGATTTGTCTTCTGATTTTCAGGAATTTCATCTTTCTTGCTGATGTAAATCATCTAAGTTCCTGATTTTACTAGTCCACCTCTACAATATTTTTCTATGTGCCCAAAATTGTTGCAAACATGACATATTATGTTGAAATCAATCAAGGGAGCAAAAGAATTTCTACTTACATAATCACTTCTCATTCTAGAACTGCATTCAATGGTTCTATGTGTTGCAAGTATGAGGTAAGCCAGTGTTGTCATTGATGTCAACATACTCATACTGCATTGACAAGAAGGATTTGATGAGCTTTGTGCTGAGGATATTAAGAAAATTAGCCTCAGTCAGGAACAGTGAAGAACAGTGATGAGAAGAAGGTAAATGTACTGTATAGGTTGAGAACCGGAGGATGCGGATTAAAGGGTTAGTAGATATGAGTCTTGAGATGTTACAGTTAAGATTTCAGAGGTCCGCATGAAGATCGGAAGGAGTTGTGGCTGCCGGTATAGAACCGGGTCCGGCAAGTATCCGGAGGTGACAGAGGATCACAAAAAGGTCCGGTGAGGTCCGGAATTGTATTATCATAATCTGCGGATTGGAAGAAGTGTTTGAGATGTCCTTGTGATGTGTCATCCTGATTTGTGTGTGATTTGGAGGTCCGGAAGTACCTCTTGCATTATGACAGTGGCGACAGACTGTGTTCTTGAAGTTCCGGATGAGGAAGACAAGAGATCCCAGTAAGCAGAGGAAGTGCGGATGTATCCGGACATTCAGACAGGCTTGTGAAGGTTCTTGGATCATGTTTAGGTTGTGTTGTTGGTCCGCATTGATGGTAGAGCCCGGAATTGAAGTTATTCTTCCGGATGAAGTTATTGCTCTGTTTAGCCGACCGGATGAGTTGTTCATCCTGCGAATGTTCTTGTGATGGCCGACCGGATGTGTTATTCATCTTGCGGATACTCCTATGGTTGTTTGCCGACTTAGATGCTTGTTCCTAAGTCGATGTCTTGTATAAATAATGATTTGTGAATTCATTTCAGTGTGTGGTGTGAGGATGAGCATGATATAGCGAAGAAACGTGCGAAAGGCAGAGCAGAGATTGTTGGGCTTAATTGGAACTGATCCGGACATGGTAGAGATGTCATTCTCCAGTTCAAGACTGTGATTTTCATCACTTTGTAGACAGTGTGTCTCCTTGTAGGCAGTGGGCCTCTTTGTGAGCAGTGTGCTCGGGCAGTGAGCCCTTATTGGCATGTGCCATTTATTTTTCCTTATTCTTCTAACAGAGAATAATTCTTGGGTTAATCACCCCGTGGTTTTTCCCTTAACCGGGTTTTCCACGTCAAAATCTTGGTGTTCAATGTGTTGATGCTTATCTGCTCTTGTGTTTATGCATTATGCTTCCATGGATGATTATTTGATATGCTGCTAACAACAGTAAGTTAAGTGTTTGACAAGAAGTTTTATACAACTGATTCACCCCCCCCCCTCTCAGTTGTATGCCCTAGATCCAACAATTGGTATCAGAGCCAAGTTCCTCTGACAAGAGCTTAACCGCTTGAGGAGATCCAGGATGTCGTCATACAAGAAGGATAGTCCGAAGTTCGATGGAACCAACTTCACTCTCTGGAAAGGTCGCATGAAGTGTCACTTGGAATACATGGGAAAAGCATACCTGCGTATGATTTCAAAACCATATGTACCTCCACAAGGTGGTCCGACAACTCTGAATGAAATCACAGAAGCTGAAAACAATCTGCGGACCAAGGAAGCTCTTCTAAGCGCATTGAATGACTCAGATCTCTCGAATGTCATTGACCTACCTACTGCATATGAGATCCTAACTAAACTGGAACTTCTGTATGAAGGAGATGAGTTTGTCAAAAGTGCAAGATTGCAAAGTCTGAAAGGGAAATTTGAAAGATTGAAAATGAGAGATGATGAAAACATCACTACCTTTATGCCAAGAGTAAATGAGCTGGTATGTGGAATCAGAAATGCTGGTGGAACTTTAGATGAAAATGAGATTGTCTGCAAAATCCTTAGATCCCTTCCTGCTGCCTACAAAATCAAAGTTGCTGCCATTGATGAATTCAGAGCCCACACAACTGTCACAAGAGAACAACTGGCTGGCAAACTAGCTGCATTTGAAATGACCGAGTTTGGAGATGATCCTCCCAAGACTGAATCTGCTTTCAAAGCCAGTGCCTATGTGAAAGGCAAACAGAGATTTGATCCGGGTGAAAACTCATCAAAGAAAATGTCATGGTATGATCAAGCAAGAAGAGACATGGAAGAAGAAGAAGCAGAAACAGCTCAACTTGAAGCTCTCATTGCAAAGAGACTACCAAGAGGATCCGGTAAGTATGAAGGAAAACTACCCTTTAAGTGTTTCAACTGCAATAAGATTGGTCATTTTGCCTCAAGATGTCCGGAGAGATCTGCAAGATCTAATACTCACAGACAAAGGTTTCAAAAGAATTGCTATTATGTTCATGAAGAAGATGACAATGAAGGAGTAACAGATGATGAATCAGAACCAGGAAGCAAATCCGGAAATGAGTGGGTGTTTATAGCCATCAAAGAAGAAGATCCCTTGCTCTCTGAATCTGTCAATCACAAAGTTGTTGAAAAAGCCTTGGCTGCTCAAGTGGAAGAAAAGGATGATTGGGTTATTGACAGTGGATGTTCTCACCATATGACTGGTGACAAGAATAAGTCCTTAGACTTGAAAAGATATGAAGGAGGAATGGTAAAGTTTGGTGACAATTCTGCTGGCAGAATCAGAGGTAGGGGAACTATTTCCTTTGATGGTAAGAGCAAAACAGGAAATGTACTGTATGTTGAAGGATTGAAGCACAATCTTCTCAGTGTTGGTCAGTTAGTGGACAAAGGCTATGATCTCCGGTTCAAGAATGGAAAATGTAGAATCTTTACAAGCTCCGGAACTGAAATTGCATCCGGTACTCAGACAAGAGGTAACATCTTTCATCTGGTTGGTTCAAATAAAAGTTGTTTGTTTGTTCAAATTGATCAGAGTTGGTTATGGCATAGAAGAATGTGTCATGTAAATTTTGACAACATCATCAAAATAAGCAATACTCAGGCTGTGAGAGATCTTCCAAAGTTGGTAAAACCTACAAATAGTGTGTGTAAAGAATGTCAGTTAGGCAAACAAAGCAGAGTCTCTTTTAAAAGCAAAGATCAGTCTTCTACCGGATTATTGGAATTAGTACATACTGATCTATGTGGTCCGACAAGAATCAAGAGTCTGCAAGGTGATAGATATTTCATGTTGTTAATTGATGATCATTCCCGGATGATGTGGGTTACCTTTCTAAAAGAAAAATCAGAAGCTTTTGAGAAGTTCAAAATCTTCAAAGCTATGGTGGAGAATCAAACCGGATTAAAACTAAAGTGTCTAAGGTCTGATAGAGGTGGTGAATTTACATCTGGTGAATTCATTGACTTTTGTGAGAAACAGGGTATAAGGAGACAGTTGTCTGCTCCTAAGACTCCACAGCAGAATGGAGTAGTTGAGAGAAAGAACCGGACCATCCAGGAAGCTGCTAGGACAATGATGTTGGAAGCAAATGTTCCTCAAATGTTTTGGAAAGAAGCTATCAGCACTGCAGTCTACACTCTCAATCGAGTTCAAATCAAAAACAACACCGGTAAGACCCCCTATGAACTCTGGTTTGGCATCATTCCTACTGTGAAATATTTCAGAGTATTTGGTAGCAAGTGTTATATTAAAAGAGATGAAGATCTAGGAAAGTTTGATGCTAGAAGTGATGAAGGAATTTTCTTGGGCTACTCCACTCAAAGCAAAGCATACCGGTGTTACAATAAGAGATTGAGGAAGATGATAGAAAGCACCAATGTAAAGGTTGATGAAGGAATTGAGAAGCCCTCAAGATTTTATGAGTTTGATGAAGATGACCAAGACAGTGTTCAAGGACCTCAATCCTCTCCGGTGAGACAGAGTCAGCCTGATCCGGTAAATCAAGAAGAAGAGTTAGATTTGAATGAGGCTGATCAAGAAACAGCAGTGCCGGATACTCCCAAAATTCCAAGGTATGTAAGACTGAATCACTCTGAAGATCAGATCATAGGTGACAGAAGCAAAGGTGTACAAACTAGAAGGAATATTGCTCAAGATCAGAATGAATGTTGTCTGATTTCAAAGATTGAACCTAAAACAATAAATGAAGCCTGCAATGATGAAAACTGGACCAAAGCAATGGAAGATGAACTGATGCAAATTGAGAAAAATCATACTTGGGATCTTGTTCCCAGACCTAGAGACAGGAATGTAATTGGAACCAAGTGGGTCTTCCGGAACAAACTAAATGAAGCTGGTGAAGTAATCAGAAACAAAGCTAGATTGGTCTGCAAAGGCTACTCTCAAATAGAAGGAATTGACTTTGAAGAGACTTTTGCTCCGGTAGCAAGAATTGAAGCAGTCAGATTACTTCTTGCATTTGCTGCCTTCAAAGACTTCAAGGTATATCAGATGGATGTCAAGTCTGCCTTCCTAAATGGTGATCTAGAAGAAGAAGTCTACATTGAACAACCGGATGGATTTCAATTGTCTGATAATAATGATATGGTCTGTAAGTTGAAGAAAGCTTTGTATGGATTGAAGCAAGCCCCAAGAGCATGGTATGAAAGGTTGGATAAGCATCTTGTGCAGATTGGATTCAACAAAGGTACTGCTGACAGCAACTTATATTTCAAAATTAATCATGAAAACATTCTGATTGTTGAAGTGTTTGTGGATGATATCATTTTTGGAGGAAGAGATAGTATGTGCAAAACCTTTGCAAATCAGATGAAAAGTGAGTTTGAAATGTCTATGCTTGGTGAAATGAATTTCTTCTTGGGTCTACAAATTACTCAAACAAAAGAAGGGATCTTCATTTCTCAGACCAAATATGTGAAAGAATTGTTAAAGAAATTTGGTATGGAAGACTCAAAGCCTATGAACACTCCTATGGCAACCGGATGTAAGTTAAGCAAAGATGATGATTCTCCAAAGGCAGATCAGACAAAGTATAGATCAATGATTGGTGGATTGTTGTATCTCACTCAAACTAGACCAGATATAATGCAGGCTGTTGGTCTTGTGGCAAGATTCCAGGCTGATCCTAGAGAATCTCATGTTATGGCAATCAAAAGAATTTTTAGATACTTGAAAGGAACAGTTGAGTATGGTCTTTGGTATCCTAGAGATCCGGATTTCTCTCTTCATGCTTACACAGATGCAGATTGGGCAGGTGATGTGGATGACCGGAAGAGCACTAGTGGTGGAGCATTCTTTTTGGGGAAGAGATTGGTTTCTTGGCTAAGCAAGAAACAAGATGCAATATCTCTGTCTACAACTGAAGCAGAATACATTGCAGCAGCAGGTAGTTGCACTCAAATCCTATGGATGAAGCAGATGCTAAGAGACATCAAAGTTGAATATGAGGAGCCTATCACAATTTTCTGTGATAATTCAAGTGCAATTAACATTTCCAAGAATCCGGTATTGCATTCTAAGACTAAGCACATATCTATCAAATTTCACTTCTTGAGAGAACAAGTAAACAAGGAAGAAGTCAGATTGGAGTATGTTCCCTCCAAGGATCAGATTGCAGATATCTTTACAAAACCTCTTCCCAAGGACTCTTTTGAATATCTCCGGGAGAAGTTAGGGGTCATGGCCCCTCCGGTGATGAACTAAGATGCACTGATGTGCATCAGTCCGGTGGCTATCACAGTCATATCTTGTGATCCGGACTAATGGGGAGCTGCAACTAAGGGGGAGCAGCTGGTATGATTCTGATGCATGAGAATTGCAAGTATGAGCCCTTTGCCATTGATGTCAAAGGGGGAGAGAAGACATGTGAAAAACAAGTGGTTGATGATCAAAGGGGGAGCAGCAAAGGAAGACATGTGAAGAGTTGTTGTTGATAGGGGGAGCTGTGACAGAAAAGAGAAGTTCTTGTCCTGATGGTTTTTCACATCATATGTTGCCATCAATGACAAAGGGGGAGATTGTTGCAAGTATGAGGTAAGCCAGTGTTGTCATTGATGTCAACATACTCATACTGCATTGACAAGAAGGATTTGATGAGCTTTGTGCTGAGGATATTAAGAAAATTAGCCTCAGTCAGGAACAGTGAAGAACAGTGATGAGAAGAAGGTAAATGTACTGTATAGGTTGAGAACCGGAGGATGCGGATTAAAGGGTTAGTAGATATGAGTCTTGAGATGTTACAGTTAAGATTTCAGAGGTCCGCATGAAGATCGGAAGGAGTTGTGGCTGCCGGTATAGAACCGGGTCCGGCAAGTATCCGGAGGTGACAGAGGATCACAAAAAGGTCCGGTGAGGTCCGGAATTGTATTATCATAATCTGCGGATTGGAAGAAGTGTTTGAGATGTCCTTGTGATGTGTCATCCTGATTTGTGTGTGATTTGGAGGTCCGGAAGTACCTCTTGCATTATGACAGTGGCGACAGACTGTGTTCTTGAAGTTCCGGATGAGGAAGACAAGAGATCCCAGTAAGCAGAGGAAGTGCGGATGTATCCGGACATTCAGACAGGCTTGTGAAGGTTCTTGGATCATGTTTAGGTTGTGTTGTTGGTCCGCATTGATGGTAGAGCCCGGAATTGAAGTTATTCTTCCGGATGAAGTTATTGCTCTGTTTAGCCGACCGGATGAGTTGTTCATCCTGCGAATGTTCTTGTGATGGCCGACCGGATGTGTTATTCATCTTGCGGATACTCCTATGGTTGTTTGCCGACTTAGATGCTTGTTCCTAAGTCGATGTCTTGTATAAATAATGATTTGTGAATTCATTTCAGTGTGTGGTGTGAGGATGAGCATGATATAGCGAAGAAACGTGCGAAAGGCAGAGCAGAGATTGTTGGGCTTAATTGGAACTGATCCGGACATGGTAGAGATGTCATTCTCCAGTTCAAGACTGTGATTTTCATCACTTTGTAGACAGTGTGTCTCCTTGTAGGCAGTGGGCCTCTTTGTGAGCAGTGTGCTCGGGCAGTGAGCCCTTATTGGCATGTGCCATTTATTTTTCCTTATTCTTCTAACAGAGAATAATTCTTGGGTTAATCACCCCGTGGTTTTTCCCTTAACCGGGTTTTCCACGTCAAAATCTTGGTGTTCAATGTGTTGATGCTTATCTGCTCTTGTGTTTATGCATTATGCTTCCATGGATGATTATTTGATATGCTGCTAACAACAGTAAGTTAAGTGTTTGACAAGAAGTTTTATACAACTGATTCACCCCCCCCCTCTCAGTTGTATGCCCTAGATCCAACACTATGACCATACTGATTGCAATTGAAACAGTAACCATAGAAAGCATAATTGAATCTGTTCATGAATGTTTGTCTTGCAGGGATTGATCTTCTAAATTTTTTCCTTTGAGAGATGATAGGGATGAAATCAACTTCTTCAATTCTCTTACTCTTTCTTCTTTGGGATTTCTTTATTTGGCATTGTCTTCTCTGAGTCAGTCTTCTTCCAAGAGCAGAAGATTGTGTGACTTCTTCATCATAGCCCAATCCTGAATTTATGAATAGTGGTCTCTGAATGTTTATCATATCATCCAAAATTTCAAAGCTCTTTCCAAACTAGATATTCTTATTCAACTAAGCACGTACTTTTTCAACTTCTTTTCTCAGTGAAACAATTTCTTCTTCTAGTTTTAAACACTTATCTAATTTGGCTTTGAGGTTAATGTTCACATTGTATGTAATCATTTTTCCCTCTTCAACCTAAATCTTCAAACTAACAATCATTTCCTCTGATTATTTAAGCTTTTCCTTTTGTTCTTTGTTTTCTTTCCCTACTAATCTCAAGTCTTCAAGAGAAAAAATGAGTTCACCTTCAAGATCAACTTCACATTATTCTTCATCAATGACTGTCATGTCTTCTTCATCATTAGCAATGATGTCTAAGTTGTCCAAGACTTCCATAGCCATGAATACAAATTCTTCCCTTTCACTTTCTAATGAGCAGTGATCTACCTCTCCTAATGAGTTATTGCTCTCTTTTGAGTAGAGGCTTTTATTATGTTTGTTGAAGTTATTCCTTTTAAAACCCTTAATGTTATTTTCATTTTCTCTAAAGGGACACTTGGATGCATAATGACCTACTTTACCATAGTTAAAGCATTTGAAAGGTAACTTACCTTTGTACTTTCTGAAGCCCTTCTTTAATTTCCTCACAAAGTTTGCTTCCTCATCATCAGATCCATTTCTTAAGTCAGATTCATCATTCTTTTCTTTCTTAGATGCTTTAAAATCATCTTCCTTCTTTGAAGTCTCCTTACTCACATTTCTCATTTCATAAGCAGTGAGAGATCCATACAAATCATCCATTGCAAGCTTATTTAGATCTCTAGCTTCTTCAATAGCAAAAACTTTTGAATCATACCTTTGGGGAAGTGATCTTAGGGCCTTCTTCACAATTACCAATTCTTTCATTTATTCACCAAGTCCTATGATAGCATTAACAATTTCATCTACCTAGAGCAAATAGTCAGCAGTGTCTTCTTCTTCCTTCATCTTCAAAGCTTCAAACTTGCCTCTATATGTTTGTATCTTAGCTTGTTTTACCTTATCATCTCCTTCATAAATACTATGAAGTTTTTTCTAGATGTCCTTAGTAGACTTGCAATGCATCACCTTAACAAATTAAGTGTTTATCAATCCACATAGTATTGCATTCTTAGATTTAGCATTGTTCTCACATTCTTTCTTATCATTCTGATCTATTGGAGGAGTTATCAGAGCACTATAACCATTGACAATAGATTGTCAAACATCAAACCCTATAGAGGTTAGATAGGCTTCCATCCTTAATACATCAATCAGTGGCACTTTGTTTGAATAAGATCATTCATGACCTGCCATGTGTTCCAATCCAAGATCTACCCTCTATTGTTAGGTTGAACCAAGGAACCTTTCTCTAATACCAATTGTTAGAACACACAGATATACTGAAAGGCAGGGTGAATCAATATATACCAATTTTTACTTCAACTCTATCACAACATTAAGATCTTTACCGCACCAATCAAATTATATAAGAATTATGCAAACATAAGAACATCCACACATCCACATAAGAGAACACAAGATTTACATGGAAACCTAGAAGGGAAAAACCATGGTGAGAAAGGTTTCTTGGGTCGACTACCCAAATCTAGCCTCACAAAATGAGTCAATGAATTACAATATTTTGTAGGCACCAACCCACAAGAATTTCAACCTGAGAAGGACACTAACCCTTTTATAGATTTGTAGGCACCAACCTATGGGAGACTTCAATCCCCTTATCAAACTCAGCACCAACTTTGTTTCTAAGCACCAACTCAAAATATGAAGCACCAACTTCAAGAAGTAGACAACCAGATCCAGATCAATCTACACTGAGCACCAACCTAGCTATGAAGCACCAACTTCAACTAACTGAAACATAATCAAGTTCATTCCAGATAGAGCATCGACCCTACCACTAAGCACCAACTCAGATTTTAAAACATTAATTTTCATACACCTTCAAACATGTAACATCACACACTTCTTAATATTTATCTTCTCCAAATAAAACAATATGCTTATACCAGTACTAACACAAACTATGGGAACTCCAGATCATCTTCTATTCATGCCCTTCACACATTAATTACACAATGTACTACTTACCTTTTACTATGCATCACTAATAATTCAAAACAGCTTTAAGTCACTTATATATACCATTTGCGGCTCTTTCTAGATCATCCACATTGGCTACAAGATAGTGCATAACTCTATGCCACATGAGACGTGTAGTCGACCTTGCATATACACGTTTATCTCAAATCAAATGTGGTAATGTAGGAATGAAGTATCATTACATGCTTCATATCAAAAATCTCTTCCATATCATCTGTGTCGGCTTAAAAACACTTAACTTATCTCTCCAAGACAACTCGTGTCGGCCATGAACCTTTAATTCATGTAACGTGTAGTCAGCTCAACTCTAAACCCTATGTGATAACATATGGCTGAATTCACGTTATGTGCATCATTCCATGAGCTCTCCTAGTCCCATGCTACCTTCACACACTTCCTCTTGATGGTGCACATTTCCTTTATCAAGCACAAGCTCTCAAACATACATACACTTGATCTTCTTGTAACATTGTCTTCACACTAATACTTCCAGATACCTTCATGATAACTTAATTAACCTGAAACTTGAACCAAACCAACATAATGGCTAACTAAATCTATCTTCCAAACTGCAAGATCGTATGCCCAAATGTGGTAGAATGTAGTACATAAATGATGACAAACCTAATACAGCTTCAGATCAACAAACCTCATAACTCCAACGCAGACACTATCAAACTTCTGCAAACTTAGTAATCATTCAGAAACATCTGATTCTGGTAGGAATCCTTCTCTTTGATTTCTTATACACCAAATAATAACATAATCATTCTACAACAATGCATACACTTGTCGCAAACTCCCTCAAAAAATTTATCAGTTCATCTTGACATGAACATTAAACTTGACGTTAATGACAATATTTCCAACACTCTCATACACTTGACATCAATGACAATATTTCCAACAAGAAGTAGGTCAACAACATTGTCCCCAACTACACATCGACGCATGACATTATCAATCACAGTATAGAAGAGGGGTCCATTAATCCAGGTATATTGACCACTAAGCCCAACAAGTTTCCTTCAATATCTAGGAGAGAAATGCGAGGGAGATTTGCAGGTAACTAGATAATTGGCAATATTAGCATACCAAGGGATTTTAATAGAGATTACAAATAAGTGCTCATTAGGAAAGGTATCATCAACTGGAACCTGCTCATTAGTATTTGTCAATTTGAATAGCAAATTTGTAACATTCTCATGACCAGGTTTATCAAGTATGGTGATATAAAATTCTTGTAACAATAGTAACCATTTAATGACTGTCCAGGTAAAAAAAAATATTCATTAAGATATAAATTTTAGAATGATCAATGTGAACAAATACTTTATATCTTGTAATATAATGATGAAACTTATTAATAACATACACAATGGCTAGGAATTATTTTTTAGTAACTGTGTAATTTACCTCAACACTAGTGAAATTTTTGCTTATATAATAAATAGTACAAAAGAGTGTACCATACTTTTAGCCTAACAAAACCCTTATTAATGTATCAAAGGCATGTGTATGAATGTGAAATGGTATCTATTGATGGTGTTTTTAGCACACAGCAATGCAGGTAACATACAGGATATCACACCTCTCTTGAAAGGAATCCTATCCCAAAACTTTAGAATAGGACTACCCCAAGGTTTATATAGCTAGGTGTTAGCTCGCAAGATAACTCAATGGATATGTACTTGACTATTCCAACCAAGGGGACTTAGATGCAATGATGGATAAACTTTAATGCATTAGGGTTTGATTAAACATGGCTTTGATCAGTTTTCTAATTTGACAATGCATAAACAAACTGATATATACTTAGATTGCTACAAAATATGTGATTTTAGCATACAACCAGCAATCTACTAACTCACATTCATTAAGTATGAATTATATGACATCACTATGCAAGTTTATGAAACATAATTGAACAAGATCTGATAAGTAAAACACAAAAGGAAAAGGGAGAGAAGGGATAGAGAGATCCAATAGATAGCTACATTAATGATCAACAAACAGATAGATAGATTCCCAACAATAAATGAATCTCTGCTTAACCAGGCAACCCATAATGCTACAGAGAATGTGCAATCTTCTAAGGAAACACAAGGGTTTTCAAACTATGAATGATTCATTCAACACCCAATTCCTAGTGCAGTTCAATGAACTTACACAATCGAACTTAACTCATATAAATATTTCCAGATTAACCATGCACAATGACATACAATTGAAGCAAGCCATCAATGGTATAGACATGAAATCCATCAAATATCTAATTAGTTAACCACAAATGCAACTAAATAACTAATTGGAAAGGTGAAGAAGAACCATGATAACCATATCTAATCAACAAAATGAACTCATATGGTAGCAGAAAATGAAATTCTATTTGTATTGATTCAAAAAAATGGCAGAGTTTCAACAATTCTTTTCTTTAGTCCTTTCTTCTTTTTTTACAATGAGAGAGGTTGCCTTTATATAGAGAGGCAAGTGTAGTGAGTTTTTCAATGGATGGTGGAGATTAAACCAACACCAATGGTCTAGATTTGACAACATTTAATTTTGGTTGTTGGGTAGTTACAATCCTGTATTTGCTTTTGTCCTTTAGGAAAAAGATGAAATTACAACTTTTCAACTCATGAGAATAAGATGAAATAGTCACTTTTTGAGTTGTCTAATGAGACAAATGAATTTTCCAATGAGTTGACTGGTCAAGAGGAGTGTGTAGCATGCTTTTGATGAAGACATATCCAACTAGATGTTTGTTGGATTAACATTTGATGAATGGATGGCTGGGACAACTTTGAACACATCTTGAACATTGAATAGGATCTATAGGAATAACAATGATGTAGGTCTAATTTTTTTGTGTCCTCTAGCTCCTAGGGCTTATTTCCATCACCTTTGACATCATACTAACTTCCTTTTGCAGGTACATCAGTGGTTTTTTCATGTTCGAGTCAGAAAGGTACTTCTGGGTTGTCATCCTTCATGGTGGCTCCAGCTAGTTGCTTCATCCTCTCAAACTTGCACTTCACAATGCCAACCATCAATTTTATCATAAAAAATCATTTTCCATCAAGATAAATTAAAATCTATCCATTTTTCAGTCATGGACCAATTAGGGATAGCTCAATATAAATCTTGTTGTTATGGCTATCTTTACAAATTTGGCATTTTCCCATGATTTTCTTACTTTTTCATCATTTTTGACTAGCCATTTCGCATTTATGGTGACCTGGGATGTTTTTGTACCCATTTGGATCTGGTAGGATACTTTTATTTCACTTTTTTACACCCTTTTTTACAAAATGTGAGTTTTTTGGGGATTGTAGGATATGACAACAAAGTGCAATGATTAATGCTAAATAGATGTTTCAAAAGTATCCCCAAGCATGATAAACAAGTTGTCATAATAGAATAGATGAAATTCGGGTTAAATCCATTGATCAAACTAGTTTTATGCCTTTGAAACTTGTTTTAAAGCCCAAAATATGAAAAAGCGAGGCTTTTTGGGTTTGCCAGATAAAAGAGCTTTTAGGCCCTTACCAGATGGTGGGGAAATTCACTCTTGCTAGACATATGTAGTAAGCCTTCATTTTAGCGCTAAGTCTTCTAGTGGGGAAATTGGTCGGTACCGAATGGAGGGGATTTTCAATGCTACTGGATATGTCCCACGCCATCACTTTTTAGTATAATGTCTGGTGCAGCAACTTTTTACCACAAACTATAGTAGGGTGGATTTTTAGGGCAAACTGCAGTAGAAGGAAAAAATCCTGCTAGATTTTGAAATTCCCTAGGTGACAGTATATTTAAAAATATATTTAAGTATAAGACATTCTCTTATACTTTAAATATTTTTAAATATATTGTTAGGATGTTTGAGAAAGGTCTTAAATCCATAGGATTTAACATGCAGATTCTAGATTTTGGAGGATCCATTAGATTTTAGACTTAACCAATTTTTTAAGATTTCAAGGTTTCAAACTTAGCCAAATTCAGGGTTTCAGGGACATGCGTCAGGGTGAAAGCACAAGGATGCTTTAGTAAAATGTTGTGGAATTTGACATGATTTTGTAATTCTGAGGCATGGAAAATAGGAATCCCAATATGATACATCCTGTAGTAGTAGTTTTAAGTACTATATCCAGTGACACAGGATATTAGTGCAAACTCCAGTGACATAGGATATTAGTGCAAACTCCAGTGACACCCAATTTTAGTACAAAAGGCAACAAAGGTCTATCTCTCAAGCATAAAATCAATTAAGATTCCTCCAAATCAATCACAAAAGCCATCAAACACTTCAAACATGTCAAATACCCAAATTCAGAATAGATCCTACATTCTAAGCACCACTTCACTTTCTCATCATCATAAGGAGGAAAGGTTAAGACTCCAAGCCAAAGCAAAAAGAGGGGGTCCCCATTTGGCAAAATGGGGTATCTATGTAGGGCACAATAGTATCTCCCAGTTTGGTCTATGAAGCACTAGTGTAGCTATGATATTTTCCTTGATAGTATCCATGTTGACACTCCTCGGTCCAAGAAAAGTCATTATCCTTCCCTAGAAAAATGAAGAGAGGTGACACAATTTTATTGAAATTATGAATGAACATTTGAACATATCTAGCATGTCCTAAAAAACTATGAACATCTTTTTGACATGTGGGTGCATGGAGTTCTTGAATGATTTGTACTTTTTTAGGATCAACCTCAATACTTTTAGCAGAGATTAATGACCCAATACTATACCTTCAATCATCATAACATGATATTTTTCATTACTAAGAGAAAGATTGGTATCTTCACATCATTGAAGAACTTTCTCAAGATTATCTTTAGCTTCATCATATGTATTTTCATAAACTATAAAATCATCCATATATACTTCAACACAAGTATGAATTAAATCAACAAAAATACTTAGTACAACCTTTCAAAAGTTGTTGGCGTGTTACATAATCTGAAGGGTAAAACATTATAGGCAAATGTTCACCGAGGACATGTAAAAGTAGTTTTGTCCTAATCTTCAAGTGCAATTCCAATTTGATTATACCCACTGAAACCATCCAGGAAAGAAAAGAACTTTTTCTTACAAGAGTATCAAGCACCTCATCAATAAAAAACAATGGAAAATGATCTTTCTTAGTTGCTTTATTAAGAGATTTATAATCAAGTTAAACAAACTATTTACCTCTTTTTTAGGGGCAACTACCAATGGTGAAACCCACTAGCTATCAGAAATGTGATAAATGAACCGACATTGAGTAATTTTTGCAATTCTTCCTTAACAATTTCATGTAAAATGGTATTCAATCTTCATTGAGGTTATCTTACTAGATGAATCCCTTCCTCTATATAAATATGATGAGTACAAGTAGCAGGATGAATACCTTACGTGTATTGATATTCCCATGCAAAGGTTGCTTTGTGATTTCTTAACATAGATAACAAATCATTTATTTGTGTTGTACTTAAATGTGGATTTATATTATGTTTCTCTTGGTAAGATTTCCATTTCTTGTGATTTATTGGGTGTGGATAACTACATGCATGTTACTTGTGAGGTAGATGGTAATGATGGATCAACTATTAAATATGTGTCTGCTAAGGTGGATGTCTCGTGAAACAAAAAAGGGCTATACAAACAATCATGTGGCAACAACTAATGAAGTGTTATAAAGTTTTGCAAATATTGTGAATCACCTACTAAAGGAAAATTCCCAAATGGACATTAATCATCAGTACAAGAATGAAAAATTAGTCTCTCTAGAACATCATTTGTTGAATACACATTTTGAAAGAAATTATAAATTATAGTGTCTGATGGCTCCCAAAATAGCTAATCCTAAAACTCTAAAACATTCCTAAATCACCTAGGCTAGGGATGTCATCAAGGTGATTTGAAAGAGGTTTACCAACAAGTTGAGGGTGATTTTGGCCAACTGACAAGAGTGGGTAGACTCCTCTACACTTCAATCTCAGCTTAAACTCTAGAGGGATATTCCAAGGGGTATACCTAAGTAGGTATTGACTTAAAAACTAGATGCACAACTAAAAATCAATTGAAAAGCCAAACCCAAATCACCTTATTGGCCCCAAATTTGTCACTAAACCAAGAACATATGGTTGTTATAAAACCCCTATATAGCTGATGAAAACAATCCTATAAAATGAGGATGCATAAAGACCATCACTGCGTTTAAGATTTTGATATGAACTTTTGTTTTTAAAAAGATTTGGGTGATCACAGGCTACTCCAACTGGTGCTTATCCATTGGGGTACAAAGTTTCATATTTATCGAGTGAATACAACTTCAAGAAAATGTATGGCTGCCTATTTGAATACTCAAATGCACAATAACCAATATCAAATCATGAGAATTCTTAATAATCCAACACCATACAACACTCTTCCATTTGTAATACTGAAATGACCATCTACAATGCTTGAAAATAGATTAAGAACTATCACATTCATTCAAATCATATTTTACAATCATACTACTAAATGTAGAA